>JAUTXW010004805.1:787500-859671 GCA_030620095.1 Kuschelorhynchus macadamiae
ATATTTCTCCGACTTTTAAATTGTAGCGTTGTAGAGTTAATAAATAACGTGTTAATATAAATAGTTGGAAAAATTCATCTTGTAATTACTGTAGAAAATGCTTATTCTGGATCATATAATTAAACCGATTATAAGTAATTTAGCTAAGGTCAGCATCAGCGAAACAGAACTTGATATAGAATAACATTATAAAAGTACATATATATAAACATACCATACATAAATATATAAAGTTCAACTCATTACTATGTGGCCTACACAATAGGACCGACCCAGGTAGTCTTATTGTAGTCATTTATCGTGAAATTTACTATACATGTCTTGCACACTTACTTAAAAGATGCAACGAAATTTTTATACCCAAAATAATGATAATGGTCATGGTGTAAACTGTGCTGACATGGACTTTGACCACGTCTATTGAATATTTCTCCGTGGAACCTAAAAAAAAACATTATTAGATTAAAACTGATTCAAAATGAGTTAAAGTACAGTACCTTAATTCCAAATACTTAGCGAATGAGTATGACCAAGAGTCGGCGGATAAAGGAACTACAGGCGATACACTTTGACATTTTGTACAGGCACTCCACATGACAATATTTTCTTCTGCAAATTCACTTTCGAAGTTATTTAAAGTGATTGTTATGCTACCTAAAAAAATAAGTTAATATATTCAAATTGTAAGTATAAACATGTATTAAAACTGTTTGCTGTTGTAAGCAACTCAAATACGGTATTCTAAAATAAATTTCGAAAATATATTTATTTAATATTGCTTGCCCAATCCTAGAAGAATTATTAACTTCTATTGTTTGTTGATATTTTTGTAAACCCTTGAAAATCTCAAATGGGGCACATTAATATTATGTTGTACTAGAATAGAATAATTATTTTGTTACAGACCATCTTATTTGCATGTGCAAACGTAAAACAGGCTCCCCTAATACGTCTCCTATTATATTTCAGAAGATCGAAAGGAAAAAGAAAAGTATATTTCTACATTTTTGTTTTATGTTGATATGATTTAAGACAATGGATCAAAAGTAGAATAAAATAGTTATTATTTAAAATAATATGATTCATAACAAGTCATTAAAAAATCATCATTCAACTATATGCGAAGCTAATTTCAGAAAATGATATCCCAATCAATTTGGTGTAGAGAAAAATAAGTAGACATGAAAATTAAACTTTTAAAGTATCTGCAATTGTATTGGCCTTAGCTATCCGGGTGATTATTTTCTTTCAACTCTTAGTAATTACATTTTATCTAATAAAAATTTACTTTTTACCATTGATATCCCCATTAATCTCGAGAAATCGATGTTTGGAGTTTAAGTGAAACAACCTGCATATAACGGTAACCAGTATAGTAATCAAGTTGATGTAAAAAATAAAAATAACTTACAAAAGACGCATTTTTGAAATCTGAAACGTAAAAATCTTACAACAGTTTTGTTTCTCCTTGGTGTGGCAACGCAACGTATAGTGGTCACTTCGTCGTTTTTTATATAAACAATTTTAACCAAATTTTGACATACTGGTTCATTATCGAGAAAACAGAATTTGGAGTTTTGAGTGAAACACCCTGTGTACTCTCAGCCTTATTCACTAAAAATAACTAAACTTATACCAGACCAGGTCTAACTTGACATTTATAAATGTAAAGGTTTAAAATGACATATAAAACAATGGAACAAATATTTTTCTAAATATCATAATTACAAAATATTACAGTGACATAAGCAAAACATAACTGGCGAACTAAGTTTTAATTGTCATGACAGATCTGGTCTAACTTTTATACCGTTTTGGTGACTACGGAGGTATGCGGATAATAATGAATAGGTATTAAAATTACTTTAGTTTGGTATTTAAATTATTTGTTTTAACATGATCAAATTTTTAAAAATATCACATTACCATTAAACTTATTTACCTGAATTGTGAACAAATCGCCTAATATGTTTCACCATAGGAGTCATGCAAGATTTTGATGGGCAGGCATAGGAAGCACGAAAGCAGTATCTTTCAAGGAAACAACCTATTGGAATATCGTTCCTACCATAGAAATCCATGTAAACTACCCTTAAATAATAAAAAAATAAAATATTCAGAACCAAAATTTTCAGTAAGATACATATTTGTAACAATGTAAAAACAATGGATTACCATGGACTAACACAAAAAGCAGGGGCGTTGTTTGATTCATGGCTAAAGCTGTAAAACAATACAGCTAATCTCTGATGGTTCATCGGATCTAAAACATCCATGCGATTTTTTTCTAGGCTTTCAACAGGCTTCACTTCATGACTCTCCACAATATTCAGAATTTCTTTTTTCATGAATTGACCACCACATGCTCTGAAGTGGGCCAACATATTTTGAATGTTATTATTTTCAACGTTTGTGATTTTTGCAGTGAGGAAAGGATGTAATGGTGATAACTGAAAAGATGTGTAAAGTAAAAATTGTAAAATTCTAAGCTTATTAGTCCAGGAAGCAGAGCCATTTTATAGGCCGGGCTTCAGGAAATTTAGGAAGCAGGCCATTTTTTTTAATGGCAGCTCTTAGAGAGCTTGTTTGAACTTACCAAAGTTTACATTGCATATTATTACGTAAGTTCAAAACAGAAACTGCAAAAATTAATTTTTTTCCAATATCTGCCAAATATTATAGACAAATAAATAAATAATTTATTAATGGGTGGCACCATTATAAATAGATTGAATATGCTCTTCAAAAGAATATTCCTGACTTAATATAACACCAAGACTTTGACGGTTTCAATTATCGGCAATAGTTCACCACCTAAAACGTAACGGAATAATAATGGAGTTTTACAAGGAAAAAACTTATTATACTGCATTTGCTGATATTAAGCTGTAGTTTGTTTAGTTTACACCAACTAGCAAAGTGATTCAAATCATGTTGCAAATCAATGTAGTTACTATATAATAGGGCTGCCACCTTTCAAAAAGAACAGACCCGGAGTTTTCGGAAAAATCGCTATTTCTATTCAGTGGTGTACACCCGTACATTAAGAAAAACATATATCAACCTAAGGACCTTTTTTCAGTCACAACAAAAATTTTCCGAAAACCCCAAAACAAATTCCTAAATACACCACTATATTTATCAAATAAAACTCACTTTTCTTGAGGTGGGTATTATTTATTGAAATTAAATAAATCGATTTTCGGACTGCTCTGGCTACCCCGAAGATTTCGATATAAAATCCGTAGCCTGGATATGCACCATTCAAACCCGGAGAGGTGGCAGCCCTATTATGTAACTGTACCTTTCTAAATATTATCACCCGTATTCACTAAAGAGGTTTAAATTTATACCATGTCTAACTTGACAGTTAAAGGTTTAAAATGGCATTTTTAACAATTGAACAAATCATTTTTCTAAATGTCATAATTACAAAATTACAGCGACATAAGCAAAACATAACTGGCGAACTAAGAGTTTTAAGTACCATGGCAACTAGACCTGGTCTAACTCTTAAATTTTTTTAGTTAATACGGGGGTATAAGTGATAATAAAATGTCACTATGAATTATACATTGATGCAGATCACTAATAACAGTTGAAAAAAAATGGCGATTGATGCCCGCCTTGTGAAACTCTAGAATTAACCTTTATTACATCTAACATAAAAATCTTTATTTTTACAACTTGTGTCCTTTCCAAAACATATGTGTTTATCTAATTGAATGCCTAAGGCTGGAACTTGTAAGATATTGGCAAAAAAAAATTGCAACTGTTTTTTTTAACTTACACAGGGTGGCAATGTAAACTTTGAATAGGTCAAAGAGCTAAAATTAAAAAAATTTACTGCTTCTAATTTTCCTAAGGCGAGTCCAGATACTGGGTTATAATATAATAGAGTCGTGTGCAATGTGTTTAAGTTAGATATTGAGTGTGAAAAACATCTGATATATCGGTACTGCTTGTTAAATACTATTGGTGCATAAATTCTTTAACCTGCCCAGTATTAAATGTTTGGATTCCATTACTCTATTATACGATTTCACACAACATTGCTCGCGACTTTATTATACAAGGTCGTAAATAAAATTAGCTTTTTATTTGCACTGGATAACGGTCAGAAATATATTGCTGATTGAAATACTGTATATAATTTAAAGTAAAGAAAATGAAAGTCCGACAAGAGAATTTTAGATAGAATGTTCAATTATGTAACTTTAAGACAAACGCAAGCATGCAATTTCCACAGATATTTTTGAATTCATAAAAAACCCAAACAAAAATCATCCAGTTTTATTAAGAAATCATGTTTCTTGGGATTAGACCGTGTCAAACTGGAATTTCTATCCGACTTTTCGCCGTCCGTCCTTTCCAAAGGCTAACATTTCGAGTAGCAATCCCGGAGAAGACATAGTATCCTTCATTCAACTTCTTACCAGTAGAGTAAGCCGAACAAGTCAGATATGAGACAGCGACGATCATTAAACATTCAAAACGACCAAAGTCGAATGCCTCCGCAGCCGAAAAAACAGCGATGAAGACCTTAAATGAAGATGCAAACAATATGGAAAAGATACCTAAACTTTTGGACAACAATACCTATACGGTTATGTAGGCAGGCCTTACAAGTAGAATAGAAAGACGTATCACCAATCTGATTAACGCATCTAGTCTACTACCAATCATTAAAACCAAGCAGCTCCAAGATTTCCAGGTTCTACGGTCTTCCCAAAATACACAAGAACAATGTACCACTTCGACCGATCGTCAGTGTAATAGACTCGTCAATATACACACATACAAACTAGCAAATATCTTTCAAATGTTCTTATTTCATTTAATGGATAAACGGATTCTTTTATAAAGATAAAAAAAACTTTGCACATTTCGTGGAAAAGCTTAAGGCAATCCAGTTGGATCCCGAAGATATTTTGGTTAGTTTCGATGTAGAATCACTATACACAAATATTCCTGTCAACGATTCAATTTCAATTATATCAGACATACTGGATCATAACAATCTTGATAAGAACTTAATAGATCAAGTAGAAGCTTGTCTTACGTCTACTTATATCATTTTTCAAGGAACTTTTTATGAACAAACTTCAGGGGCAGGTATGGGATCTCCTCTATCACCTGTGGTAGCAAATATCTTTATGGAAGCCTTTGAGGATATTGCAAGTATGAAACGATTCCCTTTCTAGATGCATGTGTTCAAAGGAAGGAAAACGGTACACATTCTGCGTATAGAAAACCGACGCATACAAATAGATACTTAAATGCAAATTCTCATTACCAACCAGCCATAAAAGAAATCGGTAATTAACTCACTCGTATTTGGAGCCATTTGAATTTCTGATCAAGATTCTCTAATAATTATAATGGGAAAATTAGAGAATCTATTGAAATATTTAAACAAACAAAATATTTCAATAGAGATGTTTGTGAAAGTGGATACTTTCCTTTGTTGGAAAAATTGTCAGAGAGATGCGTAGTGCTGTGTTAGTGCTATATACGACAATTAAGCCAAGCAAAACATCTTCTTCAAAGGTGACGAAAATCTCGTCCGAAATGAAGTCGGAGAAAATCCTCCGACTAAAAGAGAAAAATTTTCGCTAAGGAAGAAAACCGTAGCCTTACAGAGAGGCTTGACAGGCTTGAACTACTTCTTGTTACACAACAAGAAGGGAAGATGACTCGGCAACCCACGAGCGAACAAACCAAGACCGAAATTACAAAAACTAAGAGGAAGAGAGTAAAATTCTCCCCTAGTGAAAACATTGAGTCTATGGAGACATCCGAGACAAAAACTGTAACCCCCAAAAAGATGCCAACCCCTAGACAGAAGTCCGTAGAAATATCAAAGGAGCAAAGATCGGCTTTAATAAAGCAAAGGCTTCCGGCTCGAGGCTTCAAATATTCCCCAAGACGGCCAGCGATCACAAGGCGCTGACCCACCATCTTAAAGAAGCCAACCGACCCTACCACACTTATCAACTGCCAGAAGATAAGAGGACTCATGCTGTAATCCGCGAATTACATATGAACATCACTGTGGCAGAGATCGCCCAGGAGCTCCAGGAATTGGGTATCCCTGACCCCAGCGTCATTAGAATGAACTCGAGAAGTATCAAGAAACCCATGCCGCTGTTCCTCGTGAAAACCGTGAGTAACGAGATAATGCAAGTTAGCACCCTCTTTGACCGTGTGGTCAAAGTTGAAAACAAGAAACGCCAAAGGACGGCACTGTAAAGCAGTGCTTCAAGTACCAGCGATTCGGATACACCAAATCTCTGTGCACTTTTCCGGATAAATGCGTAAAATGTGCAGGATCGCACAGGTCCGACGCATGCCAACTCCCGGAAAAGGAGAAAGATGACAGCAAAAACGTATTGGACGGAGGGACTCTGGCAACGGCAGACTGGACCACGGGACAGTGACGTAGGCAGCGGTAAACCGGACAGACGAAAGGAGGATAGCAGAGAAATATCTCAAACCTGGTAAGACGACACTTTTCCTTATTAATAATCTCTCTTATTTCAGATGTCTACAAGTTTCGAGAGGTGGCAAAAACCAAGCGAGGATCTCCCCCCACAATACAGTGAGGACCATGTCCTTCATAGGAGCTCTTCCCGAAAGGACGGCATCAACCCCATCGAAGGATCCTTGGCTAGTCCAATGATGGTCCATCTGATGGGGGCCCGTTGGGATTTAGTGGGTATTGTTGACTCTGACAGATGAAAGCCTGCTAGAGCAACGAGTCCCACACTGTTTTCCCTTCTACCAGAAGGGAATTCGTGCGTAAAAGCATTGCCCATCGTCAAAAAAAATCCGAGCTCATTCAGTGTTCAGAACTCGTAGAGTAAAGATCTCTGAAGATGTCTCGTGCAATCGAAGGCGAAACCTCGGATAGTAATTTCAATTTAACACGACCTAATCCCAAGAACCATGATTTCTTAATTGACCAAAGCGGTGAAAGCTTCCGTTCTATATCCAGTTTTACATTAAAAAAATATTATTGTTTTGCATCAACGTTTCTGGTAAGATAAAAAAAAATCATAGTTACTAAATATTCTTTTATATAAGACATAAATTGTATACATACTTTTTTGATATTGTTTTCATGTACCGTGACTTCTGTCTCCAGATTTTTCCACTTATTCTTTATACTAATTTTAAACTGCTCACTGTAGTACATATCTTTATGGAAAAACCTCCTTAATTTACACTTACGTCCAGCGTCTGTTTCCAAATAAGGCACCGGAAATATCACATAAGGCGAAATACAAAGGATAGTATCGTCCAGATGTTTTTTAAAATTATTAGAGAAAGGAAGCTCTGCAACCGTTAAGGTTTCAGTGCCACTATCGTTAGAATACGTTTTGATGTTATCATCATATGACTGAAGGGGGTCAGAATTATCATTTATGGATTCCACGATGATTTTTTTGAGTTCACTATTCTGCAATGGATCAGTAAAATTTTCTACAGATTTCATCTTTACTCTTTTGCCTTCGATTTGTCCCACATTTGGTAAATCACCTGATTTGTCGTTTTCCACTTCTTCAGTGCCTTGTTTATCAATAAAATCGTTTATTGAAACCTGAAAATTAACGTATCCAACTTCTAGAAACC
This sequence comes from Kuschelorhynchus macadamiae, assembly GCA_030620095.1. Lineage (NCBI taxonomy): Eukaryota > Metazoa > Arthropoda > Insecta > Coleoptera > Curculionidae > Kuschelorhynchus > Kuschelorhynchus macadamiae. Next base: position 795,136 of record JAUTXW010004805.1, read on the forward strand.
TTAAATCATATATACTCAATATGTGATATTTTGATATAGGCAACGCCATTATTAGCTACTGCAACTAAGCTTTAGAGCATCCTATTAAAATTCAAAAACAAATTCTTTATCGTTGATTTGTTTTGATTATTTGTGAATTATTCAGATTACGACAATATACTTCCATTATGATGTTCTGAAACACGTGGTTAAATCCTAGAGCCGACGTTAGCATTCAACCACAATTATTCGGTGTTCGCAAAGACGTGTCAATTTACACCAATATTAAATATTCGTATGCAATTATTTACGATTTCCTGTATTTATATATTCAATGTATTTAAATGTTTGTGAATAAGTGCGCAAAATGATTTAAGCGGAACATTATTCATATTTCTTATTCTTTATTCATGTAACAAATAACATTAAATGTTAAAAAATAATCATAACCTACTAATATTAAAACAACTAACCAATTAAACATTTGTACAATTAAAATTTAGAAATTACAATATATTAAAATTAACGGACAGGTACTCATTAAAAGAATAGAAACAATTTTGGGTTAATATTTTTAATTTTTATGAGAATATTAAAGAATTTTATTGGCCTGTGGTACGGATCTCCCTGATACCTCTTTAATTGCCAGTAGATAAGCAAAACATCACCACGATGCCTTGTCTCATATTGGTGTAGCACATGATGAGTAACAAGCAAATATATATATTTCTTAATATACAGTAGATTTTTTAGTATGTACAAAGATCGTCCCCTCAACTCCGGAAAGTCTCCATGCAGTCCTCTCTAAAATTAAAACCGCTCAGCACCGTAGTTCTCTTTTTCAGTAAACCAAAAAGTCGACAAGCATTAGCTGCATGCGCCCAGGGGAATATGGCATATGAAACACGAGAGTAGACTTCTTAGTCCACTACTGCTGTTCTTAGTAGACTATGAGAGACTATATGAGGCAAATTCCGAAGCAAGCTTAGACAGTCTGAGGGCTATAGAGTTGATGTAAATATCCCATTTAAAGCAAGACTCAACCTGCATCCCAAGAAATCTTGTGTCTAAAATATCACATCTCCCAGAGCCCTCTCATAAAACACCATCCTCGATATCTTTTGGTATCCTTCTAGTTAATTCACGCCTTGCAGATGATATCCCTGAATACTGACACCTTCTTTCCAAATATGACTCAATGAGTCTAACATATTAGAACAAAAGCTATACGTCTTCAGCTTCTGCAGGTCCACACAGTCGAAGGCTTTACTAAGGCACAAAATAATACTGTACTGTATTGCATGTTTTGGAATGCATCTGTGGTATCTGAGATTCCGTCAAAAACACCCAGGAGTTTGCTGTTATCTCCCTAAAACCAAATTGACTACAGCTAAATAAATAATTCAATTTAAAAATTAATCCTAATTTATTTTGACATGCATTTTTCAAAAATCTTCGTGACATTAGGAAGCAGAGATATAGGTTAGCAATTTACAAAGAAGTCAGAGTCATCTTTTTCAACTACTACAGCATTTTTTAGAATATATGAAAAGGTAATTTCATTCATATCCCTTAACCTGTCTCTAAACAAGTTAAATCTTATTTGATTGGTTAGAACGAACAATGTATTGTTTTTCTGGAACGACCTTAAACAGACTCCTTCCAGGATGTTCATAAATGTATTAAACTGGTTATCAATACTTACACTGTGACCTAATAACATTCCACGTGACCTCAGAAATTAGTTTATCAAATGTGAACAAATCACTCTGTGTTCAAATGAACTAAAAAGTTAACAAGTATTATATTGTGGACAAAATATTTAATACGCCTCTCTTTTTCGTTGGCCTCGACTAACACCGAATATTTGTGGTCGCATATGCATGTATGAAGCCAGTTTAATGCAAGTGTGGAATCGTTTCCATGCACAAATATTTTACCCAAATAGGGAATACGAACAATGTTCCCTCTAGAGTCGCTAAAATTACGACTAGTGGCTCACGAATATTTGGTAGGAAACATTAATGTAAATTGGGAAATATTCCTTAACAAATGTATGTATATTTAGATCATAGCTAAGATAAAGGTCTTACGAAAATTTTACACTTCGAAGGGCATCATATACTTCTTATAGAAAAGGACTTTCGGTGATTTTTCTGTTTTTTTTGTTATATACTCCGTAGATTAATTGTTTTTTTAACTGTATTTTGCCCATACTACTAACAAACCCGAAAACGAGGTCCACCAAACTTTGTTGACGGCAAGCAGAAACTGCATTATAAAAGAGGACTAGAAATTCGCTAATTTGGACTTGACTTTATCCTCAGTCAAATGACTGGTTATTCCAAAGCTTCATTTCCTCGAGACACACACTTCAGGTAATCGAAACCGTTATCCAGACTCCGCAAAGTACTTTAATCATGAAAAGCAGTCTGAAAGACCGTGCTTAATCCCAACCCCTGATGATTAGACTGCCTAATATTCTAAGTTAAATAAAGCCCCAGACAATATTCATAATACGATCCAAAGTAAGAAGAGTAAGCGTGATTATACTACTAGTTTATATAAAAAGCCGAGTTTCTTTTCATATCTGACCCACTACCCTATTTGCACCTACATGCCCTAAGCCAGAGGCCGTCTATGTGACAATATAATGTGGTTTTTCAATATCCTGATCAAAAGTGCTCATATGCATAATCTAATCTTATGACTGGTTTTTAGGAAGGTAAACTTTGCGGAAATCCCATTGGTAAAACAGGTTAACACCAAATTATTTTTTCATATTTAACGTATACAACATCCTAAACTAAGAAAACAGTATATGAATATAGGTCAGAAAACACTTTGTTTCCGAGATACAGAGCGAATAGCGTTTACAATAAAAGAGCTTATATATCGCGAATAAAGCATCTGTGGGCCTATGTTCATATAAAACCTGTTTTATTTTGGGAAGTACTATATGTTAAATATGATGAAAAAGTTTACTTGTATCCTGTTTTACCCATGTATTTTATATGGAATTTGGGCAACGTTTAACACCTTGTAAAAATTAGTAATAGGATTAGAGCTCATAAGAATTTTTGAACAGCGCATGTTCAAAAGTTCACATACAAAAATCGATTAATTTCCTTTACCCGGAACATCACTCATTAGAAATCTTTCCTTTTATTAGGAACAGTGAAGTCTGAATCAATTTAATTCTGCACATAGTCACTTAGTAACACATAATGTACTGCCTTTTCAAATTTTTTTATTGGGCGCCCTTTCGTTTCACTATACTGGATCTGCACCAATATTTTACCGGTCTCTACATATGCCACACTTGATTCCTGGGCATAATTTAAGATAAATTGAAGTAGTTTTTTTTATTTTATTAAACCGCCATTTTGTTCCGTCAAGTCGTCAATTATCGTACCAAAATTTTACCAGTTTATCCCTATATCACATTTTTGTGCAAAATTTAAAGACCATTGAATACGAAGTTTTTTACATTGATTTTTTAAACATTTTATTTGGCCGCCATCTTCAATTTGTATCGCAATTTTAACAGTTTACCTCTGTGACACACTTAATTTTCGAACAAAATTTGAAATCAATCGAATAAGCAGTTTTTTCAGGCTGATTTTTAAAATATTTTTTTAGGCCGCCATTTTGTTTTACCAAAATAGTACCAGGTCATTCCTATGTAACTAGGTAATTTTTGTGCAAACATTTTATTTGGTCATTTTGTTCCGCCAACTTGAATTAGTTCCACGATTTTAACAGTTCATCTGTCATACTTAATTCTTGCACAAAATTTGAAATCAATCTAATAAGTAGTGTTTTAAGGTTGATTTTCTTTAAATATTCTATTAAGCCATCATTTTGTTTCTATCTGGAATTCGTACCAAAATGTTACCAGTTCTTTCACATGTAATAGAAAATTTTTGTAAACAAATTTGAGGTAAATTGTAGGAGTAAAAGTAGTTTTTTATAAATAATTTTTTTTATATTTCACTAGGCCGCCGGTTTGTTTCACCATATTAGATTTTTACTAAAATAAGGTCATTCCCATATAACCATATAATTTTTAGTCAAAATTTGAAGTCAATCGGGTACGTAGTCTTTTAACTAAGCCGCAAACAGGCAGACAGGCCAACGGAATTGAAAAAATAAGTTTTTGGGCACCTAGGGACCCTAATACGTGAAGATATGTAAAATCAGTGAAGGTGATTTTTTCACAATTAACAACATTTTATTTGGCCCATAGCCATAGTTTTTCAGTTTAATTTTTTTTAATGTTGTCTTTAGCCAGCATTTTGTTTCGTCATCTTACCACCATTCGCACCATAATTTTACCAGTTTATTTCTACTTAATACTTGTATAAAAGTTCAAGTAAATTGGATTAGTAAGTAGTTCTTTAGCAATAATTTTTTAACGTTTCCAAGCCACTATTTTGTTTTCCCAATATGGGGTTTTTAACAAAATGATACCGTGGTATCCCTATGCGACTCTTAATGTTTGACCAAAATTTGAAGTCAATCGGGTAAGTAGTTTTGCCGCGAACTAACTATTGAATTGAGAAAATATGTTTTTTGGCATTTAGGGACACTAAAACGTGAAGATCTGTAAAAACCTGGGGAGGTTTTGTTCACGATTATAAACATTTTATTTGGCCACCATTGTGTTCCATTATCTTGAATTCACATCATAATTTTACCAGTTCATCTCTATATCACGTCTTGCACACAATTTGAAATTAGTCTAATAAGTAGTTTTGACAGGCTGATTCTTAAATACTTTATTGAGACGCCATTTTGTTTCGCCATCTTGGATTCGTACCAAAATTTTATCAATTTATTCCTATACGTATTATTTAATGTTTGTGCAAAATTTAAGGCAAATTAGGTAAGTAGTTTTTTAATTACAATTTTTTTAACATTTCACTAGGTTTGTTGGATTTTTACCAAAATGCTACCAGGTCATCTCCATATGAGCCTTAATTTTTGATCGACGTTTGTCAATTGGGTAAATAGCTTTTTAGCTATGCCGCAAACAGAAAGGCAGACACACAGATAAACAGGCCGACAGACAGGCAGATGGACGGAATTGAGAAAACATGTTTTTATGCACCTAGTGACCCTTAAACATGAAGATCTGTAAACACCTGGGAGAGCAATTTTTTACGATTACAATACTTTCCTTTTAAGAGCGAAGTAAAAATTCAGCAAAAGTAATTTTCATAAGAAGTGTGAGAGGTCCTTTGTATTTTGAAAAAGAAAATGGATTAAAAATAAAATTATATATTATACAGATTCGTAAATGCGTTGGCATTCCTATGAAGTTCGCTTGTAATAAAAGTATATTTCATCGTTGGTAGATTCCACGTTCTGAAGAAAAATATAAATTAGTTGCATCTACATAAAAAGCATCAATAAATCACACCTTAGGTTTAGCGGTCTGCGGTGAATTTTCTCGACTATCGTCTAAAAATTCAATTCTAGAATTTGGTGGTAAAGCAAATTCATCCATCAGAAACGATTTTTCCAGTCTCCAGTTATAAGCGGTAAAGGCTAAAAAGGAAGCTACCTTTTTAACTCTAATGAGTTCGGTTTTAGAAGCTCCTCTCAAAAGAACTGTTGCACCGAGATTAGGGCATTCAAGCCCTTCGAAGAACATCAGAGTTTTCATGCCACCTAAAAACCATACAATTTAATTTTTATGTTAATTAAAAACTTACGACACATTGCACAGATCTTTTTGTTAGTAATGTTGATATACCTTACCTTTATCCGTATTAAACGTCTTCAAATAAAATCGTTTACAAGTTCCCAAGTTTGGTCTACCGATATGAGCATCTACAGCAGTGACTAAATCAGCTTGAGTACATCGAGCTAAACGTTCCAGAACCGTCCTTTTGACATTGTGAACTAATGTAATTTTGTGCTGCCTCAACATATCTTGGGCTAATCTTGAAATATTTTTGTGCACTAAAACCACATCAGGTTGCAAAGCCACGATGCGCGCAGCTACGTGACGCAAATATTCATGTTCCTAGAAGAAAACATTAACACGATTTAATAAATATTGAATAAGCTTAATCTTTAAAGAGAGAAATATAATGAAATGTTCAGAAAGCCACCTACATTTACAGTATCTTAAAATCACCAAATAAAATAGTATTGTATTATGTAAGAAGTTCCTGATATTGTGTTAGTGATGTCAGTCTCCAAACAAAGATCTAGGAGCTATCACTGAGTCACATTCAAATCTGGAATAGCGGCCTTTATGGAAACGATTAAAAGCTTAGCTCTCCTCAAAGAATAACAATTCAAAGAAATCGTCCATATTTCTTTAATAGACCTGATTATAAGAATTGAAATAAAATAATAAAATAGTCTGGGTCTCAGTCAGATATATAAACATTTTTTACTTTGAAATTTATTCCGTGACACGTGTTTCGATCTTGGTCATCATCAGACCTAAAATATATCCGAAAAACCTTAATAATATTAACAAAAAGCACAAAAATGTTAATATTACCTTATAACTAAACGGCTACTACAAATTAATAACTGGGGCCCTTTGTCGAGAAACTGTGGGGGGTCAAAATTTTGATGTTCCGCCCGTAAATGAATAAGGGCATCTACACACAATATTACATAAAACAGAACAACAAACATAAAATAACAAAAAATAAACAACGCGACGGCGCGTAAACACTAGGGTTAGTTGGTCACTACTTTATATGTATTAAAATGAAAAAAAAACAGATTAGGTTAGACCACACTTCACAGATTTAATACTGGACTTTCTTACGTATGTATGTATCCTCCTTGGTACTCAATATTATCTTTGCATTTGTTTTTTTTCGTTTATTTCTAACTTAATTGTGTTTTGTTTGTTATATTCTGTATTTTATGTAATGTTTTATTTAGGTCAGACTTATTTAGCTCTCGGTTTTGTAGATCTGATGATGCGAATCGGGAAAATCTGTTATCCAATTTACATAAACTGATAGAAGTTACCGAAACTGAGAGTTTTTCATTTTAATTTCAGTATCCACTATTTCCAACTTCATTCTGTCAAAAATTTAAAGGGTAAGGACCCTGAAGGGGAAAGGACAGAAGTGGGAAAGGAACCAAAAGCTAACCAAATTTCAAGCAACCAGGCGTAATGAAAAAGAAGTTGGCTAAATTCTGAGATGTTAAAAAACAGAAACTGATAGAAACGCAAAAGTACTAATCTCAAAAAAAAGGTAATATAGGGAATGTCAATACAACTGTTTCTCGAAGTTTACTTTTCCAGGGAAAAGATGATGAACACTGGTTCATAAGGGAAATGTCATAGAAACACTTCTCGAGATGAATTCGAAGAGAGAAGAGGTCGCAGCAAGCATCACCACGGGATATGCTTCACAAGATGATCATCATATGTGTATGTGTGTTCTGTATTTGTAAGACGTACACATATTTATGTTAATGTTTCTGACAACAATAATAAAAAACGTAGGGATGACTTAGCTATGCCACTTCATCAAATTGTGTTGTATCACAAAGGACCTAAGGTACATTAAAGTTTATAATAAGATCAAATAATTTAAAACTACCAAAAAAATTAATCTTACCTGCATCATTACAGGTTCTAATGACATCAATCTACCTTCTGTTCTTTGGTAAACAATCGAACACTGCAACAGCAATATTCTGGGATTTTCGATGTCCAGCGCCATCTCTCTGTGGGCTACATTTTTACTACAAACAATACCGTTTACCAGGTAAGTGTCTTCTTTTGTCCCCCCTGGTAATTTTTTTATTTGTACATAGTTTCTTATGTCTAACTCAATAGCATCGTGATTTTTATCTACAAACAGCCAGCAATTTATTTTGAGTAGTTACATCTAACTTCAACGTTATGCCGTCGAAGTTGGCTAGTCTTAATTCCTGTAGTAGATGAATGTTAACTTGAAGGTATTTATGCTTTTTCGTATCCTACGAACTATTTTTTTACTAATTTCTACCTCCTCTGCAATGTAATGGTTCGAACTGACATATGGGAACTTATTTTAACTTATACTAAAATACTGATTGGCAAATTTTCGTTTCACAATGGTCCTATATGGTCAGCGTATTTAAGATTCGATAATGATCCTGTTCTTATTTCAGGTTCAACATTCGAAAAGCTTATCCTGGATAGTACCTGCCTATCCGGAAAACGGTTGTGGTAAGTGTGAACTGCTTCACGAAAATTTCGTTGGTCTTCGCCGTAAATTATTACACTTCGTCAGTACAGTATTGAAACGTAATTCCTACTTACATGACTTGACTTTTTTCTTTGAGAATATTTAAAAAACGCAACTTTAAATGTAGATTATTTAAAAAACAAAAATTCAGAACTGAAATTGTTCCGGCTTTGACGCAATTGTTTCCTAATCCTTTGAAGTTCTTTTTTAAAATTGTAAAATACTTTTATGAATGTATATCCAAAATGTTTTTTTAGATAATTATGCAGTACCAAATGATAACATCTAACATTACGCTTGCGAAGTTTGGAAATACCATGACGATGTGTTTTTTGGAAGGTAGATAGACAGAAGCGACAGTATGGAATGGCCAGCTCGATCCCCAGACTTGACGCCCCTTGATTATTTTTTGTGGGGACAACACAAAAATGTTGTTTTCAAAACCAATTCGTTAAACCTGGCGAATCTGAGATGACGAATCGAAAACGAAGAAATATCGACGAACTAATAGCCTTCTTAATGTTTTGAAAGCGTTTCCGCATACTGTCGAGAAGTAAATACACAACATTTTAAGCACTTGATATGAATTTTTCTAGATCTATTTTCTTTAAGTATTTAGTAATTATATTAGGTATTTATAAAATTACCCTCTACTCAAAAACCGTTGAATTTAGGAATTAAATGGATCTCAGGAAACATCTTTGGAATAATTAGTAAAATCTAATATGTAATTGTATTGATTTTTGAAGAAATTTTGCTCAATGTAGACTTTGTTATTGGATTACGATTAGAATATCAGTCCCCATAATAAAAGTATTATTAGAATTTCGCTTAATGAATACGAATACATTGTTTCAAATTTGACATTGAGAAAACTCAACTAGTATTTAAATACTGCTTTCCGTTCAGCTGAACAACTAACATTAATAATTTTTAAAAAACGATCCTTTACTAAGAAACCGCTGAATTTAGGAATTAAATGTATCTTAGGAAACATCTTTAGAATACTCAGTAAAATCTATGATCTATCTTATGCTTTTTGACAGTATCTCAAAAATCAACTGAGGTATAGCACTTTTTGTAATGGATTTTATTTTTACAGACAAAAAATAATAGAACTAACAACAGGTACCCCGGTTTAATTATGCTGTATTATGCTTCACATTAACAAATATTAACAAACAAATCTGCAAGGTCAGATATTTCGAAAAATGTACGATAAAATTTATAAAAAATATATTTCAATAGTTGTAGCTGAGTAGTTGTTACAGTAACGTTAAAAGCAATTACTTTTTCTATAAATATTTTAAAATAAAACCTATTAACCTAAAAACAATTTTTTCTTTCAATTCCGAATTAATTTGGGGTTAGTAATATTCGTTCACACACAGGTCTAAAAAAAAACTTGAAAACGAGTTTCATTATTTTTTATCCATAGAAATTGAACATATTACACAAATAACTACAGCTATCTTATTTCTTAACGGGCTCAAAAACAAAAAAACGTAAACAACATAATATATCCCAATTTTGAAGTTACATCAAGGGTTTTCTAGGGTTTTTTCCACTGTGCCTGCTGTTTATATTTTTTGTGAATGATATTTTTATGACCGCGTGGCACACGCAATGTCTTATGTTTCCTGATGATCTAAAAATGTTTAGATTTGTCATACAGTTGAGTCATTTGACACCAATTTGTTTTTAAACGTTAGCAAGTGCTAACTTTTTTTTGTTATAACTCAAACTTAAGAACACTAACAACTTATTCTATTGAAGCCACTGATCTATCTTCTGTTAAGTTGGCCAAAGAGCTAGGAGTTTGGTTTGATGAAAAGTTATTATTTGTTTTAAGAAATTTTTTTCAGTTGGAACCACACAAGTTCTTTACTGTTCCATCAATAGATCAAATGTTGAATAAGCAACTGTCATACGGTCTCCTTTTTATCAGAAAATAAAGATCAGGTTGAAAGAGTTTAGCGCCTTTCCCTTGAATTTATGGCATTCGAACTAAGCATAAAAAACTACCACAAGACTGATGTCCTGAAGGCATCAAATTTAAAAACGTATGAAAGACGGGGTCATATATTCGATTTTTGTATTGTTTATAAAACTGTTAATTGTAGGACTGATTCTTCACAGCTGTTATCCAAGTTTAGATTACATATCTCCAAGTGCGTAACTTCCATTAACGCAAGACGCCGCGCCGCCTGTCCACTTTTTTCTTGTTAAAATAGTAACAGTAATTACTAACTTACTACTTAACTAATATAATCAACGAATATTTAAATTAATTTGTGAAATAAATATTTCTATTTAAACTGAACACACATGCCATTCTAATTTTCTTGAATTTTGCCTTGAAATCCATGAGGAGCGGCGACAGACGAGGAAATGCAAAACAAACTCGACCAGTTTTCATAACACAATAAATATAAAAATTGTTTTGGTTCGTTATATTTTAAAACGGAAAATTAAATAATATTCAATAATAAGAATTAATGTTGTACCCTTAAAAATAGGCAGAATCTTAAAATTATTTAATACCTTGGAATCAAATGTTGATATCTTTAGTTGTAGTCTTTATAGCTTTAAGAAGTTACAGTCTCAACTGTGATAAACTCTTTTTTTATAATTTTTTGTATTCAATTAGCTTTTGTTTACTCTCGTTATCATCTATAGTATTATTGTTTATGCATTGATATATAAAAAGAGACTTCCTGTTGATTTTCTTTATTCCCAAGCAACTACAATAATCTATTACAGGGAACACAAACTAATTCAATAATATAAATAATTAATAAATGATAATAAAAAGAAAAACTTAAAAATTCTACAGTTTTGTTTTAATATTTTATCTTGAATATCCGAATATATTTGATAGCTTTTATTTTTTTAGAAAAACTGTTATATCATAAGAAACCATGGTGCAGAATTGATTTTTTTTTCAGAATTATAGTGGATTTTATAGTTTGTAGAATGTAACATTGTTTCGTGTTATGTTGATATAAATCGTTGGTTGCCAAAAAATGATACTTGAAATTTTTTTCCCACATTTATTGAATGAATTAAAATATTTATAAGTGTATAATTTTCTTAAATACAGATATCCACAATTGATTTTTTTCCAGAATTAGACTGGATTTTTATAGTTTGTAGGTTGTAGCATTGTCTCGAATTTTGTTGTAAACATTTAGTTTTCAAAAAAATTATACTTGACATTTTTTCTACATTTATTGAATGAATTAAAATATTTATTTTATAAGTGAATAATTTTCTTAAATCCAGATATCCTTTTGGTTTCTATAAATTTATTGTTGGCTCTAAAAAAGTTAACTTATGAATACATTTTATTGCTTAATTTTGTAGATTTTGTAATGGTGTCAAAATAGCTGAAGGAGCTGAACCCCAAATTGATTGAAATATTGTGTTATTGAGATGATATTGTAAATGAGACGAAAATAAAATATTTTTCAAATGTTTTAAATTAATATAATTCATCACTGTATATAAAATACCAATCAGTGGACAATATTATTACTGAGATTTTGCACGTGATATTTCCAACCAAGATTTTCATCTAAATATAACCCTAAACGTTTGGTTTTTAATACTATACATGTAAGAAGAGATTTGGAGTTAATTTGTATGATTGAAGTCATACTACGTGTTAACTTACATAGTAAAATAAAATAATTTTATAAAATAGACCACATCTGAAGGCTATAAAATTTGGAGTTAATTTGTATGATTGAAGTCAAACTACGTGTTAACTTACATAGTAAAATAAAATAATTTTATAAAATAGACCACATCTGAAGGCTATAAAATTGAACTAATTTTTTTAGACACATTCTGAGTTCTACCGCGTACTTAAAAAAAGTTAAGAAGATATCTACCTGTATATATAAATTTAAATACATTTAACTTAAGCATTATTGATTAGTCATTATCATAGTAGATACTAGGTTTTGAAACGGAACTCAAATTTTGATAATTGCACCATAATAAGGCATTACTGGAAAAGTGTACTAATAAAGGGCTAATTGTTCACCGGGTATATAAAACTAAAATATACTTGACTTAAATAAAACGTAAAAGTATTCGCCATTTTCATGTAAAACTAAATTTTGAAAATTGCACCATAATAAGGCATTACTGGAAAAGTGTACTAATAAAGGGCTAATTGTTCACCGTGTATATAAAACTAAAATATACTTGACTTAAATAAAACGTAAAAGCATTCGCCGTTTTCATGTAAAACTAAATTTTGAATATTAACTTCTCTGCCAAAAGTCAAACTTAGACTAGAAAAATCACTATCCATTTCAAGAGTGAAGTTTATAGTCTGAGAGCTTGTGACGCCGCCGCCAGATGTTCCACTATCTGACGTTGCGAGTGGATGCTGACTCATATATATCCTTAATACTACATCACATTGAAATATAAGCCAATACAAAACTCTTGCAGTTTTTTGTCATGAGCTCTTGGGCTATTAGTTTTAGTCAATTCACCAAAATTCTAATTAAATCCCTTTTGGGTAAATCTGTTATGCATTATATGTTTTATTCTATTTCTATTCTACTGTAGAAAGGAGATGAAAAGATAAAATTGTATCTTACTCCTTTAAAATGAATTACTCATTTCTGAATTATCTCGGTATTTATGTGAATTATAATACTTAGTCTATGCAACTAGCTCCAAGTTATGTAATCCCTGTAATGAATTAATATACTTAGTTGAAAATAAAAATATTGGCAATTTACCTCTGAATTTCAAAACAAATCTCAAATAAGTCACTGATATAAGAAATTAGAGTGGTTGAACACTGAAGGTGAATTAAAAAACTATTTCATGTAAGTAACGTTTGCCCCTTGTATTAATTCAATTCATATTTTATGGGTATTGCTTCCTTTTTTTCCTTATCTATACGCTATGTTATATATTACCTGGTCTAATTATAGTTGCAATCTCTCGCACTAAAGGTATTAAAACATCACTCCATATAGGGGACAGCCCTCTAGCCGACAACAACTGTTTCAGTAGACTTTGTTCATGTTGCTCATATGCTTCTGATAACAGTTCATATGCCTCTTTCTCTCCGTTTTCCTCTCGAAGAGTAACTGCATTAAACCAACCTATAATCAAGTTATATCCTGACATTTGCATATAAAACACTTGTGAAGTAAATTGTAAATTATGCACTGAGTAGTTAGCTCAACAATTATCATGACTACTATCAAATTAATGGGGATGTTTTTATAAAGACGTTGCTTCCAAAACATACTGAAATATATACAGTGTTTAAAACTTTTAAATGTATCAATTTAAAGACAACCCTTACTAAATTGGACCCCCCATTTTCTTATAAGGATACATGTTTAAGTTTTAAGTACTACTTTATTTACCCTAACATCATCAACAAGTCTGAATGTAGTAAAAATAAAGACAATATTTAAAAATGCATATTCCTAACAACATTACTTACTACATCTTAAAACAAAAAATGCAATAGAACTTATACTTTTAAACATTGCATCAACAAACTGTAAAACACTAAAGAAAAATTACTTAAAGGTGGCGCGAGATAATAAAAATATGTTAATTGATTTTGACAGGATAATAATAGGATTCTACATAGCTATATTGCACCAAATAGTAACGTCAATAAAAAAATGAATGCTAACTATACATATATAATACGAATACTAGATTAGGATTTTATCAGCAAATATACATAAATCAAAAGCATATTCACAATGTGCATAAACTATTTTAGAACCATACTTAAAAATTAAAAATAAACTTAATGATAAGCAAATTTTTATTTTTTTACATAAATGGTGATATACACGCGTTGATTACATGTAATCAATTCGGGAATTTAACCAGCAGATCTGATGCCGTGGATGCCGCGGAGTGACCTAGCTCTGGACTCTGGCTGGTGAACTACTTAGAAATATATTAAGAAATCATGGTTCTTGGGATTAGACTGTGTCAAAATAGAATCACTTTCCGACGTTTCGCTTTTGATTTCACGAGGCATCTTCAAGGATCTTTACTTTACGAGATCGGAAAACTGAATGAGCTCGGAGGGACCTAGGCTGGCTATTTATAGTGGTGACCCGGGGTAACGATCGGTTTCCACGAGTTTTAGTCTACATCGACTGAAACCCATATCTTTATTAAAATTGTTAGGATGCTTGTACATTTCAATTCTCTAATTCCCCGTTTATAAAATCCAGAAACCGATGCAAGAACTTTTGTTTCTTTTACATTTATAACATGTCCAGAGGAATGTTGGTGTTCACATACAGCAGATTGTACAATATGTTTCTTTTTAATACATCTTTCAAGTTCCTTAAGCCTAGTCAATATGGATCCGTCTAGTTTCTCACATGTAGACATCACCACAGGAATAAAGTATTGCATATACTCCCTCCATTTGGAAAGGAATGATGTCCTTTGGCGATCGCAAACATGGTCCAATTTTCTTGTGTGTGCTGAAAATTGTACATGTTGAACTGGCGAAGTAACCTTGGAAGCTTGTCTGTGGTTCCATGTATAAATGGAAAAACTTCTATCGGAATTTCCTTATTAGTTTCATTTCATGGAGTAGCATTATTATATTTTCTAATTGATCAGCTAATATCCTCGGTGTAATATCCATTCCCTCTTAAAGCTTGAGTCGGTTTCTCTGTTTCCGATTGTAAAGAATTTTGGTCACAAATCTCGAGGGCTCTGTAAAGTAGAGAATTAATAATAACTGATTGCTTTTGTGTCAGATGATGATGGGAATTTGCATTTAGGTACCTATTCGTATGCGCTGGTTTTCTATATACACAGTGTCCTAAGGAAAGTACCCTTTCCTTTGTACAAGAACATCTAGAAAGAGAATTGTGCCTTCTGATTCAATTTCCATCTTGACGTGAGACATGCCTCAATCAGTTGTAAAAGTGAGTTGTCACTATTATTATGGCGAAATAAGTCTGATATTATGAAAATTTAATCATTTATAGGCACATGCGTATATAACGATTCTACATCAAAACTGACTAAGATTTCTTTTGGATCTAATTGGATTGTTAGTTTCTCTACAAAATGCGTAGAGTTTCTAATATATGAATATATTTTTGCTATAAAATTTTTCAGAATATTACTGATATATTTACTGGTTTTGTGAGTGGGAGATCCTATTGCACTGACAATAGGTCAAAATAGTACATTAACCTTGGGTATTTTAGGGATCCGGTTGGTTGTCCATCTCTCAATTTTGTTAATCGGGTCTACTTGCATTACTCTGTGGTGCTTTCATCCAAAAATAGTACATCTCTACATAGTCTGTTTTTTCCATGACGACAGTGGCATTTCCCTTGTCTGCTGGAGGGACCAAAATGTCTGTACTGTTGTTTAATCTTTTTATCGCCGTTTTTTCTGCAGCTGATAGATTCAACTTACGCGGGTTAGAATTTTTAATGTTCTTTGTTGTTTCATACGCTATCACATCAGCTTCTTCTGCTGGAATTCTTCTAATTGTCACTCCAACAAAATGGCGAAGTTTTGCCCTTTAGAGAGGACGGATCGTTCTGCTTGAGTAAGGATTTTGGAAGACAACATTATTATGGTGTTCTGTGGCTGTTTTATTGGTATTTGGTTGTCCAAAAGTCCTTTGAACTTTTTCTGTTGCTTAATGGCAACTGCTTGATGTATCCTTTCCATTTGTGCATTAATAATGTCATCGAGGGTTCTAAATATTTTATGTTCAAATATAAAAGCTAATTTTTACTGAATATTTAATAGCTTGCAAGCATCTATATCCAAATCACAAGTAGCTTCTATCCTTTCTCTTACTAATGCCATACTGGCTTGTTTGTAGATGTTACTTGCAATTCTTGATTGTATGTGGTATTTCATCTGTAGAGAATTTGATGGCACATTTTCATCTCGGCATCTAAGGAGAAAGGCTAGTTGGCAAAGTAGTTGCTTCTTGTTGTTACTGCGATCGCCAAAAGTTTTCTGCATTCTTCTTGATTTCCTCTTAAGCCGTGAAAGCTTTGGTTCTATGTTACTCAGACATATCTCGAAGGCTGCCAACCATATTCAATACAAAGTTGGGATCCACTTAGGGAGTATTTCATTTCAAACTGGATGGATTGTCTATTCGGAGTATAATCTATCTTAGACTTTGATGTAATTTTACCACTGAAATATTTTTTTTATAGATCTTTAGTTTTATAGATATGTGTTTTAATTAGAGTACTTAATGGTTTCCACAATTTATTATGTTCTGCACATGTACAGGCTGTCTGGTTATATTTTATACGGGGTCTACAAACTTAACTTTTAGAAATATCAGAAAAAAGTGTAAACAAAAGTTTTATGACTTTCTCTCAACCATCAGGATTTGTTAAGAAAATAAATAAATGACAACTGGAAAGTAAAAAAAACAGCATCGACGTTGTTATTTCAAATGGAACACCTTGTATAATATTATTTCAATAAATAGGCATCTTCTTGCTGATTATAAAAATACCAGGTTTGAAACCCATATCTTTAGACGAGAAATTTGAAAAGAACGCTTTCGTTAGAGGCAGTGTATTCCTTTCTTACACATGACCCTTATGACAGGGTTCTTGTCCTGAAAGATAAAGATATCAAATCTGATATTTTTATAATCTACAAGTGGATGCCATTTTATTGAAATAATATAATACAAGAAGATGCCAATTTATTGAAATAATATAACACAGGATGTTCCATTTAAAATAAGAAAGCCGATGCTCATTTCTCTTTGTCATTCGTTTATTTTTTGAGAAAACCATTGTATATGTTTCCCGATATATCTAAAAGTTAAGCTTGTAGATCCTGTTTAAAATATATCCAGACAGACACCCCGTACACGAGTGGAGAATGTAGCGCAGAGGCTGTTTATCTGTCCCTGACGCGAAACAAATCCATCAATTTGACGAGTAAAACAATTTTTATTTATTAGGAATAATTCCTAGTTATAGAAGTTTTCTCTGTTAGATGTTTCAGTCTGTGTATATAGCCACAATAGATTTCAGTTGCTCAACTCTATATCTAAAAAATACCTTTTTTTAAACATTTTTATAATAAACAGCAAAAGTTATGATAAGAGCGGAGATCGAACCTGCATCTCTGGATCACTAGTCCACTGCTCTAACCAATTGCGATGTCAGATTTGACGTCCAACGCCGCGCCATAAGGTTAGAAAATTCGGCAGGATTAACAATGGTTATGATACTGGTGGGTTTGAATATATACCTAACGAATTGCTTATCAGTGGTACGATAGTGCAATTGGTTAGAGCAATGGACTAGTGATCGAGGTGCGGGTTCGATCCCCGCTTGTACCATAACTTTTGCTGTTGATTATAAAAATTTCGAAAAAAAAATAAAAAAAAATATATTTCAAAGTTTAAAAATAAACTGATAAAATACTTCGATGTAAATACCTGTTGGAAAAAATATTTACCCGATTCCGGCGCTAATTCTCTTTGTTCCGAAGGTCGGACTACTGTTGTCTCTTCATGTTCACACTGTTGAATTCCCTCACTATCCTGTCGGCTATAAGGAAGTTCTGATGGTCTTGACAAATAGACACTACTAGCTTCAAGATTCAAATCTAACATATATGAATTTGACATGGAAAGACATGTTACAGGGGGAGACATTTGTTCATTGTCGGAGTCTACAAAAAAAGCTTTCATTTAGTACCGGCATGACGGTTTGAATTTTGAAATAAAATTATACCTTTTTTGGAAACGTGTAATGTAGTAGCTTTAGATGAATTTCTTTAGTAGTAAGAATATATTATTCGGCTAGGTTATTGATGTTTAAGGATTAACAGAAAACAAATCGAATACTAACACATATAGTCTAAAAAGTAATCAATACAATTTTTTAAACATTTTGGCCAAAAAAAACAATGTAGCATTTCGCCATTAATATTCTGTCATTAGCTGGTTTATGTAGCGCATAAATGTCTCATATATTTTTTGGCACACTTCAATATCAGACTAAATCTTTTTTTTCTAAATATTTCGTCATTAACTGGCTGGGTGCTATTTTGGATACAAATTAAGGGAAAAGGGAGGTGGAGAGCACATCTTTTAAAGGGTATTTTCAACTATAATTAATTCACAAAAAGTGTGCACATTAAATTAATTTCCTATTTCTAAATGGCGGCCTTTAGTAAATGTGACAAAACCTAAAAAAACCTAGAGTAAAAGTTCTTAAAAACTTACAAAAACCAAGTCTTTAATGCCTCACCTGATTCTTAATTGAAATGTTCATATGTGCGTAGTGGCTCATATATAAGTCCATGCGCTTTAGCTTGTCCCATTTAAATGCATATAGTCCTTTTATTATTTGACCTATCGAAGTGAACACACTGAGCAAAAAAAGTTATGAACCCAACATGGATTTTCTTAAATAGAACACCCGGTATATTATTATCTACAATGAAAAGCTTCATTCCCCTGACTCAAAAAATATTTTGATTGTTGATATTTAGTGCACTAATTTTCAATTTATTAACGATTTAATAATAATAAAGAGTGATATTTATATTTCACTATTATTTATAGGTATAACTTAACAACACTAAAAATAAAACCACATTAATTAAAATGTCTAAATCCTGCTCAATGTAGCCTCAATTATTTTCCCCACACTTTTGTAACACAGTAATCGTATGATTGAGTTTAATAAAATTTCCGTCGATTGCCTCAAATCATCAAACCCGTGGGTGATTCTAATGTGTAATTCTTCCATACTGTAACATGGAGACTTATGAACTAAACGTTTGATATAAAGAAATTCATTACTGTAAGATCTGGACTATTAAATATTCTGGGCAATGGGCAATGGCACAAAATTATATGGAGGGGATCTTGCTGTCACATTATGCATCTCACTACATCAATTGGGAGATTGTCAATACAGTATACAGTCAACTATATGGTTTTGAAGAAGCTGTAAATACCGGTTTCCTGTTAATTATCCATTTATGAAGGTAGGTCCTAACATATATCTTTCACATCACACCAAACGTTAACCAACTGGTAACCCTGCTGTTTAATTTCTCTTATTTGACGAGGATTATTTGTAGACCAAAAAAACGTGAATTTTGACGGTTACGCCCTGTTCTAGTTGTAAATGTGTTCCCATAATATATTTGTCAAGAACGCATTATTTTCATTATAATGGATAAGAAATTCCCGAGAAAATTCCAAGCTTTCTTTCGCGTTCACCGTCCAGTTTTTAAACATTTCTAAAGTTGAAGGCTTTGTAGTTATCTATGTTTAAAACTTTATGAATAGAACTGTGAGAAATTCCAGTTTCTTCAACTACACGACTAATTGAAATCAAAGAGATTCTCTTCATAATATACCAGAATAGTAATTTGATTAGCTTGTGTTAGGTCATAATTAAAAAACTAGATAAAATATATTTATTGCAATTAAATTGTTAATAAATTGAAAATTAATGAATCAAATATCAATCCATATATTTTTTTGGAGTCAGGAGAATGAAGCCTTTCATTATAGATAATAATATATAGAGGCTGTTCTATTTAAGAATGTGCAAGTTGAATCCATAACTCTTTTCGCCAAGTGTATAATATGAGTTTTGTCATGGACAGTATGAAAAATGAGCTGTGTACCTATAATTTGTTTTTTGATTCATTTCGATAAGTCAAATAATAAAAGAACTACATGTATTTAAAATGGGGGCAAGCTAAAGTAAACGCACTGTACTGCAATTTTCTTATGGTTTTTTAATCTAACGAAATTCATATTTTCTCCTTTATAAAACATTCTGCAACTAGAAAATTATTATACTTAGCCCCTAAGCTCATAAGAAAGTTTTAATTAAAGATCACAAGGTCATAGGTATTTTAATGTCGCCAATTTTTGCAATTACAATCCTTCAATCCCGGACACATAGAACCCGCAACTAAAAAAATGCCTTAAGCTGACAAAACTTGACTTTTTCCCTGGCCTTGGTTCCCTTCCCTTCCCTTTCCCAACGGCCCTAGTGAAAGAATTATAGTGAATGAGTGATGTTAAAGCATTGCGTGCCCTTAACATTATTCTAATAAAATAATAATGCGACGTGTTTGCAAGCGTACTTTTTGGTATTTTTATAGAAGCAAAACTTTAGCAACTTACTCTTAATTGCGATTGTTTCCCACAATATTACTAGTTGGATGGAGACTTTGTTTTTAGTAATTCTTTTTACAACCTGAAGATTCAAGGATAGTCCCGGGTAAATGATTTTTTCATTCCGGGACATCCGAGATTTTTTTCATTCCGGGACAAATTCGGCGAAACCGTAACAGTTAGTAACCATAAGGCACATGAACAAAAACTGTTATCAGCAACAATCTTATTGAAATCTCGTATTCTACATTCTTCATTTTCTATTCGTTTCATTACGGTCCATCTTCAGAGATGGGTTTTTCAAATAGTTTTTATAAAATCAAAAGAAAAATATAAAAAACCCTCTTCAAAAAGTACAGTTTGAAACTTTTAGAGTGAAATTTAAATCCACCTAAGTTTAAATCTTTAGTTAATTTTGATTCAATTCCCAATTGTTGCGGGTTTTTTCAGTTTAATTTAGGATTTGTCATTTTTGAAAGGCAAATCCTATTTATAACAGGTACTTAAAGTTGAAAGTTGTGAACTTTCTAAGGAATGAGATCAGTTAAGAATAGAAATTAAGAGCTTGGATAAAGAGGTCTTCTAAAATGTATTACTTGAATTAATGTAAACAAACAAGAATACAAATTACAAACTGAAATTGAATATATATTTTGAAATTAATTAAAATATTTTTAAATACTTAATAAATGCAAAAATAACAACAGTGGTACAGCATATTGTTCCAAGCAACACGGCAGGTTGTTTTCTGTATTTTCTGGCCTTATTTCTTAAAACCTGGTTTTCTAAATTTTGTACTTGGTTTTCCAATGAACTTATGCAGTTTTCCAAACATAACACTGCAGGTCTAATTCTAATGTAACACAAGTCTACGTCTTTCCGCTTTAAAGCATAAGATAGGTTGGCATAATGTTTGTTGATTTGAACATTTATTTGACTTAGTATGAGGCAAAGGAACTCGTTGTCGACCTTTAAATCTCGTCTTTTTTCTGTAGGAATTTGCAAATTTTTGCAGTAGTTTAAAATTCTGGCTCTCATCTCAGCATCTTCAACTCCAATAACTTCTAGGTCTTCTTCAACGAGAAGTTTCATTACAAATGAATCTATTCCATTTTCTTTGAATTTATTATAATGTTTTTCGGCATCACAACTTCGCAAAATTGTTTCTAATAGATCCATTATTTATAAAATTAAGAATATATAAATATACTTTTGCTATTTAATAAAATACATAACTTTTAAATTTAAAAGCAAAACAAGTAAACAAAAATCAAGAATAACCTCAATTTTACTTCTTCCAATCTTCTACGTTCGTTTGAATTCCAGCATATTCAGCCAACTTGAAATAAAAAAGCACTAACACTAATAAATACGATAATTCCTGCTTAGCAATATGGCCAATAGAGACCACGCATTGAAAAATCATACCAAGATCATCATAAACCAAATATATACGATTTTTTTATTAAAAAAATTAATGGTAATTTTTTCCATACAGCTCTTTCGCCAATTTTATGTAGCACATTGGTAGATCACCAATCTGAAGTCAAATCGATTCATCCACATTTCGTTTCCGAGTTTCCTTCTTCAAAGTCATAATGTCGTTTCTTTTAGTATAAATTTGATGAGTGTGATATTAGTCTGTGTAACTATTAGAAATGTTTATTTTGTTGCGTTTTTTTGAACAAAAACCAAATAATAAAACAATAGATATCCAATTTTTAAATTTATGGCTTTTACACTACGTCAGTTGCAAGTAGGTTTTTTTTCCTTGAAGTTGGTACAAAGTATGTTATGTTCATTATATTAAAGAAGTGAAAAAGCGCCTACTTCTCAAATTTTAAATGATTTACCTTTCAAAATAAAATAATGAAGTACGGATTAATAGTACAATTTGGAAAGTAGACATCTCCTTTATTTTCATTTGTTTGAAACAGTACCATCAACTTCATAAAAATTTACGGCTGACCTAGTGGAGAACCATAGATTTTTAAAACGGTGTTTTTATTGCTTTATTATTGTGGTTTTTGATTGAAAAAAATGGATGGTATGGTATCGATACAAAATATTCAATATCGGAGCAGAAATATCGATATGCTTAAATTACCGATCGTATCGTGCATCTCTAATTCTATGTAGAACTGGGCAGACGAACAGTATATAATTCAGGAACTAGGCCTCACACGTTTGCTCCCTTTCTAGCGGGGTCGTTAGTTTCCACACTGAGCGGTTTAGTCTCCCGCCTCCCCCCGAACCAAAGCAGTTAAACCGAACACATGAAACTGCACACTGCCTTCCACTAGACGATTCGAAAGATTGAAGGAAGTATTTTGTTTTTGCAAGTGTCTACGAAAGTAGGAACCAAAAGTTTACTATGAAAGAACTAAAGACAGCAACGGGCACTATCGAATTATTCGGTAGTGCCGAACAATTCATTCAAATAATATGAACAAGAGTAGCCAACAAACCAACAAGTAGCATCTATCAGAACGAATAATGGGTAAGAGAATCGACAATCGACTGAAATGAAATTATTCATAAATATTAGTATTTAGAAATCCGCTTCGCCTGCTTTGTATTTTGCCCTGTAAATATAAATTTAAAAAAAGCAATGAATGAATTTATTGAAATAAAATTATTCTATAGTCAATACTCGATTATCAATATTACTAATTGCCTTCTTGTATTTTGCCCTGTATATATAAATTTAAAAAAAAGCAATGAATGAATTTATTGGAATAAAATTATTCTATAGTCAATACTCGATTATCAATATTACTAATTATTCGACAAAACGGGACAGATTCAGAAGTCCCCGTTAAGTGAAATTTAATAAAATGTTTAAGGCTAGATAGTAAAATATTTAAATCGATATGTTGCTTTGGTTTGTAGCAAGAAGATATATAAACTAAAGTAAAAGAAGAAAAAAAAAAGTGTGCCTATTGATTAAATTTTTACTGAAAACTAATATCGAATCAAGCAGCTATTTTTCCATCCGGTTAAAATTTCTATTTAGGGTCATCTCATAAAACCAGTGGAATATTTAAGGGGGGGGAAGTCTAGGAGATCTTGACCTTCCCCCGGGAGCGCCTATTATTTTTAATCCTAATTTTCCCAATATCAACACACGGATTATTAATCCTTGCCACTGTGCCATGTTGATAAACGCGAATTACTCAATAATATCATGGCAAGCAATGGCTATATCCTCGATCCAGAAAAATATAGAAATTGGAAATAAACACAGAAGTGATAGATGAGATGACTAACTCGAGAGGCATCTCACTCAGCGAAAAATGTTCAGTAATTTCGGAAATTATTCAGATTTCGGCCAAAAAATACACTCCATTTTACGCTATCGAATAAAATATTATGAAAATAGATTATGTATTTGAGGCATTTTAAATTAAATCCTTAATAAAATACAAATAGAATAAAAACTTTTAGGAACGAAATATACCACTGTAAAATATTCAACATCGTTATTATTAGTCCAGTCCATTTTTGGAGTATTTTAAATAAAGATAAACTTAAAAATCATCAGTGGATTTTAACTTTTAAATTAAATTCGTACGCAACCGCAGCCTAAACAAGATTGTATAAAACTTTATTTTTTCAATTAATTACGATGAAATACTGCAGAAAATGTCCATTATATTATAGAATATATATCGTCTTAACATTTGGTTAAAAAAACAGCTCTTTACATATTATCTAAAGTAATTTGAAAGAAATAATGCGACATATTCTCTAATAATAAGCATTTTTTTTTATTAAAAACAATATTTTTCATTTTTAAACAAAGGTAAGGGTTACAGATGTATGAGCATATAAGAATAAAATGAAGATAAAAAGAATTTAAAATTCTCATTGTTACATTTTAGTTTAAAGCACAATAATAAATGTGTGATAATTGAGATAGCAGTTATAGTGTTATTTTAAGTATTTAGAGTTGCCACCTCTTATTTGTTGTAAGTACGAACATACAAAATAGATGAACATCTTACTGCGGCTTCGCCATTTTAAAAACAAAAACTTTACACAGGTATTCCATTTCTATTTTATAAAGAAGTTTGTATTGAAAATATATTAAATAAAATTAAATATATAGATTTTAACTTATTATTGTAATGACATTCTTGTGATAATATTTTATGATCTATTAAAAAAAATCTAAATTAATATTATTAAAAAGAGCAAAGTAAAATAACAGCTGAAATTTACAATAAAGAAATGAATAAAAAGTAGTGTCAACACGTCTGTAGGCAGAGAGCTTAAGTTTTTAAAACTAGAAGATAAAATTTCAACAACCAAATAAAAAAGGTGTTTATTTTTTTATACCTAGTCCTAAAACACACTGAAACGACTCTGGGCTTATTTTATACTATTTGTACTATTTAACGTTAAATAATAGAGGCTCTGGGGGGTTAAACCCCAAACCTCCCCTTAAATACGCCACTGACCTTTAACAATAAGCATATGTTGGAATCGAGATTGTTCTCGAACAGGGAATAAAATGACTTAATTTTTGCATCAAATATTTGCCCCAATCAGAAATCCTCCCTTCACCATAAATGTTAGACTATTATTACTTTAGAACTCAATTTCTTTTAATATTTATTGTTCATAAAAGATGCAAACGATGCCGACCTTTGCATCGACTGTAATTTGATTCTAAAGATATTATTGTAAACGAGTGTAGCTAGTTT
Source organism: Kuschelorhynchus macadamiae (assembly GCA_030620095.1). NCBI lineage: Eukaryota > Metazoa > Arthropoda > Insecta > Coleoptera > Curculionidae > Kuschelorhynchus > Kuschelorhynchus macadamiae. The sequence continues at coordinate 820,230 of JAUTXW010004805.1, forward strand.
TTTCTTGGAATGCTCGTTAAGATAAGTCATATGAATAGAGTTAACGTTAGGATATTATTTTAGGTGTTATTTGGGTAATATTATTTTTGAAGTATTAGTATGTCGAGTTGCTTTGTACCGTACGGTTTGAGTTGTGATTTTTGTTAAATATCGGCGATTTTAAGTAATGTAGTGGTTTTTACTTTAATTGTTTTAATTATAACTCCCGATAACATAAATATCTCTCTTGGCGTTAATAATTTACCTATTATTCCATATTCGCCTTAAGCTTCATTACCTTAAACACTGAAAAAAAAGTCTGCGCCAAGAATTTTCCCCCACCATCGAAAAAAGCAAGAGGTGCCTGTCGTATGTAAACAAAAGTAGTAGTGTTCAAGACGTTGTTAGTGAAAGCAGAGTTGCTCTGAGGTGGTTTTCCCGCCTAAGTTTAAATTTTCTGGTAGGTAAACGCACGTTCTTCCTTTCGCCCCTTTAAAACTGCCAGTTCAAAAGAACGACAATGCGTTTTATTATTTGATTTCCATTTTTTTACTATTTGCCACTAGCTCGGCGATTGTTTAAAGCTTTGTTCACATGGGTACTTTTTGACCTCTTATTTTCGATTATTTAGTTTTCATTTTAAAAGTGGGATATTTAACCTCGTAATAAAAACTATTTTCTTTTTTTCATTAATAACAAATAAGGAAAATGTCTATTTATTTTACTTTTCTGCAAGAAAACAATTTTCTTTAACAAAGTTGGTCGTTACTTGATGGAAATCCCTTTTAACTAAGTCAATTAAAACACTTGTTTAACATGTCCAAAAAACGACAAATTTTGGTAAATTTGTGGAAACGGCCGTCATGTTCCCAAAACTGTGTTACTAACACAAAGTAGTTTACCGAAAAAAAGAAAATAGAAATCCTTGCACTCATGGCACTTGGCATTTCTAGTCAAAAGTTTTCCACAGAGAGCTGGGCGAGTTGTCAGCGGATTCCTGAAAAATAGAAAAAAAAAATCGGGAGACGTTGGCACGGCACTATCATGTGGAACTCTGTATTCATCAAGAGCCGGCGAGAGACTGAGTTGTTTGAAGATATGTACTAACCTAGCCCGTTACAATATAACAAATATGTGATGTCAGCCTCGACAACTTAACGAAAGCAAAATAAGTTACAAACAAAAATTTTCCTCCGCCGCTTTGTCAATGAGTGCTCATAACTTATTTTGACTTCTGATCACCAGTGCAACATGTAATTATCTGCGCAATGGTAATAGCTTGATGAGTATGTATTTTAAAAATTTCCTCCGGCAATAAAATAAATGCTTATTAAGGTTTTCCATTGGGCTACACAAGATTCATTAATTTGCACTCAGTTTGAAAGTGACACTCTTCTAACAACAACAAAATACACAGGAGTGGCTGTATGTTTCGCTGACTGTACTATTTTAGGGTAGTGCGCACTGAGATTTTTGGCACGAGATCTAGGGTTGCGTCCGATAAACCTAGTCGTTAGCGTAAAAATTATTTCAACGAGTATTTAAAATTAATTAAATAAATAAAATTATTTCAACTGACATTAATTGGTTTATGAGTAATTTATTTTTTTGGTAAGAATATTCGGTAAGTTAGGGTAACATTGTTAATATTGATATATTGGAAAGAAATACCTTCTTTTTTCATAAAAAAGTTTTATCAATGTTTTATAATTATGTTTGATTTTCGAATTTGATTTAATATTCGGTAATAATATTGGTAAATTTGGAGGTATTTATACATATTTTTCTCAGTTAAGCAACAAAATGCACAATGTAGTCTAAATATGTATGTTTTTTACCGCTTTTTAATTACCGTAAAAAAAATGCTATATATGTTAATAATAATAAATGTAACAACTAACAACCTATAAAATTTTAACAAATATATTAACTTTTATTTTGGGTTTAGAAGCTAATTCAGAAATAGTTTAGAACTAAACAAAATTTCAAAAAACTAAATAGAAATAAAGAACGATAAAACAAGCTATTTTTAGAAACAACTTTAAAATCCTCATCTGAATCACACAGATGGTCCTTTTTAAAGATATTGCGAAGATGAAGGTCCATAAAGGCCGTTTTACATGCTGCAATTCTTCTTTGCAATATGCAATAGTCTTGAACAAAGGCATGCGCAGTTTGACAAAAGGTACAAATGTCTTGCCACTGCGCATGCTTTTGTTCAAGACTATTGCAACTTGCAAGAAAGAATTGCAGCATGTAAAACGGCCTTTTGGTTCGGGTATTGCAACCATAACGACTGGACAATCTTTTCTTCATAACTAAAAATGCATATTGGCTAAAATACCTTTGATAAAATAGAAATTGCTACATCCTTTAAATTAATTTTAGAACAAATTCTTCTCCACCAGTTAATAGGATCAGCTTTTCGACCTGTGTTCCAGACAAAATTAATTGTCTACAATTCATGTTTCCGTAAATAATTTGCACTATTCAGTTCTTTTTTCTATATTTTCCACAAAGGGTGATTGTCAATTAAACTGTCCATAAACTTCATTGCTTCCACATGTTGATGTTGATTTCGTATGGTCCCATGTCATTCCACTGACAAGCAAACCTCAGTTGGGCAGTGGTGGCTCGCGGGTGAAAAAGTAAGTGAAGTGCAAATGAAGCAAGAAAATATTGCAATAATTTTTTTTCCAGAATTTTTTTATATGTGGAGAGGATAGAATATTTTTTACGACTTACCTAAATTTTGTATATTAAATCAATTCTCCTATCCTTCATAGCAGCAAATTTATTTGTAACATCCTCACAAAATGGATGAGTTGCCCTAATCTCCGCCTTTCTTGAGATATTGTATTTCTTAAATAAGTTTTTACACATTTGAAGCAAGAAAAACTTCTTTCCACTGAAGCACTTGTCGACGGTATTGTCAAAATAAGGGAAAACAGTTTATATGCTTCGGTATTTTATATCTTTATTTTTATTAATTTTTTTCACTTGCTCCTGCAGCAAAATATTCTAATTACTCTCATTGGCAAAAATAAGACCAAGCTCATTTTTAAGTCGTTGACTTTTTGAAAATATTTCCCCATATAACTGTAACAAATTTTCAAACGAGCCAGTCGGAAAATTTAAACTATATTCGGAAAATTCATTAGAACCTGCCAAACATGAAAATGTAAGTTTTTCACAGTCTTGAAATCTTAGTGTCATTTCCATTAAAATATGGTCCAATATTTCATAAAAAATAGTTAGCCCTAATTTCTTCAGGTGAAAGCTAGCAAGCTCACGTTTGTAACGATTTATTTCTGTAATAGAATTTGCTTTATCAAACATGCTATTAAAAAATGTTCATTTCTTTTTTTACAGAGCGCCTCACGACAGCGTTTTATATTGGATATGCAAAAATGAATGTCAAGCGATTTTTTTTGAAGAACGTCAAATAGTATGTCGGTGAATGTGAAAATTTCATTAAACACTAATGCTAAAAACGTGAATTCAAAATCGTTCATCTCACCTAAAAATCCTTTCGCAAGGAGGATTGATTTTTCATTAGATTTGTCACAGTTTGTAATAAATTCAAAGACGTCTTTTAATTTATTCCAGTCTTGAACAATTTGAAGTTGTAACAACACTATAAATAAATATAACATAAAACAGTGAAGCAAACTGCAAAGGAACTCACGGTTGCAGCGAAATCCGCGAAAATAAAAGTAAACAACCACCACAAACTAAACGACACGTGGGTGTAGTGTACTGCGATTGCAATTCACCGAGAGCGTTGTATGGCGCTGGTTAACATTATTCTTCCAGGTGCTCGACGCCATGGTGTACGCCTTGTGATGGCAACATAGTAGGAAAATCGTAAACTAAACATAGCACCTTCAGCAAAGTCGAAGCAGTTTGCGCCACTATTATAGTTGTTATAATAACGTTCGATTGAAAGTTTGTAAAAAGACATGCCCCCAACGGTCAAGTAAAATATTTATTCCAGATGTACAGTTTATTTTTTACTAATTAGGTTAGGTAAAAATCAAGTAAATCCCCGAGGAGTGTTAGCATAGTCGCTTACAATTAAAGTATTTAAAATTATAATAGAAAACATCACTGTACAAAATAAACAACCTAGCACTAGAAATATTACCCTGAAAGTTTCAGAGAATATTACGGATAAAACTACAGATAGAATATTATCCTGTCAGTAATAAGTTTTCAAACGATTTCGTGTAAAGCCTAGGTCTACTATATACTTACCTGTGTTGCTCAATTCGTGAGGTATTTGCTGTACCCAGCTGGGTTCTTCTTGTACAGGTACTTCAAAATTTGAACTTGGTTGTGTAAAATTTGCAGAAAATAAGTTGCCTTTTCGATAGCGTACATAACCATCAACAAATATGTTGGGTTCAGAGAATGATTCAATATAGCTACCTTCAAGAAGGGCCTGAGATAAAGCTGCAGCTTGTATTCTAAAATCCATTAATTTATAAAAAACTATATGAAACAAATATAAAAAATAAATATTAAACATTCTATAGTCACAAATATATCAAAAATACTGCCCATAACTTATTTTTTACTCACTTCTCATTCAAAATTGATGATAATTCTGATCACTAATCGATGATATATCACCTAGTTCACTGAAAACATAAGTGTTACTTACCTGGTTTTAGCTTTTTGCTGACAAATTAGCCAATCAACCAATTCAGATCCCAAGAAGCACCCAGGATATGTTCTAAGGCGATATTTGTAAGGAGTAAAATTAACTCCTGTAGAAGATTTACAAATTTCTTCAAAAAGGTTTCTAAGTGATACTGATTTTTGAAGGGCTTTGCACTTCTCTTCATTGGTAAGATATGTAACTGAACTACAATAAATGATTAAATTAGTATTAATAATGTAAAAGGTTACAGTGAAAAGCCAATATAATGGTTAAACATTGTTTAAAAACTTTTAAAAATACTTTCAATGATAATTTTAAGTGTAATAATAAAAAACTGAAATTTAAATAAGCTAAAAATAATATGAATGTTCTTTCATAATGCAATGAAAAACATATAAACAAATTTGCTAGAGTATTTTATAAGTTTTTAGTTGCAATGGTTTACCTAAACCCACTATTTATGTTAAAGCAATATCCATGGTTTCCATTTTGTTTACAGACCTGAATAAATAGAAACATTTAATTTTATTGAAATGAAGTCGTTACTAATAATTTTGCTTTGAATTTAACAAAACTATAATATATAATAAATTAAAATTGTAACATATAAAAAACTTATTTTGCAGTCTTAAGCACTTATTGATAATACTTCGAATAGATGGTTCATCAAATACAAATAAATTAATCACATCAACTACACAATCTTCATGAGAGATCAGAATAATCATTATTTCAGGGATAACTGTGAATTTATATTTTATTTAAATTTCTAAATAATATTACACATTTAAAATCAGTTAGGTAAAATTTGAGCAAAATGTTATTCAACAACAAAAAATGAATAATAAACTAACTTTGATTTGATTTGAATACCTTCCAGAAATAAATTTTTCCTCCTGATAACCAACTGATATTTTTCTTCTTAAAACTTCACCTGCTTCAGAAATATTAAGAGCTGCAATAGGAGATACATCACTTGACTGGAGACCACTCGGAGAATCACCAAATTTGCTCTGCAAATTTTCTTGCAATACTTTTAAATCGGCTGACAGATTGGCCCCAAAATTTGAAGACTGAAGATAGGACAGTACTACTTTACAACAATAAGTGCATACTCTGAGATCTCCTAAAACGTTAATTTATATTACAAAATTATGTTTCTTAAATTTTTATTTAGTTGCCATTTATAATGTCTGTCTATATAAAAAAAAAATGGCAATATTTGACCTTCTGAAAGACTTTCCCTTTTAAGAAAAATAAGAATTGCATTTTCAGTTATCAACACTCACACAAACAAAACACTTAACACGTCACCTAAGTGCTACAATATTTTATTATTATTTTAAATACCTTCTATTTATAATTATATATAATACACTTTAAGCCATTTAGTCATTCATTGCACATATAGATATCTATTATACATATTATATCATATTTGATCAATTAGTTACAATTCGGAATATGTATTTTGCACCCTTACATTATATATAAACATATTCATTTATCATGAAACCTAGATACTGGTTAAACCATTTCTGTATGCACTAAATCCAGATATTTTGATTGTATTATTTTATATAGTTACCCAGTCTATTAAATATCTACTCTTTATTACTTATAGATATTTAGGAAGTCCTATTGCACATGTATATAAGACTCAAAAACATCCAGTATAGAGCAGTGAAATTGCCAAAATGTGAAAATATATATTGTTTTATTTTTTTGTTAAACACCTTTATGTTGTTCATGGATTTTATGTCATTAGGGAGCAGATTGAAAAATTTGGGTGCTAAAAAATTTAAAAAACATAAAGGTATTAACATGGTAAAATAGACACAGACCAACAGAAGTTTAAAAGGGTTTTATTTTTTTTTCTTACTTTTGAAAGGTTTTATTAATCCCAAGAAGATACAATGTTTTATGCTAAAACAATATAATGCAACATTAACTTTAACTAGTTCCAGGAAAGAACAATCTATTTTATTTATTTATTTATATATTTCAATATCAACGGGCCAGCCCAAATGCAAATGACATATTTTAATCTAATTCAGATTAACCTAAATATACTATTGATATTGACTGAACGCCATCTTAGGAAAAAAATTAATGGAAATGAATATGAAATGTAGAAGGTATTTTGAACGTCTATTCAATGCCGTTTCGTTTTTTTTTTTAAATCTGTTCAGGGGTAAATCCTACTGTCATCTTCTCCCAGTCTACATTCAGCAATTGTCAATGTTCCCACTTGTTTTCTTCTTGCCATTTTGTCAGTGAAAGTAATTAAAATGGGTTTTCATTGTCCTTTCGAAGCCTCTTGTTTCCTCTATGCAACTTTCTCAAAGATTGCAAATCCCCCAAGGAGTCACTGTAAAAGTTTAATGTTTGCTCAAATGTGCTAAACCTTCTATCAAAAAATTCATAATGTCACGATTTGAGGGATTCTTTTTTGATGATGAGTTCCATCTCATCTGTCATCTTGAAATCCTCATTCATAGGTGTTTACTGATTCTCTTCCTGGAAACCTGTGATTTCTCATAAATACTGAAGTCCTCTACTGATCCTCACTGCTCTCCATTGAAGAAATACCAAGGGTTCTACTTTTCCTAGTGCAGTCTTTACAGACCTATTTTTGCTTTGTTCTGCAAAGTTGAAAATCACTACATTTGGCATTAATTACACAATAGTCTTTGTGAAAATATTTATTACAGTACAGCTAATGCCATATTCACGTTTCGTAATGTGTTTACAACTCTTTGGGCATATGGTCTTCTTTGCACTTTCAGAACAGCAACAATCTCGATCTCAACAAGTCTTTTGAAAACAGCAAAACACTTGAAGTGTAGGGTCGATGACGTAGCAAAGGTCAATAAATATAGAAGATGCCAGCATATGGTAGTATCAGCCAAAAAAGGTAGTAGATACCAGTATATAGTAGTAGCGGCCTGTAAATGGGGACAATTGCCAGTAAGTGGTAACACAGCCCAACAAATATCAATAATAACATAAAAAAAACATATAAATATTGAGGTTTATCTGGTTTGCGTTTATTATTTTTAAAAATTTCAAAGCTATTTCAAGAAAAACACTTTTTTTAATTGAATCTAAAGTAAATTGAGGGATACTTCCAAACTTCTTTTCACAAATCTCCACTAACAAAACACTATTTGAAGCTCGGAGTATAGCTGGTTGTGTTCGAATCATTACAGTGCATCTAATGTAACCCACTTACAGTTTTTTCAGTCTCCCAGAAAGAGATTTTCATGTGACTTGACTTTAACTTAAAATTTTTCATATTTATTTCCTATGAATGTTATGGTTAGTACTTAAACAAGTAAACAAATGACAGATAATTGCTCAACTAAGGATGTTTATATTATACAAGTTAATTGATCTAGCTACTGGTACAAATGTGGTCATAAAATAATTATTAAACTGTTTTAGTTAATACATTAGCACATAGTGTCTTTTCAAATACATATAATATTAGAAGTGTAAATATTTATAACACGAAAAAAAGGTGCATATGGTAAATATAAAAAAGATTCATGACATGGTAAAAAACACAAATGAAAATTAAGGAACTATGCATGTTATCTATGAATCTACCCTATAATACTTTGGCAAAGTTCTTTCTTTTGAGAATACTATTTTTTTCTTTTCATATTCTTCTAAAATTTGTAAAACATTCATCACTCTTTCTTCCAATATTTCTTTTTCTGTTATTTGTAATATAGAATGAATAATATAGAGACTTTTAATGCCATACCAGAAGAGATTGTTAATGCTAGGAACATTTGCCAGTTGTGCCATAAATTAAAACAGTACTTTAAAAAGTTTAATGATGTAGGAAATAGATGATTTGTATATACCTAAAGAGTAAAAATGTTCACTTAATGTGTAATAAGACAATAATTATAAAGACTGTAACAATACTTTGTGATAAATTGCCTATGTACCTAAACATACATTATTTATATACTAATATTGTAAATTTTAGGCCCTGATACCAGTGGTTCATCCCTGATTAAGGGTTAGTTATAAATAAATAAATAAAAAAAAAAAACTTTCACGGTTTTAGTCAATTAAGAAATCATGGTTCTTGGGATTAGACTGAGTTTTGAACTCGTGAAGTAAATCCCTGAAGATGCCTCATGTAATTGAAAGGGAAATATCAGCAAGTGATTGCCTTTTAAGATGGTCTAGTCCCACGAACATTGTGTAATAAATACACCAGCCCATTATTATCAAACAGTTTTGAATAAAATATTTATAAATGTATGGCTAGTGATAGACCAAATTTAATTTCAGATGATGTGACAATCAAGAGGGTGAAATAGACTGACCATGGGGGACCCAGTACTAGTATTCTTAATTCGAAAACTGCTAGAAGCTACACCAAAAGCAGATCATTTTTTCAGTTGCTGGACATTCTCATTATACAATACATCACTTCTCATCAGTAAGCAGGAAAAGTTACCTGTTAATCATAAATACTGATTTAAAAACATAGGTATGATATTTTTGGAAAATTTCAGTTCTGTTACGTTTCAAGTTGTTTACTTGCCTGTACAGCCGAATATTTTCCCTGGAATTTGTTGATTACAGCACTGGGAACAAAAAATCTGTCCACACACTCTACAGTGATGTCTTCTTCTAAATGTTGTAAATTTTTCTGAACATTCATAACATTCTTTACTTACTGAATCTGGCATCCAATACTGTTTCAATTCTGTATCTGCATAATCTTGGAGATTCTAAAATATCAATTTTAGTACACATTATTAAGTAAAAATCATCAAATGACAAAAAGGCTATTTTATATGTTTGGCTTGGCATTTACATTAGTTTTAAGTGCAAGCAAATTACTGATTCTTTTCAGAACATTTGGCAAGCTTCTTCCTTCATTCACATCAACAGGATAAATACTAGGAATAGAGTTCTCCAAGGTTTCACTTGTATCTTTAGCCCATGTCGGCAAAGCGTCTTGGCCACTGGAATTACTGTCAGGAATTGAAATATCTTCAGTTTTGGTTATTTTAAATAATTTTGATATAAACTGGCCTACACTCTGAGGTCTTTCCTCTTGTTGTAAGGGAGCAAATTCAGTTAACTGTGTCGGTGATTGTAAATTTTTACTCATTATTCTTGATTACACCGACTTACTGAAAAATTAAATCATTTTCAGTCAACTGTACTTACTGTATTAATAAACATGAGAAAACATATTTTTTTATTAATTATTGGAATTAAATGCCACTAAAGTCAGCTGATTCAATTGTCAAAACATGATGCAAAGAAAAAATATAGTAGAGATGGTAAAGATAACAGAGAACAGTAATTTTATTTTAAAAGTGGATAAATAATTAGTTATTCCTTCTGTTACTGTGGTGCCCGGTGTGAAGCCTTTGTACTTTGTAGTGCTGCGATACGGTACTTTCCTTGTTTATATCTATAAACAAGGGTACTGTTCTTGGCCTACCTGTGCAGCAAACATGCTGCAAACTAAAAACAGTTTTTATTTTAACAAAACCTATAAGGTTTGTTGTAAAGAAAGCACGCGGCCTTCAAAATTCCGAGTCTATTAAAATAAAAGTTTCTTAATAAAAATTTTGACAGAGTAACTAGTTATTTAGGCGCTGGTGTTTTATTTTTCTATTCTGTTCCCCTTCACCAAGGCGTAGTACATCATTGCCATATTTATAAATAACTAAAGAATATGTTATGAGTAATCTTTTTTAATCTAAGAACAGACCACGAAAACCTGTACTAGGTACCGTGATTCAGATTGCCTCAAGTGAAGGGAGGGAAAGTTAAATACATATTAGGGAAAGACCTTTGCTGGTAACATATTTTACAATTGAGACACTCTTGAAATAAAGCAGTGGAGAAAGTTGGGAAGTCCTCTATCTTTACAGTTGGACGTTGGAGGGATGCATGTGAGTCGTTGTCAGGGTTGGGTCAGGAGAAAACTTAAGATACCGCAGAAAACTGGTTTTATATATATAAAGAAAAATCGAGGTTTTCTACCAAGATAAAGTACATCAAACATCAAATTTATAAATAGTGTAATTTTTATTATATTTTTTTAATATTTATTAAACATGATGACTAATGACTTGATATTCTTGTAAACGGTTTTTAAATAAATTTAAATTTTATTTTAAAACAGTCAACTGCTTAGAGCTGCAGGTTTATTTTTATTCATAATTGATACAAATTTACTTTTTTTACTGGCATTTCTATTTTAATTTATTATTTAAGTAGTTATGAACTAAGAGTTGACACACGTCTCAATTTAGCAGGGATTAATTATCACGAAATGAGGTCTGAAGTCGAAGCTAAAAAATAGTTCGACCGGGACACTGGGATTCTCCTGTAATGGCAGGTTATACGAAATTATCCAAATACAAAAGGCATGTAGAACTTTAACATCACTCATTCATATATCTTCAAAACTTTAAGGCGCGGACGTTTTTTTAGTTATCAGCAGTTGATAGTTGATGATTGTCATTCTTTCTTACGCGTTCCGAAATCGGGAATGCTTGAAGGTGTGCCTTTTTTAGTCGTCAGTAGATAGATTTGCCGTTCACTTCAAGGTGACAATCTTTGTTTTTAATTGTTAGTTAATTGTCAATAGTTCTTAGGTGTCCCGGATCGAAACAGTGATGTTAGATGGACACAACTGAAAGTCCTTAGGAACCTAGGTGTTGTAGCAAAAAATCGTCAACACATGACTAAAAAAAGTCCCAAAATTCCTGGCTTTTAAAGTCCTTCCGGACGACAAGACTTATTTGCAAGTTTATTTGTTAAATTTTTTTTATTTAAATCAAATTAAATTTCAACAACTTAGTACTTTTAATATTCCGATTGCTTTCCTTAATTATCAATATTTCGAGAGGAAAAGAAACGATGTTTTTAGTAATCTTTTATCTATAGTTAGATATAATCTGTGATTCCAGGATAATCCCGGGTCCTGGGTGAATTATTTTTTTATTTGAATAGCTACCAGCTGATAATACCAGCCAAATCGTAACGGATAGCTGCCTTTCGCAGTGGTTTACTTTCGTTGTCATCAATGGCAACATTGTTTAAAGTTCCCTCAAGTTTATGGAGTTTTTTGTTTTTATGTTGCCACCGAAAATACTATATTTCTAACAATTCACGCATAAACAAATATGTAACAAAATTAAAATCCTAGAAGCCAGTGTGCGATTACCTAAAGAACGCTTTACATGTTAGAGGTTCAATATGATATTTACGTGGTTTTCGACTGGGACGCACTAATCAAGGTATTTTTTCCGAATAGGTAAGAATTTGTCATAGAAGGCAAAACCTCCCTAGCATTTCCCTAGGTGCAGTAATTATTGCAAATTCTCCCTGAAACTAGGGACAATTCCCTTGATCTAACATCACTGGATTGGCATTTCTAAAGATGCATACCTATATGAACTGGATGTTTTTCTTTATGTAATTAAAGGTAACATAATTTTGGATCCTAAAATATTTAGCAATCTTTGACACATAGAGGTTTTAACCTAGCAAACTGTTTACTACATGTCGGAAACTAAAATGAAGAGGGATAACCAATCCCGGCCGTTGTTCATGTCTCTCGTGCAAAAATGAGTAATGAAGAAAAGCATAATGGATGATAATACGCCAACATCCATAGTTGCAAATCGGAGATTGACCGCCCACAATTCGGCGATGCTCTAGAGATGGAAGTTTCCTTGTGATGTTTGGCTCAACATTTAGGATTTAGGCGTATAGTTCTTCTTTGGACAGAGTCAAGTATGCTAAGGATTGAAGGAGAGATCTCCTTATATGCAAGCAATACTCAAGGCAGGATCTGATTTGCGAAGTGTAAAGTAGAGGTGGGTCGGTATCTCAATACCGAGATTTTGTCGCGGTATTTTTTGGGAACGTAACGTCGCGCTCCACGACCGTCAAGTAACCGGTTACTAAGAAACCGACAAAACGAAACAACGATGTCGACTCTCGGTTCCCGCCATTCGTTGCCTTAGCGGGGGTTAATACGACAAAATCGCGGTATCGGCATCTGCTATCTGTAGCGAAGGAATTGTGAATTGCCTCGGCGCTACTGACGACCAAATTTTTAGGCATATAGTTTGTTTATGCATGACATCAGCATAATTTTTGTTCTAAAAGTTTTAAAGTACCTTGTTTATTTCAACAAAATATCTTGCGTACAAAAAAGTAAGTAAATATATATATATATATATATATATATATATATATATATATATATATATATATATATATATATATATCACTTTAATTTTATTACAATTTCACGCAGTCACGTAGAATGGTCAATGTTTTGTAGTATAACAATTTTTCATTAAATAAGTTGTTGTGACCCCATTATTTTATAGTCATTTTATTTGTGAATAGTCTTAAGTATTATATATTCATTAGTCTAGAGATAGTTTGACACGTAAATGCAATATTTAGACATACATTATATTTCGGCGGAACCTTCCGACAAAAGCTGCTTTAATGGTCGTTTATTGCAAGGGAAATTCTAAGTAAACAATATGTATTTTAAATTCTACTTCAAATTCTATTTTATGCACGTTCTTCCGCCCCAAATATTATTATACCCGAAAAAACCTATCATAAACTCATTTACACTATGTCGATAAAGCTTGGGAAGGTTCAGCTATAAAAACATTAAAAGAAACCATTGTAGTACAGTAAGCAGTGGCGTAGCAAATACTCCCCAAATTACTTTTATAGACACCTTTTTTAATCAATTTTACAGATACGCCACTGCATCTCAAATTAGGGAATTCATATAAAAATAAGTTCTAGGTAGTCAGTATAGAGCAGGTCAGTCATTATGTCAGTACTATATTGTCAGTAGAATTAAGTCACTAGACACAGTAAGAGTAAAGATTTGTTAGAAGTAAGAAGTGTCCCTCTTGTACAGAAGATAATAGAGAGATTTGAAACAAGTTGAAGTGTTTACATTTAATACCAGTGCTAATACAAAATACTAAAATTATTAAATCATAAAAGTGGTGGCATTCGGCGAGTAATAAAAATATTAAAACATAACAAAGTGTTAAAAAACTCAAATGATGCACCGTCGAACGTAAACAAATTTGACATGTATTTATTTTTAATTTCATTCTTTACCAGACCCTAATCTAATTATAATATAATATACATATAATAATTATATGTTTAATTAATTTAATCATAATTTTTAGGTAAAATTTCTCAACATGTCGCGAAGAGAATCAGCTAAAAAATCAGAAATTTGGAACTTCTTTGAAATGAAACCTAAATCTAATACAATTGCCGTTTGCAATATATGTAAAATGGATTTGGGTTATAAATCACCCTCCAACAATTTAAGAAAACATATGCAAAGAAAGCACCCTAAATAATAAATTTCATTACGCTGAACGCAATAAATGCACCAGCAATTTTTATGATGCGACATAAAAAACAATCCAGCGAATACCGGTTACCGAGTATCATCTCGCCGTCGCGCCGTCTTTCGATACTGGATCGCGAAAGTCAGCGAAGTGTTCTATTGGAGATACTATCACCGAACCTAATGTTCATCCATCCTACTGCGTATCGTGCATCATCGTGTACTCCTATGACGTGAAGAAAGCTTTATTTGAGCCACAGTACAAAACACGTGTTCATTCTGTTCAATTCAAACATCATCATTATAATATAACCTCTATTAGAATTGTTTGGTAGATTAGTTTTTTTACGTACATAATGATGCTCCTTAGATCTAAATCTATATAACAAAAAGGCAATAGAAACGAAGTCAAAATGCACCTCAAACTAGTGCTGTCGATTGTGATAGTTTTCGTTGGGAATTTCTACAGGCTATAGAAGGATTGCCCAAACGTTTACAACGCTTTTACATAACCCAATTTTGTTATATTTATATTTTTTCAGATTCTTTCCTTCTAAGTATTTACAGATTTCCATTAATTGTACGGAAGTATTAATTTATTTTTTCTCCATATTGCAAAAATAGATCCCTAATAGTTGGACGACGTTTTTCCCAAGATGGATTTTTGTACAAATCCAGAACAAAAATTGATATAAGGTAAATATTTTTGCATACATAATTAGGCTGTCCCACAAAACAGCCGACTGCTGTCAATATGGCTGGCGTAGGACAAACATTGTTTTCTTCTGTATGAGCCCGTGATAATTTAAAATCAAATTTCAAGTATTTGTATATATATTTAGTGCATATTTTTTTGTATAGGACCATTTTTTACAGTTGTCTGTTTGCTTTAAACTTGGTTATGACAAGTGAATACTTTTTGGAGCTTCGAAATAAGAACGCCGGAGTCGCCGAGCGGTGGAAAGTTTTATAATTAAAAATTAGATCCTTTTGTAGTGTAGATCCAAAAGACTTTTCCCCAGTGACAAATATGGACATTGTTAGTTATCTAGTATCATGTATATCCAAGTTAAACTTAGTTCAATCTGTGTGTTTAATATTCTGTACTGCACCCAGTATGTATATTTGTTTTATAAATAAAACATATATATATATATATATATATATATATATATATATATATTCATGCATGTCAGAGTGAATCAATATACAACATTTTCAGAGTTAATATAATAAGAATAAAAAGTTGTTTTTACAATAAACCTAATGACGAATGTAATGGAACTCAATTTTTTCAGCATAATGAAACTTTACTAGACTTAAACTTACTTATGTCTAGAAAAAATTTAATTATATACTTGCACTCTAGGATGGAATTATACCATGGAGACCCTAAAAAAAATTTTGTTCCTGTCTTATATTTTTGAGAAGTTATCAAAAAACTTAAAATTTTGAAGTGTCCATGCTTTTATCCTATTTGTAATCCTGACTCTGGAATTTCCATCCTTCGTAATTTAAGAACTTCTGTCCTGAATGAATGATCTTTCTTTATTCGGTCATAGGTTTTGCTCAGAGACACTTTTGTCAAATCTTAGTATTAAGTAAGTAATAACCCTGTATATGGTTATCGTAGCTTCATTTATTATACTTAAAAAAAAATTGGAATAATACAGCTAACACACTTATGCTAAGATAATATCAAGATAAAAAGCATACAGTATTTGGTTCCTAAAGTATGTAATAAACTTCCAGCTTCCACATATGATGAATTTATTAAGTTTAAGATTGAATGTAAAAAAATATTTAATACTCTTATAAAGAATTTAAGAACTATGAGTCTTTTAAGTCTCACTTTCCCAAATAAAATAAATAATTACACAGTTGCATAAAGGTTAAAATTATTTTAAAAATCTCTTTTAAGATGGTACATACAAATACTGGTAATTACTACTGGTCCCCTAAAACATAAAAAAATAATACAGCATTCAAATATAAAACGGTACAAAATGTAATACCACTTTTTCAAACAAAGATTAGATCTTTGATCAGTCTCTATTCAGAATCATAATTATAGTTAACTAGCTAAATTAATTTCAGTTTTTTAATAAATGATTAATATAAAATGTTTTGCACACACTTGGGTGTAATTTAATTTAATAGTACGCAAATCCTCTTCTAATTGCAGTAATCCACTTCAGCCACATCGACGAAAATTCATTCAATCGTTTTCATATCTAAAATTAAAAATTTTTGAAACTTACAAATAAAAGTAACATTGTCTTTTATCCCTCTATATCCACATTTTACAATACAACAAAAAGAAGGCATTTTAAGGTAAAAAAATAGAAATAAATAACAAAACTCCCATATACTCCCATGTAAAAATTTGATTTGTTTGTCCTATGCCCGTCAAAAACAGCTGATCGGTGACATTCATCTGACACATCGTTGGAGTGCCCTATTTACAATAGGGCAGTCCAGCAATCTGTCATGTCCTACGACAGCATAGGTTGACAACCTAGGGTTCGTTTAAAAATTACACCTAACTGGGCAACTTGACCAATGATAAAATAGTAAACTTTTGTCTTAAATGTAATTGCCAATTAGGCAGTCCAAAAAAACAGCTGCTTGTCCTACGACAGCTATTTGACCAATTTATTGTGGGACTTATCAAACCAATAATTAAGCCTCATTGGCTAAATGAGTTTGTTTGTCCTACGACAACCCAAAAATGACATGACAGTGACAGGATCGTTGGAGTGCCTAATAATTTTTTGAAGATAACTAACCTCAAAAGCTTCAGTCAAACCTTTATTTTTGATTATACACTAAGCAATTATGTGTACCTACTTCTAGTTTTCACATCTGGAAGTAATGATTCAAGAGCTATTACCATTTTTTGGTAGGTATTTGAGGCACCATGAAAATTTGTGTATCATTTCTTTAGTAATGTCTGAATACGAAATTGAAGGCAGAAATATTGTCCCAAAACTAATAATAATTACAAAAAACCAATTGTGTTCTCAATCAATACAGAGTTATCTTTAAACCAAAGCTTAAACTCATTTTTGATTTTTTTTATATGGTTTGACTTTCTTTTTGTTTGAGTTTTACCTTCATCAGTTAGAAAACAAGTATATATTTAATATTTCAGATATATACTCTATACCAAGTAGGTACTCGGTGCTTTAATCAGTGGTCTTGAGAATAGTATACTAAACTAGTTGTACAATTCCTGTTTTTTAAGTAAGAATTTTATTTGGTTCTATCTAGTGGGGTCATTTGGAAAGAGTTTTACTCATAGAAAACTATAAGAAAAAGAAAGGAGATATATCCTAAAATTTATTTGTTTACTAAATTCTTGACGCAATGGTGGTTTCAAGTTCTACCTATTTTAATTTCAGGTTCTACCACAGAAAAATTAGCGTAGTTCTACTTTCCTCAAAAAAAGTTGTATATAATCTTCTTAGGTGTTAGTTTAAAAAGAATATTTTTCATTTGGGGTGGCAGCAGGTTATTAATGTACAGTGACTAAGACATTTAAAGTGAAGTAATTGAGGGTTTAACTCCATTTTATTTTACCTGTTTTTTAAATGTTCTATATTTTTATTTTTTATTTTTGTAAAACTTACCTTAATTTTTCTCACCGATTTGATTTTTATCTGTATCTTTTTTAAATATGATTTATGCTTGTTTATACTTCTTCTTAGTAGTGTATAGTCTACTAAAACCAAACGACATCTTGCTAAAGAACTCTCTGTATAAGATCTCACATTTTATATTTAAACCACTGACATCCTATTTATATAAATTAATTAAACAAGTGTTATTATTTATATTTTTTTTAAATTTCAGGTGAAACCTGGCAAGCCCCCCCTCCTTTTTCCACTGCATTATGGATAGATATAACAGGAGCAGTCTCTAGAAAATTAAAGTTAAAGAAAAAAGACTGTTGGTCAATGTTAAAAAGCAATGAGCCAAACACAGTTAGTAAAAACAGCATTTTCAAGAAAAAAATATATACTCTCTGAAACTTATTTTTTATTAATTCTGACAACTTAGCAGCTATATTAAATACAAATTTAAAATCCTAAGTTCACCCCTTTGCGAATGCAGTGGCGTAACAAAAAATATTTATTTTTTTCTGAAAATACATTGAAAAAAAAAATGAAAAAATGAATAGCGTGTTAGTATTATTTACATTTTTGGATCCTCTATACAGTAGTTTATGAATATTTTATGAATAAAGTTATATAAACATAATTTTTATTACTACTAGCTATGTTGTCGATATGATAAACAAAAATATAAAATCCTAAGCTTGCCCCTTTTAAAGCACAGCGGCGTAAACATAGGTGGCTTAGGCCATGACAGTTGAGCTTCCTAAACATAACTGGTCATGCATAACTATCATTATAAACAATTATCATTTTGACAGAGCGATTGCGTTTCGCCATTCCGCGTTTTTTTTCGAGTGTATTGCTAAAATTTGACTGTTCTTGTGTGTTTAAAACCTTAAAAAATGCCCCTCGATAGAAGATCTCATGTAGAGTCACGTTTAGTGGTTTGCTACTGTTGTTTTAACAAAGCTATAAAGCACTTCAAAATATCGGGTAAAGTAGAACAATTAATTAAAAATATGTTTCCTCATTTCGACAAGACTAGCGAGTGTACTCCACTAGTTTTATGCGGTAGTTGCTACATCAAAATAAAGAAGCACACTTTAACCCAAGTGGTGGATTATGAAACTCTCAAAATCAGACTTAAGCGAAATGAAAAAAAGTGTAGCTGTCCAATCTGTGAAGTTGCTCGATCTAACCCCAGACAAAACCTGCCTTTAAAATGTATTAAAACGTAAAGTGGGTAGACCAGCCATAAACAATGATGCCGATGTTATCAAGCCAAAATCTATCAAGTTGTGTAGTTTGTGTAATTCTAAATTACAAAAGGGTTTAAAACATACTTGTACAACAACTACAAGAGTGGTGAACACGGTCAGACTCGCAAGTGGATGCGAACAACAGGTGGCAAGTAAAATTATTCAAAAAGAGGAATCAGTTCAGTGCAGCTCTTCATTGGTGCTAAACAAAGGTAAAGGTGTTGGTATGAAAATAGGTATAAAGCGTCAAAATGGGACACCAGATCAGCAAAAGGTAACTCTAAATGTTTTTCAAAATATACAGAAAGATTGCAATTTATCATTTAATTCAATGAGAAAAATAAGCGATCACTTGTGAAGTGCAGGTAAAAAACTGGTTGAACCAAATGTTCTTCCTAATATTAAGAAATTATCTCATAAACTTGACGAATACTTTGATTTTGAAATGCTGAATGATGTAACGATTGGAAAAAATGAATTTTCTTCTGCTCCTTTCGTATATTGCAACAATTTGCCGCAGTTGACTGCTTATCTTTTGAATGAAAGAAATGTTTGGGACTCTTTTCATGTAAAAATTGGAATTGATAGCGGAGGTGATTCTCTAAAAGTATGCTTGAATTTGTTGCCATATGATAACACTGAAGTAGACCATAAACATAAAAGTGGAGGTATCAACAAACTTATGATTATTGGATTAGGACCAAAGATGATCGAGTCCTACAGTAATATTGAATTAATATTTAAAACTATCAATTTGAATTCACTTTGCGGACTTTGTGAATACACGTTTGCTGCTGATCTAAAATTAATAATGATGCTGCTGGGACTTCAGGTGAATTCTTCTTCACATCCCTGTCCATGGTGCGATGTATTTTATAAAGATTTGGAAGGTAAAGGGCAATTAAGAACGATTCACAACATTTCCGAACAAAATATCTTATGGAAGAACACTGGTGGGAGACTTGACAAAGTCAAAGATTTTAGTAAGCTATCAATGCTAATAAAGAGCCTATTAATTATTTCATGAATGTCCTATTTTTTAGAAAACTGTATTAATATTCCATTGATTACCGGATGTGAGCATACCCCAATCATAAAATATATTCCCCCTCCAGAATTGCATTTACTTATGGGTGTTGTGCAAAGGATATTCGATTTTTTGAAACGAGATGTTCCTGAAGCTGCTGACGAATGGATCAAAAGAGCAGGGGTTAAACTCGATCATTATCAAAAACTCAACGGAAATAATGCTAGAAAACTGCTTAAGAAGGTGGATCTGCTAAATAGTATATGCCCAGGTATAAGATAATAATATTTCGTCATATCGTATGGTTATACCTATTTTGTTTTTGTTATGAATTTCATTTCTTTTTTAGGAAACAGATATACGACGGTATTGTCAGCCTTTAACAAAGTGGTTTCAAGTTGCTTTGGCTGTAGTCTGGATGCCAACTACGAAATTTATATAAACGAATTTAAAGAAGAACTTCAAATAGCAAAAATAACATACAGTCCCAAGATACACGCGGTTATTCATCATGTTCCTGATTTTATCAAAATGACAAATATTGCTTTAGGTTTTTTTTCTGAGCAGGCTTCAGAACAATCCCACCATTCCTATAAACTACATGCAAAAAATTACAATCTTAATATTCAATCTGAAAACTATCCACAAAATTTATTACGCTGTATTTGTTCGTACAATGCTAAACATATTTAATAACTTGTAGTTAATTATTGTTACTTATTTAAATTTTACTTATATAACTTTATTCATAAAATATTCATAAACTACTGTATAGAGGATCCAAAAATGTAAATAATACTAACACGCTATTCATTTTTTCATTTTTTTTTCAATGTATTTTCAGAAAAAAATAAATATTTTTTGTTACGCCACTGCATTCGCAAAGGGGTGAACTTAGGATTTTAAATTTGTATTTAATATAGCTGCTAAGTTGTCAGAATTAATAAAAAATAAGTTTCAGAGAGTATATATTTTTTTTCTTGAAAATGCTGTTTTTACTAACTGTGCAAATAAAAGTTTTCAATTGGTTGTTCATTTATGTCCTCTAGCTCTGGTTACTTGAGTTTTCAAGCTTAAGGATTTTATTTATGTTTATCTAATAAAAATATATGCGCAGTGCGAGCAATATGAATATATTTTATACATTTTTCATAGTCTGGTGTATTATTTCCCCTGTAAAAGAAAAACATTCATCAAGTACCATACCTACAATGCTTTTAAAATGTCTGCTAACCAAACATACAAAGTTTTAATAAAGTAGGATAATTTATTGGTCAATTCCAATATAGAGTATTTCATAATTTGAGGAGCATAAGGGAAAATAGTCAGGTAGCTAGAATCAAGTTTTATCAGATCTATTAACTTGAAAAATTATTTGAAAATATAAATTCTTCTTATTTTGAGGCAAAAGTAATTTTTAAATATGAACATTACTTTCCGCAACTGTATTTTATTAACATTAACTGATTTTTTTAGGCTTTTTTGTTAAAAAAAGCATCTTTTTTTGTTACCGATTTAAAACAAAACTAAATTTAATACAGTAATTATATTTCAATAAACAAATCATAGAGAATAAAAACTGCAGAAGTATTTCGTAGTATTCATGTGGTAATTATACAACAGAAGCCTTGTACAGGAGGCAATGTAGTACCTAATTTTCAGGGCACTCATTTGAGGAATACTTTTTAAAACATTACAATCAGTAAAATAAAACCCAATTTCTTTAGTAAAACTCTTTATTCTATCATAAAATGTTTTTCTCTTTAAACCTAAAATATTAATTACAAAAAAAAAATAAACTATAAAGAAAAAATCTAAAACATTCTACATACTAAAATACTCAAACACTGCACTTTACATCCCATGTTACTAGACCTTATATTATTATAGTATCTTGTGTTACATTTGTTATTCTATTTTTAAAACCAGACTGTGTGCAGCCATATTTTACTGTGATGGTCTAGAGTAGTTATAATAGGGGAGCGCCTCCTCCTCCTCCTCTTCCTCTCTCTCATGTCCCTCATTCTTAACTTCCTCCCCTTTTATTCTCATTCGCATCATATTTTTTAATTTTTTCTCTTTGTTCTCCCACATTTGATTTTGCATTCTTAAGTCTTATAAATAGGTGCATTATGATCATTTTAGTATGCCGAGACACATTTACTAAGCTGTGCTCGAGTTGCGTAAAAAGTTATTTTTGAATTTTTCCACCAATTTTGTATAAAACAAAAAGAAAAAATGTGTCAAGTAATAAGTGAATTATGTGTAATCGCGAAAAATTAACTACAACTATCAGACAGTTAAAAGTTAAATATCTCAATTTCTTTGAAGTGATTTCGAAAGATGAATACACCAAGCTGTTTTATCCACTGAAACGAGATTATTTGGAAGCAATTGACTGTTGTGATGATTATTTAGAAGGAATTATAAGCCTTACTACGTTTTTCAATACATTTGGGAAATCATACTTTGTAGGAGAATTAAGCCACCTAATAGAATTTATAGGAGAAGATTGCCAATTTATACCTGCTATTATTGCAACCCAAAAGAGGTTTCAATTATACGAAGATAAAAAACAGGTATTATCAAAGAAAGTTAATCCTATTCGCAAGAGACGTCCCCCTACATATTTAAAATATTATGTTAAATAAATGAAATGGCTGAGTTGCTGATTGCAGTTAAATTATTAGAGGAGAAATTTAGTAATCTTTCAAAAACCTATTTCTCATATTGTATGGCAAGTGGTCCGGAGTGGATAGACTTTTATTGTAATCAATCTGAGGAATTCGTAAAGGCTGCCCTCTGTTGCAACAAATACATTGAAACATTAAATTTTTTTCAACTTATTCAAGTTTTAAAAGATATTGGCTTTGGTTACTATTTAAAAGACTTGAAGCAATTTATTGACGAGGATACTATTCTTCAAGAAATTGAAAAGGAAGAATAAATTTAATAATATTTACAATGGAGCAAATGGTTACTGAAATGTATGAAGAGTTTATTATATCTGCTGCATACTTCCAATATTTATCAATTGTAGGCGAAGAAGACGCAGAAGCACAAGATTTGTCAGCATATGTTAATAATATAGATCGAATGAAACAATGTAAATTAGCCGCTAAATTTTGTAATGATTATTTAAAATATAAAAATGAGTATGAACTTTTAAATGAATTTAGAAAATTAGATTTAAGGTATCATATTAATTGTATTCAATCATGGTTGGTTAATGCAAAATAAAAAGGTAATTAAGTTTTTTTTTATATTTTTATTCATTCATAAAACAATTGTCATATAAAAATAACACATTTGTCAAAGCACACATACAAGGTGATTTTGAATGATAGAAGCATTTTGGTTCCATTAGCTTTAGCGCTGGTTGTTCATCTATTTCAATCACATGCTTTTTAGAATATTTCTGTATAAAATCCTTTTTTTCGCTTCCTTTTACAAAAACAAAATCTGCTTTCTTCGTAAGTGTTTCAATTATTTTTGGGAAATGATGTAATGGAGTAAATCCATTATTCCAATGTATGCAATGATAATTTTTCGTTAACCATACCGCCTGCTTGTGACAATCAGGTGAAAGAAACTCCATTGGAAAAGGCTTTTTAAAAATGTAATGAGTCATTTCATAACCATCAAAAGCTGCAAGCTCTTTCGGTATAAATTTATTTTTTTCATCTTTGAATCCTTGAATATCTATAACCAATCTCATATTTTCAAAACAGCAAATTTTTTAATGAGACTTTTTTTACTTGAATAATTTGCAATTTCTTCTTTCAGTTGATTAATTTTAAAAATAAATTTTTCAATTTGTAGTTGTAGTTTTGATGTCATGATTAAAACTAAAAGCTTTTGAAAATTTCTTTAAATTAAATCGAAATATGAAAATAGTGGGGATAAAGTTTATAATTGTTTCACAATTTTAGTAAGAGGGTTGTAGCTAAATAATTTGTCATGTAAAATAAGACAATAAGCAGAAGTATCTTTTTTAATTGCATTGTGTGTCTCAAATTCAATTCTCATTACTACGGATCCCGTTTGAATTGTTTCTTTTTGATGGGAGCAATCAATATGTGTAATAGGACTAATGTTTTTGAATTGTTCAGGATTAAAAATGGGTTCATTTGGAACACCATAGTAAGACTGTCTAAAGTTGGCAAACATTTCGTATAAAGCAGAAAATTTGTTTTCTTCGAAATTTAAGTACAAATCGTGATAAGGATATCTTTCAGAATTTAAATATACTCTAATATTTGACAAGGTAATATTGTCAAATTTACTCATATCTTTAACAATTTTCCCTTTTCTGTTTTCTTGAAAGCCAATCACAACATGACGAGGAGCTTCTAGTTTACTAGTTGTTTTTACCGGCCATGTGTGACGGGTTGTTTCGGTTAGAGAAGAATATTCAACAAGTTCCCAACTCCTGAATCCTATCAATATATCTTTATTTGATTCTAATATTTTTGATAGAGCAAGTTGTTGTGGCATATCAACTAGAATGTGAGGAACTTTCCAATAAATTTTATCGAAAGTAACCAATGGAGTGTCAGGAGCAGTAACAAGGTGTGCCGGATCTTCTTTGAAAATAACACCATCTAAATCATCAGTTGATCTAATAAGAACCAATTCCTGTTTCATATTCATAATAATTTTTCTGTAATCTTCAAAAAATCCTAAAAGCATTTTTAGTGGTATGGATACGGAGAATTTTCCATCATTATCAACTAAAATTGTATCACCTTCTTTCCGATGTGGAAACCAACCTGCATTTTCCAGTTTTAAACTTTCGTTGGTATTGTGAGAAAGGTAGCTTTTTAAGGTTGATGCTAATCCAACATTTCTTATTGAATCTATAGTAATTCCGTTTAGTTCATAGCGGATTTCTCTGAACAAAAAGGCTATACCATTGTTAATAAATAGCAATTCTTTCTTATATTTACCTTCTGTATTAGTTAATTTTCCTTCGATATAAAGTAAACTATCTGATGGTAGAGTGTAAGCATCGAGTTCTTGAATTGGGATCCTTATTTCATCATTGTAATCGAATTTTGAAGAAATATATGGTTGATATGTGTGAAGCTCAGAACTGACGATGGAATTGTCTACATAAAGCTTTTCGTTTACGTTTAATATGTTCATTATTTTAAAACAGTGAAACCCAAGGATGTGAGAAATTTACGATTATCTCGTCTTAACTTGTTGGTGTTGGATTTGATACTGAACTGTTGTTTAGGCTTTTTCTTTTTATAAGTTTTTACTTTGTTGATAGTGGTAGGGGCAAGTCTCATCCCAAGGGCTCTATTATATCTAACAACCATTTTATATTTCACTTGTTTGTAAATGTAACCTTACTGTTATAGTTTCTCCTCTAAAACTGATAAGTTCTCCGTCTTGATCAACTATTTTAACTGTTATATTGTTAATTGCTTTGACGCTAACTGGAAAATACAAAATGGGCAAAGGAGATTCAACTATTTTATACCCTGGAGCTACAGTTGGATAAAACTGGTGAATAATATGAACAGGTTTACCATTATTGTAAGAACCGACACAAATATTACAGTCAATACAAATAGCATTCACCTTAGTTATTTTTGCAACATTATCTGATTCTTCCTCTTTCATAGCTTCTAGTATCCTGCTATTAAAACCCAACATTTTTCCTATCGAATCTTCCTTGGTAAAATCAATTATTCTACTACACATTAAAAAAGTTTTTAGAGTATTAACATTTGCTTTTAAAAGAAAAAAAATTTTTTCATTCGGAAATATATCTTCTATACTTTCTCTTATGTATGTTTCTATATCTGTAATGTCATAAGTTCCGTCGGGAATAACAATTACTTTTTTATCTATATAAAATTTATTATATCCTTCTTTTATATTGGGGATAGTCATAAACGTTTCAAAATCAGCTAAACCCAGGTAATATTGTTTTTCATCCTCTAAATATATGGGCGGATTAAAATCAGCAGACAAAACAGAACTGTTTCCTGATATGGCAATTGTGGTAGACATTGCAGTTTATTTATGAATGAGATATTACAATAAATATTGAGTTTATATATTTTTTTGCAAAAATTTTAGGGATAGTTGACCACAGTTATATGAATTAAATTTTTGTTTATTTTCATAAGTATAAAATACATCCACTTTGCCATTCGAATTAAAATATTTGAGAAGTTCAAAAGGTGGTTTTAAATTTCCATAACTATCAAAATATATTACATTTTTGTTATTTTTAATATAAGCAGTCCAATGAGATCCCTTATTTTGTTTTTTATCCAAATTTACAATACCACATTCTTTCAGATTAATTTTTTTTGGAAGTTCATCGAGCATAAAAATACCTCTAAAGCCAGTTATTTTTAACAGCTTTACATATTTAATAATATCATTGTTCGTAAGTGCTCTTTTTGGAAAACTTATTTTGAGTTTTTTTTTTGTCTGATTGCTTTCATTTTGACGGATCCTCCTTTATAAGGTCTAATAAATAGTCCCTTTCCTTTATATGGTCTAATATATAATCCTTTCCCTTCTTTAGAAGCATTTTCCATTGCAATATTATGTCTATGTATTTCTTCTAGTTGCTGTTTAGCTGCTTTAGCATCATTTACTGCCTTAGCAATTCCTGCCGCGCCTCCACCTAGTGCACCCAGGGCGCCAAGAATGGGAAACAAAAGAGGTAGAAATCCTCCAATTTTTTTGGGCGTTCGAATGATACGTTTTTTTCTCAATTTAAGTTTACCCCCTTTTGTATTTTTTAATCCCAAACCGAACTTTCTTTTACCCTTCATTATTCCTGCAACACTTAAAGCTGCAATTTTTTCACCAATAGAAGAATCTTTAGCTTTTACCCTATCCCAGGCTTTTTTTTCTAATATTTGGTCAGATATGTGTCTTTTTGATAAATCTTCAGTCTGAGAGTAAGATATATCATGTTCTTTGCAAGCGGAATCCAATGGATTTATACCAACGTCACCTCTAGTTAATCTTTTTTCCAAGTTGGTGCCGGGACCACAATAATTATATCCTGGTATATGAACTTCGAAAGGTAGTTTGCTAATTAATTTATTTACTAAACCAGAGCCTTTTCTATTACGTGTTTTAATAGTTTTTTTCAACTTATGGCGACCCACAGTCATTGAAGTTCTTTTTATACTAAAAGCACATTGACATTTTTCTGGTATAAATACTTTTACAGCTAAAAATATTTACTAGTGTGATTAAGAATGAGGATTGAAAAACAAAAATTCTCATTACCAGTAAATAATCATGATGAAAAAATTTTAAGTAAACAGTTGAGAAAGCATGGTGACTTATTTTGCGGTGGTTCAAAAAGAGGGCTTATAGTTGGTTGCAGTGGTAGCGGTAAAACCAACGTTATGCTTACACTGCTCGAGCATCCAAATGGAATTAGGTTTGAAAATGTCTATGTTTATTCAAAGTCATTAGATCAACCAAAATATGAATATTTAAGAAAGTTGTTAAAACCTATGAAAGAAATTGGATACTTTGAATATGATAGCGATGAGAACATTATTTCACCTCATGAGATAAAGCCAAATTCCGTTATCATTTTTGATGATATTCCTTGTCATAATCAATCTATTATTAGGGACTATTTCACGCATGGAAGGCATAGAAACACCGATTGTTTTTTTATTTTTCAAGGATATTCCTCAATCCTTAAACGTCTAATTCGAGAAAATGCAAACTTATTAATTTTATTTAAACAGGACTGTTTGAATTTAAAACATATATATAATGACCACTGTATATTAGATATGACATTTGATCAGTTTAAAAATATTTGTGCTAACTGTTGGATGGATCCATATGGCTTTCTTGTAATTGACAAAGATTGTGAAGTAAATCACGGCAGATATAGGAGTAAATTCGATTCCTTTATATATTTATAAAAGTAAAAAATTTGCAGTTTTATTTCATTTAAAACTTGTACAGCATGGATAAACGTTTAGCTCGAGAATTAATAAGATCCAGACAAGCCGTGAAGCAGAAATATCAAAGCTTGAAATTAGCTACTTCTACTGCTCAGTCCGAATTAGAACAAACTTATAGACCAATAACACAACCACTTAAACAGCTAATTTCAAGTATTGGTAAATCCGAACCATTCGATTTAAAAGAAGAAAGAGTTTCAAAGTATGAAGATTTCAAAACACCTACAAAGCTTTATAAAACATCAACTCCGACGAAAAATATTCAGAAAACAGGAAAAACTCCGTCACTCCCTACAGAACTACCAACATTTTTAAATGACAGTAGTATCACTTCTTCCTCTCCTGTAGTACAACCATTGTCATCAACTGTTATAGCAGAAACTTCAGATCCTTCTAGTGACACAACAACAAATTTAAACTTGTCAGACATATTGGAACAAACTAGAAAAACAATTCAAACCTATGTTGGTACACCATCATATAAAGATTACTTAGCAGATTTTCATGAATTACCCAGATCATATATTGATGAGGGTGTGAAAGATACACAACATAAATTTGACCATTATTATGGAATAGTTCATGACCTCGAAACGGATAAGTTTTCTTTTGGTTTAACACAGATACCGGTAGAAATTATTGGAAAAGACATTAAAGTGGGAGGAATAACGTACACAGGCACGCCAGGTTTATACGAATTGCTTTTCAAAAAAGAACCGAAAGGTTATAAGAAGGAAGATTTAGATAATTACATGAACATTCTAGCTAAAACAAATGTATATCGTAGGAATTTTGATTCAAATGAACAAGTTCAAGGAAATACATCACACAAATATGTTACAATAATAGGACCATATTTACAAAGAAAGGGGATTACAAAGACAAAAACCTTGCCAAGATTAGTTACAGCATTTAACAAACCAAAACCTCCGTTTAGAACAACTAGAGCCAAATCTACAGGAAAGGGATTAATTTTGAAAACAAACAGATCAAATACAGACTATGTATACTGGAATAATGTTAACGAAATTGTTGATAGGCTACGTTTATTAATTTCATCAAGTGATGCGGGAAATAATGCTCATAGTAACGAGATTATCTCTATTATTGAAGAATTAAGAGAAGATAAAGTAATACTATAAATAACAGCTATCAAATATAATCATATTTATTGTTTAATGAAAGCTCAACATGACAGTTGATAAATTTGGACGCCATATTTCAAAACAAAATCAAGAGAGAATAAGTGACATTAATAATTTAAAAAGGAGATTAGGTGAAAATGAAACAAATAATGAAATCTTTGCTAAAAAGCTTAAGGTTTTTGATGAAAATTTTTTAAAGTATGAGAACCAGATTAAAGGATGCTATACCTCAATTGAAAACGTTAATAAACAGTTGCTAACGCTAAATCAAATAAGTAAAGATTTGCAATTTTTAAATGAACATGTTAAAAAGGAAGACAAAAAATTAAGTGATGATATCAACAAAATTAATAAAATAATGGAAACAAATATAAGAGAAGTAATAATTGAAAAACACAAGGAAAAAATTAAACAATTAAGAACTTTTATAAAAAGGTTATATGATGAAAAAAAAAGAAATCAAAATAGCATTCTTAACAGTAGAACAATTGACCAACTCACTTTGGAAGAAAATCAACAATATATTTCCTTGGAAAATATAATGTCCAGTGTAATTAAGAAATTAGAACAAGAATTAAATAAAACAGAGGAGGAATTAAAAAATAGTGATAGTAGATCAACTACTTTCTTAACTGGAGAGATAAAAAAATCCTTTAATGCGTTAGAAAAGGAGATTACTAAAATTAGTAAAATTTTAAATGAAAAAAGTTATACAATACAAATTGATAAATTGAATGAATGGGAAAAAACATATAAAAGTTATATTTCGAATTATTACAAAACATAGAAAGTGAACTTCCTTAAAATTGAATAAACAAGTTTGTTGTCATGACAACCGTTAAACAGCAAGTCGTTAATGAATTACATAAACCTGCTAGAAAAAACTACAAACGCAGAAGGGTGGTAGTGAAAGGGTTAAATGATCTTTTTAAAGATGATTTGGTTGAAATGTTACCCTATGCCAAATTTAATAAGGGATTTAAATATATCTTGATTACCATAAATGTATTTTCTAAGTATGTTTGGGCCGAACCGTTAAAATCTAAATCTGGAAAAGACGTAACAGCGGCAATGAAAAAAATATTAATCAGTGCAAAAACTCCACCAAAAAACTTGCAAACGGATAGAGGAAGAGAGTTTTTCAATGTAAATTTTCAAAATTTGATGCAACAATTTCGAATTAACCATTATAGCACGTTTTCCAATTTGAAAGCGAGTATAGTAGAAAGAGTGAACAGGACTTTAAAGAATAATATGTGGAAAATATTTAGCATTCAAGGAAATTACAAATGGTTTAATATATTAGCGGATATTGTAAAAGATTATAACAATACAAAACATTCTTCAATAGGAATGAAGCCAAAACAAGTAAATAAAACAAATGAAAATAGAATCTTGAAATCTGCATTTACTCATGCTAAAACGTTAGATATAAAATCTCCAAAGTTTAAAGTGGGTGATCACGTACGAATAAGCAAGCATCGAGAGGCATTTTCAAAAGGTTACACACCAAATTGGTCAAATGAGATATTCCACATTAAAGAAGTTAAGATGACAAACCCTTGGACATATTTAATTCAAGACGAAGATAATCAGGACATTCTGGGTGGTTTTTATGAGCAAGAATTACTAAAAGTAAAGCATACCGATGTGTATCTTATTGAGAAGATTTTGAGAAGGAAAGGAAACAAAGTTTATGTGAAATGGTTAGGACTTGATAAAAAATATAATACATGGATTGATAAAAAAAATATTGTTTAATTAAATTGAAATTAAATTTTAGTTAAATTTGTTTTATTTCTGTTCCTCACTTTATGCTTTAGCTGATACAAATTACAAAGTCTTAATGTGCTAATTAATTTCAAATAAAATTCACATTTACTAAACTAAAATTTTATTAAGTAAAACATCAAATACAATTTTTATTAAAACGTGTCAAATATATTTTATTTCTATGTTCCTCAGATAATATCGAATCTAGAATAAG
Source organism: Kuschelorhynchus macadamiae (assembly GCA_030620095.1). NCBI lineage: Eukaryota > Metazoa > Arthropoda > Insecta > Coleoptera > Curculionidae > Kuschelorhynchus > Kuschelorhynchus macadamiae. Next base: position 851,295 of record JAUTXW010004805.1, read on the forward strand.
TTTACAATCATTTATTCTTTTTTCAAAACGGAGTCTATCTAAGTACCACATCTGAAAGTTACTCCTACGGGCTTGTCTGTAAGCAAAGCTCCACTTCACTAACACATGCACCTTATTGTTCTCTTCCAGAAAAGATATTGTTTTCTTCGTAATATTTTCTTTTTGATCCATTTTCATTGTTTTCTTCGTAATATTTTCGTTTTGTTCCATTTTGCTTCAATTTGTTTTCCATTTGTTCAGGATATAAAGCAAGTAATTCCATCATAGTTGAAACATTTTCACTGTTAGGATTTTCTGTTGGACTTATTATATTATAAACATGCGTACACAAGTCGCCACAATCAGATGAAATATTATTTTGAAATATTTTGAAATATGTATTGAATTCTTGCCTTTTAAGTATAGATAATCTATAATCAATAATTTCCTTTAATCGCCACAAATTGTCCAAAGACTCTTGTCCTAAGTATATGAAGTGTGGGCCTTTTGTAATTTGTAGAACAGGGGTATCATTTATTTTCTGAACCTGCAGATGAATGTTGTTTATATTCACACTGGTTTGATCAACTTGAGGAAAGTAGAAATTGTTTACAATAATTCCTTGATGAACACAAATGTCTTTCCAATTTTCTTCGGTTAGTGCGATTGAAAATCCAGTTTTTCCACCAATTACAATTTTTGGAGAAAAATCATTTAAACTAATGCCAACAAGAACAAATTTTGACAAAGAATTATTTAAAAAATAAATTTTTGAATTAAGAAGCGTTTCCAAAGGTTTATGAACCACGGCGTTGTTCATAATGACTAAACGAGACTGAAACATATTGTGTTATTCTTGTACTTAAATATTCTCATCCCCACTTTCTTTAAAGTTTTGATTAAAATGGATTAATGAAAAAATAGATTTCCAGTTTGAAATTTGTAATAAAGATAAATAATTAAAATGGTAATGTATAAAAATAATGCAAAGTTTAATGTAACACTAATGATGGAAAAGTAATAATTTTTGAATCCGTCATAATAATTGGTACAGTTGGGGGTTAAAATTTGTAACTGATTATTTTTAAACTCTAACCTTTCTATCCAATTTGTATCAAAAATAGATCGATTTGGATAATGATACAAAATTTTAAAAAATTTACTTGCATTTTCATTTCCATTTATTCGTTCCATCCAACTAATTGTACTATTGTTAATTAATCCAATTTTCATAAATTTACAATATTTACTTAGAGTGACGTCTGTTTTATTAGAAAAACATATTTCACACTGTGTTACGCCAGGGGGATGATGAACATAAAAAACATTTTGGAAAATAAAATAAAGAAGAATAAATTGAGATCTACTGATAGTCATTAAAACAAATTAATAATTATATTCCAAATTTATTAACATTAAGCAGATACTTTCACCACGAAAGCAAAAGCAGTTGTAAAAAAATAACAATAAAATACTTAATTTAAATATATGTAAAAGTTCATAAATAAGGATATTAATAATACTATATAAAATGTGTAGCTTGAAGACTTATTTTGAATGGTTACAATTATTCGATTCCTATTTTTCCATAAACAGTTATTTAAATCACAATTCCTAGCAAATTTCTTATGCTCCACAATAGGATCATCATAACTTAACCAATCAAAAATTTCAATACCACAATAAAAACATTTACAAATATCATTGATTGAAGTATAGTAAAAGCCAGCTCCAGCTAACACTTCTGGTCTCAATTTTCCTTTCCATTTTTTAAAAGTGGAAAGTCGTTTTTCATATGTTTTAAAATAACTGTTATCAATTTCTTTGTCAAAAGTTTCTATGCACATTTTGTGAAAGACTTATGAAGACTAACTTTGGTTTCAAAAACAACAAATTTAAATACCTTATAATATCTACATAAATATATCTAAATCTTCATGTTCTGCATTCCATTGATACAAAGCAATATCTTGGTGTCCCCAAGCTAATGTATTAAAACTATAGGGAATTTTATACCGCTTATCATCTTCGGAACTCAAAGCCAATTTATTAATTAACTCTGTAAAAATTGTATGTTGTCTAGATCGAAAAACATACATTGAACAAAAGGTTTTAGAATGATTTTCAACAACATCTTTATAATGAATAAAATCCAACTGCTTTTTAATTGCACTTTTTTTAACACCTTTTGCTTTTTTTGTTAAACTGTTTTCCGTTTTAATACAATATGCTTTTGCTCCAGTACCAAAGAAAGCAGTAATGGGTTCACCAGCATATTCATCTTTGAATTTTCCTATAACTGACTTTGTAATAGGCATTTCATGAATATTATTAAATTCATAATTAGATGTGTCAAATTTGTGAATATTTTTTATCATGTCAGAATAAATATTTGGAGTTGTGACTTCTAAAATGAACGAATCGGTATCGGTGTATAAAAGTGAAATATTTTCCTGATAAAGAGGTTTTAAAAAATTATAAAAGAAATCATACATGACAGTTTTAGATATATCTAATATTGAGAAGCCTACATATATTGGTTTATTGTAAGTAACTTGAATCTTTTGCATTTGAATAGCTACCAAGTTTTCAGAAAATATTGTTAAGTCCTTGAAATATGGTTTTGCAATTAAATTCTCAGCACCATCTTTTCTTCTATTTTTTTCCCACTCTGTAACAAGTCTTACGTCAATTCTCCTATCAACATTTTCCATAGTCTTGCCATAAATACTATTATTTGCCAACTTGTAAGTATTACGATCAAATTCATTCTTTGAATCATTTCTTAATCTTGAATTCAAGTCTATATATTTTTTCAACCAATCAGATTGAGAAAACTGTAAAACTCTATGAACTTTAGTTAACTTGAGTCCATGTTCCAAACATTGTTTTAATAATTGATAGTGAATAACATATTTTGATTTATCATTTAAATTGGGTATTAATTTTATGCATTTAGAATTTGGCGGTTTAAAGTTTTCTGGACAAAACGGAAAATCGTTATGATAGGAATGTAGACTTGTAGGATATTCTAAATCAACTTCTAAAACATATCCCTTATTAGATTTTTTAGAAATATTCATAATATTTAAATCATTGATTTCTTTATCTGTTAACCAAACAAAATCTCCCGTTGGAATGTGCTGTGACATTGCATAACCATACAAATTTGTTGCATCATAATAAATTATGTATTTAGTTGGCTTTAAAGGATCAAAATTTAAAAGAAATGGGTTATTAGCTTCAGATTTTCTACAAATGCAAGAGCTCACACCACCGCGAACGCTTTTTTTGAAAAAGTGTATCATATCTGGATCAGTTAACAATTCTAACTCTATTCCAGTATAACGCAAACACGCCTCCCAGGATAAACCTGGAAAAGTGTAAAAATGAGCTGGATCGAGCTTATATGTGGATAAACAAGTGCTTCTAAAATTTTCAAAAATATCTGCCAAAAGTAAAGTATCAGAGAGTAAGTAAACGTCGGAGTATTGACCAAGAGATTCACATTTAAACAATTGCCAAACCTTTACAGCTCTTTGGTATTCTGCATCACTGATGTGCTCATCCGTTAAAGTATTATAAAATTGGTCTTTCTGAGGTAAAGTTGTTTCTTCTAATTTTAAATAATCATCAATATAACTGTAAGGAAATACACCTTTTTGCCGAATAAGTTTAAATCTTTCTTCATCATTGAAAATTTTTTTTATTTCCTTACATTGTTCATCTTTTAAGCTTTCAGAGAGTTTTGATAAAGAATGGGATAGAAATTGAAAAGAATCAATAAACCTTAATGATATATTTTTTTTCTTAGCCTTTTGTGTCTTTTTATCAAAATAGTTATCCACATGAATAAGCTTTTCAAATGAAATATATTTTTCCTTGTTTTGTGCGATAACTGTTAGTTGTTCTTTGTTTAAGCATAATTTTTTAAGAAATAGATGAGAATCATAATTACGCAAATTATGCAATATAACTGGAATAAAGTTAGGTATTCTGTAATTTATGTTGCAGAGTGAATGAGCTGGACCTCTATAAAGACCGGTTATATGACAATGATCTGCAACCCTGTCATTTAAAAGAGGTTTATTACAAATATGACAAACTTTTTCATAGTTATGATAAATTTTGTCCAGTTCGTTCAAAGGGATCATTTTTTTAGGAGCCTTTAAATATTTATTGTATATGTTATACACATCTCTTTCTAAAGAATTTATAAATAATGTATCACAATTTTGACCTCTATATTTTTCAAATTTAGAATAATTATCGTCGAAGGAACATTTAATGTAATAGGCAAATGAATGTGGAATATGTTCATATTGTTTTAAGGTGTATGAAGTATTAGGATTTTTATCAACATTGTCATTATTTAAAGGCTTTAAAATGCATTCAAAATCTGCATACACCACGAAAGGAACTTTCATTTGTTTATGATAATTTACAAATTTCAAAATATTATCATATGAATAGTTTCCAAACTTATCTTTTATTAATTCTTTAGAAGGTAGGTTAATTCGTAAATGATCACAATCATAGCTATTGTGTTGTAATAAATTTTCTTCTGTAGGGAAATATTGTAAACAACCATCGCAAATATATTTTTTTCCGTGATGTTTAGAAATTTGTGCAGAAACTAGTTTTGATAAATCTTTAATATAGCAATAATGAAAAGTTTTTTCATCATCATCACTTATTAACAATAAATTGACATGTTGATTTTTTTTATTCGATGAATAATAAAGTGGACCAATTACTTCATACCCCTTTTAGGATTTATAATTTCTAATCCATATACATTAATAGAAATGTTATTTTTTTCTTCAAAAATCTTAATGTTCTTTAGCAACATTGGAAATTCTATACCTGACATATCCAAAACAGAAGAGTAGTGTGGGTAGGATGAAGTTTCAAAATCTAATCCGCGTGGTTGGTGAAGAGCAGACACAACTGCCCAGGCGAAGCAAAAGTTGTCATCATTCCTAATGTTGATCACAGCTTGACGTCTCTTGATCTCTTGAGGAAGTTCGATAAAATGAGGCTCTCAGCGGATTGTGCTTGTTAACATTAATTTCCAAATGAAGTAAATTCATCAAAGCCCATCCTGCAACGTAAAAATTAAAAAATTACTTTTTTGTTGCTGTTGTAAAATCGAAAATAAATTCTTTACCTGAATCTCTTTCTGCAAATTCGTCAGCTTTCTGGTCAATAATGGTGCAGATTTGCTCTAACAGTTCTTTTTTCTGATATCCCTGGCAAATGACTTGGAACGGCGCATTAAAAGATTTGACATCATAGCTGTCGCTGCTGGGGTTAAAATAGAAACCGAACAGTTCCATATTTAGCTTGATACATTTATGTTTCTGCAGTTCTTGATCTATTAGATGTGCAATTTTGTATTCCAAATGTTGAAAATATTCTTTCACATTTATGAAGTTTTGGTGTGAGGAAATCCTATAAGATATTATTCGTTCCCTGAATGCTGACTTGATAATTTCAACACCTTCCTCCAAGCCTATTTTGGAATTGTTCTTGTGCACACTAGATCGAAGATGTCCACCCCATAGACTTTGGTTTATATTTTTCTTGCATTCTTTACAATATTTTACAATATTTGTAGAATCTATATAAATTAAGAAAAAAAAAAAAATATTTTACAAAATATGACATGAAAAATAAAATGTTCTTACCTTTAACAAGCTTTGGTTTTTTCAACCAACTGTTGAGTTTTGTGGAATTTCCGTTAACATGTTTTTTAATATGTCGCAGTAAATTATCCTTTCTAGTAAAGACTTTATTACATGTTACACACTTATGCATTTCTGAAGTTTTCTGCATAATAATAATAATAATAAAATTAATATTGTGCAATTCTATTTAGTTATAGTCAAATTTTGAAAAAAGCAATTGCATTTTTGAAGTTCTTTGTATAATAATAAAATTAATATTGTGCATTTTTATTTAGTTATAGTCAAATTTTGAAAAAAGCAATAGAAATTAATTGACTTTATGAATCCATTTCTTCAAATGAGTCAACTAATTTGTCAAAGGCCTGTTTAACATAATTCACCGTACTTTCGTCTCCCTTTTTAATTGTGATCAAATTAGTTAAATTTTGAATAGCGAAACCCAGACACTTAAGGTTTGCTATTTGTTTTTTATTTTTTTTATTAATTTTAAATTTTTTTTTAATGATAAATGATGGTTTCGAAATTGAATTTTGTTCAACTGGTGAATTATTAGGAGAAATATCCGAAGTCAAATTTGCATCAATTTGTTTTTCTTGCGGATCAGAATTTACAATAGCATATGGTGAATTAATAGAAGATATAGCCGAACTTAAATTTTGATCAATTTGTTTTTCTTGCGAATCAGAATTTACAATATCATATGGTGAATTAGTAGGACAAATAGCCAAACTTAAATTTTGATCAATTTGTTCTTCTTCCGAATCAGAATTTTCACTAAACAAAAAGGGAGAGCAAATTGGTCTCGGAGAATTAATTGGCGATTTTAATGTTAAATAATTTGGATTAGATTTTTGAAAACAAACAATATCCTCATAGCTAGAATTTTCAGTTTCGTCAATGTCATTCAGTTCTTCAAGAGTTTGTTTAGTTTTTGTTGTAATTAAGTCCGTTTTGTTGTCAATAATGTCATTAAGATCGTCAAGAGTTTGTTGTTGAGTAGCTGTAAATAAATATTTTTCGTTGTTGTGTTTGTTGGCATTATTCTGAACTTGGCTATTATAAATAATTTCATTCAAGTACTGAATAGTTTGTTGTTGACTAGTTGTAAATACGTCTGTTTCATTGTTTTGTTGGTTTGCAAAATTCTGCATTTGAGTACATGTGTATAAGTCAAAGTCATTGTCAATTATTTTGCTACTCGATGCCAAAAAATTGTCCATTATGAAAAAAATCGTAATAACAAATAAAAATGCCACAAATGTACATAAAAATGTCACCAATATATATAAGAATTAAATCTTGCCAAATAAAAATGTTAGAAATAAAAATAAAAATTTACCAAATAGACACAATGTAAACACCAGAAAACTCGCGAGCTCTGCACAGTGTGAATGCAGAAATCAATTGCATTCGTCTCTTCGCTGAGGCGATTTTATATGCAAAAGTTAATCACATGTGTCCTACTTAAAGTTGAACGACAATCTCTAAAAACCACTTTCCCAAGCCGATCAACAACCTTACCCCCCTCCCCCCCGGACCCCTGAATTTCCGAGACTAAAATCCCGGTTCCCCAACTTCGGGCTACCCTCTTCAGGTTAAGTTAAGTTAGGTTAGGTTAGGTTAGGTTAGGTTAGGTTAGGTTAGGTTAGATTAAAAAAGAAGAAAAGAAAAAAGGAGAAGGAAAGAAAAAGAAGACGGAAGGAAAAAGGAGAAGGAAGGAAAAAGGAGAAGGAAGGAAAACGGAGAAACATAAAAAAAGAGAACGCAGGAAGGGAGAGAAAGAAGATAAGGTGAGGGTGAGGGATTAAAGGGGGCCCCCCCCCCCCCCCCGAGGAAACTGACAGGGAAAGGGACAGCAAAAAAAAAAACTTAAGTATTGCAGGTAGTAAAAGTGGTGGTTGATGGGATATATACTTAAGAACATCCACTCGACGATCATACAGTATCATTCGCTATAATATCAGTTGTCGATATTATTTTATAAGCTATAACCAAAATTGTTTTTTATCAAATATATCTATCTAAATCTAAAGCTCCTAACGATGGCAGAAAATATGATTGGAAACGCTGACCAAATTGAAGAAAATAATGTGGAGAACGCCGCTCAAATTGAAGAAAGAAAAGAAATTTTTATTAACTTGGAAGGCGATTCCATCACTTATAAACATTCATTTTTGGACAAATCATCTAGGCTTGTTAGAAGATCATTCTTATGTAACATAGACATTAATTATATTGAGGAGGAAGAAGAAGAGATGGAGGAAGATGATCAGGAAATTGACGAAGGAGTGGACATGGATGGACAATTGCTAAATTTAGGAACCGAGGCTGACGTAAAAGTAAGCAAGTTTAGGGCTAGTGAATTATTTAATAATTTTGAAGAAAAAGATGTATGTGTTATACAAAGCTACTCTAAAATTGAAAGTCGAAGACTAGGAACATTTGCTATTTGCCTTCCTTGTAGTGCAATTCACATGAGATATTTACGGAGAGGGAAGTCCGATCATGTGAGCTGCCACTACAAAAGAGCCTATGTTAGTGCTTCTGAGTTACATTGTGCTATTTGTAGGATACATCTTTTTCTACTAATTCCTGAACATGCTTGCTTTTACTGCAACAAAAATGAAAAAAAAGAGATAGAAAATTATATTGTTAAATATTAATAATAAACATAGTTTGTAAAGGTGATGGGTAGATTGGCCAAATGA
>JAUTXW010004806.1:0-385000 GCA_030620095.1 Kuschelorhynchus macadamiae
GGTGGTCAAAAATTCCAAAGAATCGAAATTGACTCGAGAGAAAAGTACCTTTAATTTTTATTTTATAGCAAAATGTAATACAAAATCTTTCTTAGAATAAAAAAACATATCTGGCACTAGATTCGTTGCTTCCTATCTGAAATCACTTCTTAAGGAATGTAAAACTTTGACTTCTTACTGGCAAGTCCATTTTTATACTTTTGTTCCTACCTACATACCAGCAAAATTTCCTTATTTATCGATTGTTGATAATGGCATTGTCACTGCCATTGTCAACCACAATATTGTATTACTTTATTGAAACATCAGTTTGAATATTATAGTAAAAAGAAATGCCGCTGAAATTAAGCAAAGAAGGTAAAATTGAAATAATTTTAACTGTCGGAGAAAATTATAAAACATTTCGAGAAGCTGCAGACATTTTTGACAATACATCCCGATAAAATTGTACATTTCACAACAGTGGGGAATATTCTAACTAAATTCAAGACTTTTGGAAATGTAGAAAATAACTTCACTAATTTTAATTCTAATAAACATTACATGTAAATAACTTAATTAACAATAAAAACTAACTCTTCCGTCACTGCACATTTGCCTCAACATATCCACCATCTCTTTCCATACAGGTAACCGTTCTTACAGAAAATTCTCTTAAAGCGTTTCTAATCATGGCAGGCGTTATGGCCTGTATCTCTTCCCTAATTACCCTCTCCAAATAATCAATATTCTGAAATGGCCTCTTTAGATACACTTTCTCTTTTAAGTAGCCCCAAAAGAAATAATCAAGAGGGTTCAAGTCCGGAGATCTACCTGGCCAGAAAATATCAGAATACCTTGCTCTGTGGCATGGTGCTGCTGGTACCATATTTGGAACCTCTCACTTATGGGTAGTTCATGAATAAAATCGTACAAGTAAGTATTTAGAAAATCCAAGTAGCGTTGACTATTTAAATTATGTCGAAAAAAAATTGATCCAATTGCTCTATCTTTATAAATCCCGTACCACACATTTGTTTTGAATGAATACTGATCACGAGTTTGTATAACAAAATTAGGATTAACGTCACTCCACCAATGACAGTTTTGCGAACTTACAGTCCCATTGGAAGTAAACGATGCTTTATCGGTAAAAATAATGCGTCTTGCCATAAAAGGATCATCTTCTAGCTCCCCTTGTATCAGACAGCAAAATTCGAACCGTCGCTCAAAGTCTCCTGGTCTTAAGGTATGTATAAATTTTGGTTTGTAAGGTCGAAAAGTGTTTTCTTTCAATATTTTTGAAACTGTATCTTTACCTACGTTATTTGGCAATGTTGCTGACCTTTTGCGTAGGGACTTTTTAGAGTCTTCTATCGCAGAGAGCATTACTTGATTTGTAATTTCGTCATTCGAAACCCTTGACCTCCGTTTCTTGTTAATATTCTAACTAAATTCAAAGTCTTGAATTTAGTAAGAATATTCCCCACTATTGTGAAATGTATAGTTTTATCGGGGTGTCTGTTGCTAAAAATGCCTGCAGCTTCTCGAAATGTTTTATAATTTTCTCCGACAATTAAAATTATTTTAATTTTATCTTCTTTGCTTAATTTCAGCGGCATTTCTTTTTACTATAATATTCAAACTGATGTTTCAATAAAGTAATACAATATTGTGGTTGACAATGGCAGTGACAATGCCGTTATCAACAATCGATAAATAAGGAAATTTTGTTGGTCTGTAGGTAGGAACCAAAGTAAGAAACTGGACTTGCCAGTAAGAAGCCAAAGTTTTACATTCCTTAAGAAGTGATTTCAGATAGGAAGCAACGAATCTAGTGCTAGATATGTTTTTTTATTCTAAGTAAGATTTTGATTACATTTTGCTATAAAATAAAAATTAATGGTACTTTTCTATTGAGTCAATTTCGATTTTTTGGAATTTTTGACCACCCTGTATATGCAATCTCAAGTTTGAATATTTTAATATTATTTTGGGAGAAAACAGAACTTTTTATAAAGAGTAACTTTTTTCCGTAAAGCTACTAATAAAGAAGTTTCCCATATGTAGAGAACTTAAGTAGACACACTGTATATATATATATATATATATATATATATATATATATATATATATATATTTATTTTTTTTTCTTTAACCATATATAAATATTTTGTTAATTATTTTCTTGGGCATAGGCGAGAAAAAATTTGTCTCGTTTTTATCTACCAGAATTCCAGACGTGTCGAAATTATTGCAATCGCAAAACATTCGTAAAACTGACATGTTTCCAAGGTACGTACTCTGTATAATATTAATGTTGTTTTAAATGTATTTTTGTTTTCATGATCATAGTTTGTTTTAAATGTAATGTTTTTAGGAGTGATGTTTTTTCAATAATGTTTTAACTAATTTAAAAATTTAAATACTAACTATACATGTTTTTATTGTAGAAAATAAATATCTTGAGAAAGCTCATAATATAATGAGCGACACGTCGATTGAATTATAGTTCTACTTCTCAATGAGTTAACCTATTAACCAAGAAAATAATTAACAAAAAATATTATATATATATATATATATATATATATATATATATATATATATATATATATATATATATATATATATATATATATATATATATATATATATATATATATATATATATATATATATATATATATATATATATATATATATATATATATATATATATATATATATATATATATATATATATATATATATATATATATATATATATATATATATATATGTATATACAACGTGGTCTGAAAAGTTCTTAACAAATGGAACACTTTTTTATTTTTCATTTTATGAAAAAATGTTACACTTCATAAAAAGTTCTGCTTCCTTCGAAAATGTTATTGGAATTATAAAACTTAAAAAATATTGTACAGGGTTGCCAAAATCTTAAAAAATCTAAAATTGCCTGAAGAGAAAACTACCCATAAGTTTAGTTTTTGAGCAAGATGCCATAAGAGAATTATTCTGAGTATTCCGAGTTGTGATAAAATACTAAATTTTATAAAGAAATTCAAATCTGAATGCAATGTATGGGGTACACAAAAAGTTTTATTTAACAATTCCGAGTATTCCGACGTGTGATAAAATACTATATTTTATAAAGAAATTCAAATCTGAATGCAATGTATGGGGTATACAAAAAGTTTTATTTAACAATATCGTATAAAAAAAATCAACTAAGAATGAACAATAAACAAATTATGCTTCTACGCGAGCGCCATCCCGTTCCATACAAATTATGGTCCTTCTATTGAACTCTGCTATTGGGGCTCTTACCATAGCTGACGTAATTTCTTGTACACACTGCCTGATGACTTTTTATTCCAGGTGACAGACGTTTTGGAATTGCCTGTGAACATAAACCTTTTCTTTGAACAGTTTCCAAGGAAAAAAATGCACCGGGGTTAGGTCAGGAGACCTGGCTGGCCACGGGATTGCAGAATACCTTCCTATCCAGTCATTTAAAAAAGTCCTTTGTAAAAAATTGGAAACTATCTGTGTACTATGACATGGTGGTCCGTCGTGTTGGTACCAAAGTGAACGCCTGATATTTAATGACAATTCTTCAACAAATTCAAACAATTGAATATTTAAATGAAAATAAATTTAAATTAAATAAAATTCAAATCAGTTTGGCTTGTCAAATTTTCACGAAAGTAATACGGGCCTATTATTTGGTTATCCAGAATACCGCACCAAACATTTGTTGTAAATGAGTATTGATTGTGACACTGTATGAGAAAATTAGGATTTTCGTCACACCACCAGCCGCAGGTCTGTGAGCATATGACTCCGTTTGACGTAAATGTCGCCTCATCGGTAAATAATATTTTTCTGGCAAAGAAAGAATCATCTACAGCTTCTCCTTGGAACCATGTACATACATGAAACAAACTTCAAAATCTCTAGGTAAAACCGAATGGATATACTTATCTAGGTTTGTAAGGATAGAATTTATTATTATTTGTTACGTTACCCGGAAGTGATTTTGATATTTTCCTCACCGAATCTTAAGGATTTTCAACGACCGCTTGCAAAACTTGCATTTGCTTTTCTTCGGTAGTAGACCAGGACTACTGTTTTTTTAAAACATATTATTAACAGACCGAGTGGATTTGAACTTGGTCATGACACTTGCATCTGGATGTCTGTAATTAAAAATTTCAGCCGCTTCACGACATGTTTTATAATGCTCTCCAATAATTAACACAATGTCAATTTTTTCCTGTAATTTAACTACCATGATGAAAATAACAGAAACGTATTCAATGTAATAAAATAACCAAACACCCCAATTATGAACCAGGTTATGTTTCAGTAACAACAGTATGTTCAATTTTTTTTTCAGTTTTTTTAGTAATTAGCGTAAGGGCATAACATTACATTTTCTGCTACTAGAAAAGTACCTGCGAATATCTTAATGAAATTTAGTATTTTATCTCACTACAGAATACTCAGAATAATTCTCTTATGGCGTTTTGCTCTAAAACTAAACTTATGGGTAGTTTTCTCTCCAGGCAATAGATAAGTTTTTGGCAACCCTGTACATATATATATATATATATATATATATATATATATATATATATATACATACAATAACAGAGCCACCAACAGTATATTCATTTTGGCGCTAGTTGTACTCGTCTTTCAACTAGTTGACTGTACTGATGAAGACCTTGAGTCAGAAACACGTGTTTTTAGTTAGCCAAATTACATTGTTTTAGCGATCATCCCAAAAAAATCCATTTTCTTCCATATACTAATTCTTCCCGCGCTAATATTTTCCTACTTTTGATTTACTACTCTTGGGTTATCAGTTTCGACACAGGTGGCTATATGCTGCTCTGTGGTAAGTAAAGTATCAAGTCCGGCAAAGACTTCGGATGTTGTCTTGATAATCACAAATGTCGGTTTTGCTCCTGTTTGTATGCAAAATAAATGACAGTATAACATAGGCGCTTTTTGTACTTTAGAAAATCATATAATCAAATTTAAAATCCGACGCCTCTCCTTTTTAAGGTACTACCATCAACTTCATTTTTTTAATTACGACCCTGGATTAGTAACTTTATTTTTAAACACCCCTTGACCACAAAATGCAATGTCTTTCTTAACTTAACTTGAATTTAATCGAAATTCTGCAGGCAAATGCAGCACTATACCCTTAATATATGGTATTTTCCGAGGTGGGGTGGCAAATGTCAGAAGTGGACTAAAACATAATATATTTTTAAACATGCAATATTGTTCTTAACTTAACTTAAATTTAAATGCAATTTTGCAGGCCGATAGATTAATATACTCATAATATATGGTCTTTTCCTAGGGGGGGGGGGGTGGCAAACGATAGGGGTGGACTAAAAAGTTAATATATTTTTAAAAAGCAATATCTTTCTTAACTTAACTTAAATTTAAACGAAATTTTGCAAGCAGTAGAAGTAATATACCCTTAATTTTTCTAGGGTGGTAAACGACAGGGGCGGAGTAAAAAATTAATATATTTAAAAAAATGCAATGTCTTTCTTAACTTAACTTGAATTTAAACCAGATTTTGCAGGCAGATGGAGTAATATACTCCTAATATCTAGTCTTTTCCTAGGTGGGGTGGCAAACGGCAAGGACGGAGTAAAAAATTAATATATTTTTAAAAATGCAATGTCTTTCTTAACTTAATTTTAAATTAAACGAAATTTTGCAGGCAGATTGAGTAATATACTTTTAATATATGGTCTTTTCCTAGGGGGGGGGGGAGGTGGCAAAAGACAGGGGCGGCTTAAAAAATTAATATATTTTTTGTGTCACACATTATATTTTGCTGATGTATAGCTGCCTAAATTACATGATCCGGGATTTTTATTCCTTCAATACTGCCCTGTTTTTTAAACAACTAGACCCTAAAAACGGCCCTTTTTATAATTTTGATATGATAGAATGAAAAAAAATGAAGTGTAATTTTTTAATTGGTTCATAATAAAATACGTACCTTTCTCCTAATTTATAGTTATTTTTTATAACTTAATGATTTTTTCGAATGAAATATTTAAACTGACAATGAGCTTTTGAAAAATTTTAAACTTAATTGTCTATAAGTTATTAAAATGTATGTAAATCAACGGCTTAGAGGACAATGAAAGAAGGCTAGAATTTTATTACTGGCTGAGAAACAAATTCACTAACGGTAGTGTTTTTTAAAATAAAGTTACATTAACGATTGTTTGCAATTTTTCGGCAAATGTCATGTTTAGCAGACACTACTGCTCTGTTAAAAACCGAAAAGAGGCTAGAGTTCAAGGAAGAGATTCAATCTGTAAGTAGAATGGCATGTGGCATACACCAAATGATACAAATTGTATTGCGCGAAAGTCTTATTAGGAAAACAAGAGCGATTATTCTATATTTAACTGCGATAAATAATTATCAAACATACAGAATATTTAATATATTATATAGTTAATATATTTTGTAGATAGAGTTAGGTAGATTTAAAATAGTTATTATAATTTAGGTCTAAGTAAAAAAGCAATATGTTATGCTGTATTATTTTTTAAAAAAAGTCTTATAGTAAATTTAACACTCCACTAAAAGAACAGATACGTATTGAAGGAAAAAATCTGGAACTGATGATGTACTTTAGACATCGAAACGTCAGCAAAGTATATTGTGTTACATGCACATTGTTGATTTGGGACTATTTAAAAGTTAGGTTACTAATCCAGGGCTGTATTTAAAAAACGAAGTTAATAACGGTTTCTCAAAGAAGACGTCGGATTTTAAATTTGTTTATGTCAAAGGACAAAATGTGCTAATGTTAAAATGTCAAACACGCAACTTTGCTTTAATTTAACAGACTTTCGTATCTCTTAAGTGTCCGAGATCCCCATGTCATGAGATCCCCATGTCATTAGCCCGCTTTAGGACAACCTTCACATTGGTTACTTTTAGTGGCCAGAATGTTTTAAAGATTTTCGCGAAGAACAATATCTTATTTATCGATTTTAATACAAATATAAGAGCGGTATTCAAATAGGCATTTTTTAAAATATTTATATCTTCAAAGTTGTTTCAAAGTTCGAATCCAAGTGACAAGGGGTATATGACGAAAAACATGAAAGAAAAATAATGTTTTAATTTATTAACCATTTTATGTCATTAAACTTTTTGTGGCTAGTGATGATTAGAATGTTTGTGATTTAGACAGAAATAAAAAAATTTTTTAAACTGAAAAAAATTTTTTTTGGCTTAATTACCTAAAAATTACTATTCTTAGCCTTCGACAGAACTGCTAAATTTTAAAACTTTATAAAAAATGTTTAAAGTGGTTAAGCTCTTACGATAAGAAGTGTATAACTGCCTGAATTTACCGGCCAATTGTATATATATATATATATATATATATATATATATATATATATATATATATATATATATATATATATATAAATTCATAAATATGGAAAAAATTGTCTGCGATGGGACAATATTTTTCAGGTACATATATTTCCTGAAATAAGTTTAATGTGTTTTAGATTGCCGATTGGTTCTATTTGTAGTATATTATAGTATTACTTAATTAATTAATACATTCTTTGAAAATTATTAGTTTAATAAACACTGCACATTCGACAAAATAAATCACCCGTTGTACACCGCACAAAAATTTCGCGATCGGCACTACCAAAGAAAGGGCGATTGGTCAACTTCTTCTTCGTCTTGAAGCAAACCAACAACTAGAAGGCCATGAAGATGTTTGGTAGCCGATCTTCTTATGTTTTTTTATCTTATATTGAGATCTTTGCATTAGTTGGCAGCTGGCAGGTTGTTCTGGCCCGCTAAAATAAGATTGCCATTGTGTAAAAAAGGAATCATCGCCTGTTTTACATAGTTAGTCATTTGCGGAATAAAGGAATTGTTAGGAAGTGATTTAATTTTTTTTTAATTTAACAAGTTCTGTTGCTTCTTAAACATTTTTATACGGTTATGTAAATTATGATATGGTTGGCCTCACATATGATATTATTAAGACCACTACCGTATTAAATTTACACGTTTAATCTTTATTATATTGTAGTTAAATAAAGCGAAGGGATATTTTCTGCTTTATATTTTTTAGAGGATTTCGATAAGGTTTTAACAAATAGTCTAATGAAGTTTGCGGCATGGGCGACTTCAATACAGATTATCTGAATTTTGTAATAATGATGTACCTTACAGATTTTAGTTTAGTGATTGAAACGTCAGACCCGAGGTTCGGCATTTTGCACAAAAATTCGCACTGGTGCTACATCAAACACCTTGATTAACCTTGTCACCCCCCTCGTAAAAGGAAAGTATTGTAATGGTGAAAAAATCTCCTTTCGACATTTTTTTCAGATCTTTACGTTTCAAGGTCTCTAGATGCCGAAAAACATGTTTTCTCAATTCCGTCGGTCTGTCTCTTCGCGGTATAGCTAAAAAACTACTTACCCTATTGACTTCAAAATTTGGTCAAAAATTACGGGTCATATGGAGATGACCAAATCCAATATAGCAAAACAAAATGAGGGCTTAGTGAAATGTTAAAAAAATTATATATTATTAATTAAAAAAACTACCTGTCTAATTCAGCTTGAATTTTGCACAAAATCAAGTACCATGTAGGAATGAAGTGGCAAAATTCTGGTACGAATCTAAGATGGCGAAACACAATGGCGGCTTAATAAAATATTTAAAAATTCATCCTAAAAAAATTACTTAATAGAATGATTTCAAATTATGTGCCATAACAAATTTTCAGGTTTTAGCCGCCTTAGATGCCCAAAAGTATATTTGTCTGTCGGTTTATCTGTCTGTCTGTCAGTTCGCGACATTGCTTAAAAACTACTCATCAGTTTGACTTCAAATTTTAAATAAAAATTATCATCATATGGGAATGACCTGGTAATATTTTGATAAAAGCCCACTATACCGGAACAAGATGGCGGCCTAGTGCAAACTTAAAAAAATTAGTGCTAAAAAACTAATTATCCAATTTCTTCGAATTTTGCACAAAAATCAAGAATTACATATGAATTGGTAACATTTTGAAATGAATATAAGATAGCAAAAGAAAATGCCGGTCTCATAAAATATTTAAAAAATCGGCCTGAAAAAAAATACTTATTAAATTAATTTCAAATTTTGTGCAAGCATTAAACGTTGTGTTACGAATTCAAATTGGTGGAACAAAATGGCGGCCAAATGATTTTTAGTAAGGGAAGTATTGCAATTGTGAAAAAATCACCCTACGAGATTTTTTCAGATCTTTAGATTTCAGGGTCTCTAGAACATGGTTTTTAGTTAAAAAAATCAAAATCATTTTACTGCAGGGACTGTTGTGTAGAAATTGTTTTTTTTGTTAATTTAAGTTTGTTTAACATCAATTGTTAATTCAGAAATAAGTAAGCGATTTTGTTTTAGGAAAAAATAAAACAAACACTTTCGAGTGCCAGTAATTATCACATGTTGACATAAAACGAGTTTTATTTTGTTTTATGAAAGTAAGTTTACATGAAATGGATTAAATGTATTAATTATTCACTTAATATATATGCGTCTGCCCATCTGCTCATGGAATTGCGCACTATTTCAAATATTCTCGGCGTATTCCGTATAATTTTACATGAGGCAACTATTCGCTCTCTTAAATCTTCTAACGTGTTAACGGGAGTTTTGTACACTAGAGTTGTAAGGTGCCTCCATAAAAAGAAATCCAAACTATTGAGGTCGGGGGACCTTGCTGGCAATTACTGAGGTCTTTCGCGACCTATCCAACGATTTGGATAAACTCTATCTAAATGACTTCTGACAATTACATTAAAATGAGCAGGAGCTCCATAGTGCATGTACCACATTCGATTCCTTAACGCAATCGGCACATCTTCAAGTGACCCAGGTAGTTCTGCTTCGAGAAAATGTAAATAAGATCGCCCGTCAAGGCGTCCTGGTAGAAAAAATGAAAATGAACCTATTAGATGATCATTAATAACTCCTGACTATACATTAACCGACAATTGCTCTTGAAAATGGGTTTCGGTTATGGTATGGGGGTTTTCTTCCGCCCACACATGATTGTTGTGAAAATTTTGAATTGCATTCCGAGAAAAAGTCCCTGAGGAGTAATGCCGGTACTCTTATAATATGGTAAGGATATAAAAAATAATAATCAACCAAAATACGCCAAAAAATTTGGCGACAAATATTCAAAGCACTAGCGACCTTCCTTGTACTCGTCTCAGGATTTTGGTTAATTTCTTGCAGTACCGCTTCGGTCAATTTTAGGTGTTCTAACAGTTTGAGGTCTACCTAAGTACCTTCCGAAGTACCTTTATTGAAACTATAAGTTTCGCTAAGTCGGCGATGAATATTCGAAAACGTTCAGCTGTCTGGCAAGGCACGATTTAGATATCTTTCATGATAAATGTCTCGCTTCTGTTGCACTACCATTTGCAAGGCCATACACGTAATGCATTGCCGCCATTTCCGTGGTCCTATAATTTACGATATTATTATTATTATTATTATTTACTGATTACTATATACTTAAATAAAACACTAAAAAGATGGTTTTAAACACCAACAACTTACTTAAGTCAGCAGCTATTACTTTGACGTTGACGTCCTGTAAAAACGTAATTTATTCCAGAATAACTAGCTTTATGTGTTCAACAATTATAATAGCCGTTTGAGCCTGAAGTAAAATGGCTTTGATTTTTTTAACAGAAAACCATGCGTCGGACGAAAAAAATCAAAAAATCAAAATTGCTTATAAATAAATGAGGATTTTAAAAATAATTTTTTTGAAAGAAAAATTAGTGGCGAACCTTTTTTTCTCCGAAAATATTCAATACAAAGCCCGTATGGACGCCACTGTTCCAAATAAAAAAAATATTTGTGCATCAAAAAATGCCTCTTGATGCTTAAAAGCCGTGTATCAAATTTCATAAAGATATCTACGCTTCAGGGTTATTTAAAAAAAAAATTTTTTTAGAAAATTTTACCACTTTGTATCTCAAAAGTTAAGACGTTCATAGGAAGTTTTTTCTTAAAATAGGTCTCTGAATCACCCCCTTAAATATTATATAATATACATAATATATATATATATATATATATATATATATATATATATATATATATATATATATATATATATATATATATATATATATATATATATATATATATATATATATATATATATATATATATATATATATATATATATATATATTCAATTATTCAATTAGTTTCTTAAACCCGGTATATATTAATTGGACTTCTTTCTTGGGTATAGGTTTATTTACAAAATCAAACAATGGGATTAACTTGACGTTTCGCCTATCATAGTACGCTTTCTCAAAAATTGCTCATTCCTTTATTTTTTGTTTGGTATATAAGGCTTTCCTTTTTTCCTATCTACAAATAATTTAAAAAAACATTTAGTGGTCTAATTATAAAAAGACATTTACAATTTTTCTAAAACTGATTTTTTTTGAGGAATTTAAAGATAATTTTTTGCTATTTTTTAATTAAAACATGAGAGTAGAATCAGACATTCACAATGATATACTACATTTTAAAAATAACGGCTTAGACGAAGTTAAAACTGTACTAAAATATCAAATTGTGGTATATTTGACTTACATTTTTTATGTCTTCTTTGTCATTTACTTCATTTTTTTCTTTTTTTATGTGAATCTTTTCTTTGACAATTAATTTCTGATACAGGTTATCTTCATCAATGATTTTGGTTTCAGAAAAAATAAATTCGTGTTTTGTGCTTTTTTCATGTTTGTGTAATGCAGTGGATGCATTCTTTGTATACTTATGCCATTTTATTCTATTTTCTAAAAGTTGGGTTGTCATACAAATATATTTCATAGGGCAGTTTAAACAAGGAATTTCATATAAGAGATTGGATTTTTTATTTTTAGGAATTTTAGTTTTCAATTTTGTAAATAGGGAGCCTATCAGGTTCTGGGCTTTATGACACACAATTATGTTATATTTTCCTAAGATATGTTTTAATTTTTCAGATAATTGAGATGTGATATTATAAATAGCACAAAGGTAAAAATTTTAAATCTATGTATAACTGAAACAACGACAGTTATAAATAAATTAAATAATCTCCTTCAACAAAAAATTAACGCAGTTAAATCAATAATTCCAATTGAGGTTTTTAATAAATTCATGAGGTTTGAAAACATTAAATATGAAACATTATTCAATTCTATTAAACAAAAAAATAAAAAAAAACTTTCTAAATTAATATCGGTCACTGAAAAAAATGACATACAAATAAATATATCCTCATGGTTAGACTCTCTAACACAGATATTCCTAACGATGTCGCAGTTCCTGCTTTAGGCGAAAAGTTCTCGCTTCCTGTACAAAACGAAAAAACTTACCTTTAACAGAATATATATCCTGCGTAGAAACAGCTATACAAGATAAACCAAATGAAATAAAAGACAGCATAAGGTCAGACGTAGTGATTTTAATTACAAATCATAAAATAAAAATTAAACATAAAAAAAATAAAATTACCAATTTTCAAAAACAAATACAGGAACAACATAATAAAACAAGGCAATTAATTAAATATAATCCTCATATAACCATACTTAAATCAGATAAATGCAGTAAAACCGTTATAATGAATACTACTGATTATTACACAAAAAAGCTCTTAAAAGATACCAGTACTTATAAACTTTTAAAGAATGACCCAACTAACATCTTTCAAAACAAAAATAATACTTTTGTAAAAAAATTCTTATACAAAAATCTATTAACTGATGCGGATGCTAAAAATTTGTCAATTCTGCATTATGAAGTCACGCCTAACCCACGGCCTACCCAAATTGTATAAACCTAACATTCCCCTCAGGCCTATAGTTTCATATATTCAGTCTCCTTTCTACAAGCTCTCAAAGTATTTGTCAAAATGTTTGTCAAATATCACAGGTAAAAACACTTATTACATAAAAGACTCATTTACATTTAAACATTTTCTAGATACATTAACAATATCACCAAATTTAAAGTTAATATCACTAGATGTAATTTCTTTGTATACTAATATACCAAATGAACTCATAGTTAGTGTTATAAAAGGCAAATGGAATATTTTAAAAAATTTTACAACTCTAACTCAGCCTGAATTCTTAGAAGCCTTTCATCTTATAATGTTAAATAATTATTTTCAATACAAAAACCAATTTTACCAACAACTTGATGGATGTGCTATGGGCTCACCTATTTCCTCTACAATCGCACAAATAGTTATGGAATACCTAGAAGAGGAAGTTCTCGAAAAATTGAATTTTAATATTACTTTTTTTTTAAGAGATATGTGGATGATTGTTTAGCATCAGTTCCAGGAAACAAAATAGAAGAACTACTTTTCGCATTCAATAATTTCCGATCCAAAACTTGAGTTCACTCTTGAAGTTGAAACAGAAAACAAAATGAATTTTCTCGACCTTACTATAATAAGACAAAAAGAAAATAATTTAAAAACTTAATGGTTTGCAAAAGAAATTTGGTCTGGACGATATCTTAATTTCAATTCCCACCATCTATACAAATAAAAAAGAAGTGTTGTGATTGGTCTAGTTGACCGTGCCATATCTTTAACGTCACCAGAATACCGTCCTGAAGCCCTTAATAAAGTTAAAGAGACCTTGAATGCAAATCATTTCCCAGAAAAACTAATAAAAAAATTATCAAACAAAGGACGTACATATATTATAACAATTATAATGAAAACGTTAGACAAGATAATACGCAAAAATATATTGCAATGCCGTACACATCTCAATTATCTGAAAAATTAAAACATATCTTAGAAAAATATAACATAATTGTGATAGGCTCCCTATTTGCAAAATTAAAAACTAAAATTCCTAAAAATAAAAAATTTTATCTCGTATATGGAATTCCTTGTTTAAATTACCCTATGAAATATATTGGTATGACTACCCAACTTTTAGAAAATAGAATAAAAGGGCATAAGTATACAAAGAATGCATCCACTGCATTACACAAACATGAAAAAAGCACAACACACGAATTTATTTTTTCTGAAACCAAAATCATTGATGAAGATAACCTGTATCAGAAATTAATTATCAAAGGAATGATTCACATAAAAAAAGAAAAAAATGCAGTAATAAATGACAAACAGGACATAAAAAATTTGAGTCAAATATACCACAATTTGATATTTTAGTATAGTTTTAATTTCGTCTAAGCCGTTATTTTTAAAATGTACACCTATGTACCTAAAACTGAGTCATGCGTTGCCTGGCAAACCACTAACTTGCTACCTATCATTCAAATATAAATAAATAATCAACATGCATTTTTCGAGGAATGTAACCTTGTTTTATTAATTTTGTAATAATTATTTGTCAATAGTATAAAATTTTAAATCAGTTTTAGAAAAATTGTAAATGTCTTTTTATAATTAGACCACTAAATGTTTTTTAAATTATTTGTAGATAGAAAAGGAAAGCCTTATATACCAAAAAAAAATTAAAGGAATGAGCAATTTTTGAGAAAGCCTACTATGATAGGCAAAACGTCAAGAAAATACCCAAGAAAGAAGTTATATATATATATATATATATATATATATATATATATATATATATATATATATATATATATATATATATATATATATATATATATATATATATATATATATATATATATATATATATATATATATATATATATATATATATATATATATATATATATATATATATATATAAAACGAAACCAGTAACGGTAAGGATTACTCCTTCACCATTTTGTCGAGAATCGACCAAAACATGACGCTATGTTTGTTTCCAGGGCCAAGGTGCCAATCTGCTACCGTGGTATCTGCCCCGGCAAGGCTCATCAGGCAGTTTCCTTGGGGGGTATCGGTATTAAAACCGAAATACCCAAACCCTGAAACAATATATATATATATATATATATATATATATATATATATATATATATATATATAAAAGAGAAACAGAAATTTCAATTTCTGTGCGGTTCTTGGTCGTAAAAAGTTATACAAAACGAAACCAGTAACGGTAAGAATTACTCCTTCACCATTTTGTCGAGAATCGACCAAAACATGACGCTATGTTTGTTTCCAGGGCCAAGGTGCCAATCTGCAATTGGCACCTTGGCCCTGGAAACAAACATAGCGTCATGTTTTGGTCGATTCTCGACAAAATGGTGAAGGAATAATCCTTACCGTTACTGGTTTCGTTTATATATTTATATATATATATATATATATATATATATATATATATATATACTGACCGGCACGGAAAACGGGCACCTTAACCTCACCTCTTTCTAATTTAAAAATGACAGTTCCCATCTGTCTATTATACGAGAGAAAACAAAATGTTGTTTTCTCGGAGAAATTTTGAAACGCCCTGTAGAATCATTTACCAAAGTAAGGAATTTAAAACTCATTTTATTGTCGAGGTTCAACTTTTCTCGATAATTTGTTTTTTGTTTCATCTCAATAACTTTATTTTTATTGGAGATATGCGCTTTTGAAGGAGACGCTAACGATTTCAGGTATTTTAACATTAAAAGGATGCTTTTGCTTTTGGTCTCAGTCAAGATACTTATGAAATGAAATAGTGTTTATTGTTTTTGTAATGTCATTGTCACTAAAAAGTCATATTAATATTGTTTGTTGGCAGTTACTATAGCAGAAATGGTTTTAAGTCCAGAAATTGCATCGACTATTGTTGCTTTAATTGATGGTAGAGACCAAAGTTATATCGCTAACATATTCAGGTGTGCACAAAGTACAGTTCCAATCGAGAGGATCGTTTTATTGTAAGTTTATCGCTAAGAAATCGCCGTCTGCCATCTGTTCAAATTCGTAATGATTTGCACCACTTAAGACGCGTAAGTGAACGAACTGTAAGAGAACACCAAAAATTGGACTGAAAATGATTGGAGATACGTTTTATACCGACGAATCAAGGTTTTGTTTGAGGTCCCCAGACGGTCAAGAAACTGCAGGGGAGCGATATGCCGAATGTGCTTTTAGTCCCAAACTAAGCTTTCAAGGAGGTTCAGTTATGGTACAGGCGGGAATTTCGTTGGAATCACGTACCGACTTGTATCTTGTTCCTAGGCAAGCCGTCAATTCAGAAAAATGCATAAATGAAATGTTGGCTAATTATGTTATTCCACATGCACAATTGGTGGGGGATAATTTTCTCATAATGCCTGATAACTCGCGATCTTACACGGCGCGGATAGTGAGGGAATTCTTAAATGGTGCCAACATCCCGCAAATGGATTGGCCACCACACAGCCCAGATCTAAACCCTATCGAGCATGTCAGGGAGATGCTCGGTATGGAAATTCAAAGTTTAGTACCCGCCCCTGGAACATTGGATGAGTGCGAAGGGCACTGCTAGAACAATGGGCGGCTATTCCTCAGGAGCATATCCGACATTTAGTGGAAAGTATGCCGAGACGAATAAACGCTGTCATTGAAGCTCGAGGGGGTAAAACCCGGTATTAATAATTATCTGGTTTAAATTTCTTATTGTATGTTTTTATTTTTAGCATGATTTAATAGGTCATTCTGTAAAAATGTATAATCAGAATAAAACTTACGAAAAAAATTTTAGTATCTTTTTTACCTTTACCCTCATCAGGCAGGGTTGTATCCAGGGAGATCTCAATTAAGAGACCATTGATGCGACACAATCGAAAACGAAAGCGTCTATATAGTGGGAAAGTTCTACGAAGCCAAGCATAACACTTGGCGCCACCTAAGTTTTTAAGTAAGAGTTTCGGCTGCGATCCATAAGGATTTTGGCGAATGCATTTAAGCAAAAGGCAAAAATTATATCATTTTCCGGCCAAGAAATCTGAATAAAGGTGTTTGAAAACACATTTTTATTTCTTTTTCAATTTTATCACGTATTTTAAATGCATTCGCCAAAATCCTTATGAGTCGCAGCCGAAACTCTTCGCAGCCCCAATAGGTGGCGCCAAGTATTATGCTTCCCACTATATAGACGTTTTCGTTTTCGATTGTGTCGCCTTGATGATCTGTTAATTGAGAACTCCCTGGATACAAGCCTGCCTGATGAGGGGAAAGGCCCAGAAATCGATCGCAGGAGGGGTATCCTGTGACAGAATCGAAAACAATGTCTTCTCGTAGGCCGCTTACATGCAAAAATTATATATTTTTGCCTTTTGCCATATATATTCTTTTCCGGCCAAGAAATCTAAATAAAGGTGTGTGAAAACACATTTTTATGTCTTTTTCAATTATATATATATATATATATATATATATATATATATATATATATATATATATATATATATATATATATATATATATATATATATATATATATATATATATATATTTACAAACGTCTCGGCAAGTTTTTACCTCCTTTAGTGTTTCTTTTTTATAAAAATATTTTTTTGCGTTTATTTTTTTGTCCTTTTAGCATTATTTTTTACGAACTCTGTAGAAGAGATTTATATACTATTAATATAAATTACTGACAGGGCCCCTGCAAGGCCCTATTCCCTTGGGGGCCCTAGTCTTCAGCCTACTCAGGCTTATGAGAAATCCGCGTCTTGATAAAATTGCAAAACATGGTGGTACAATTACGATTACACAAAAAATGAAGTGCTCATTTTACGAAAGCTGAAATTTTGTGTATTTATTGTTTTACAATTTCATCGTTTTTCAACATTTTTGTAGAAAAAGGGGTCAAACGCTATTCCTTATTTAAAAGAAATTTCCCTAGTTAATGCTTTCAAAAGTTTAAAAAGAATGTCCCCTTTTTAAAAGGAGATCGATCCAGTGGCGTATTTAGAGAGAGGCAAAGGGGGCAAATGGCCCTCCCCTCAGAGCTACTACTCCAAGCAAAATGTTTGAAACTAAAAACCTGGTATACCTTTTCTTTTTGAGTCTTCGGCGATTGTTACATTTTTTTAGTCGCTAAATGATATGATTGTGTTTACCCCCACTCTGAAAAGCGTTCTCAATATCCGATAGATCAAATGAGTTTTAGCTTACCGTGAGGTGGAAAGGCACCACCAGATTGACAATTATTTTTATGACTTCTTTTATTAGGTAGTTATTGAAAAACGGTGGAATAAATAATACAAACAATTCAGGTCAGCAAGAAATATCATATCTGACAGAAACGTTAGATTAACATATTCGCCTTAAATCTTTTGACAAATAAACATCCTCTGCTCCTTTCTTTGACGTTATGGATTATTTTAGAAAAAATTTCAGAGGTTGTCTCACTGCAAGGGTTCTTAATTCTTTACCGAACTGCACCTAAAGATTTAAATACCTTCGTTTTAATGTAGCCTCAGAGAAAATGGTCGAGAGATGTAAGATCTGGCAACCGTGCTGGCTACTCTGTGGGATCTCCATGATCAACCAGTCTTCCTGGCAGGGTTGTTCCTATATTTCCCTTATATTTTTGGTTGTGCGTTTGACAGAGCATATTGGGTACTTTTGCTAAATTAGGTTAAGCCATGTTGTCAAGTAGTCGTGGGGGCAGATGCGACAATATGATTTACTTTCGGATTTTGGTAATATGCAGAAATAAAAACGTAAGTTAACACAGGAAACTAAGCAGCCTTGCCGCTTTTTCGAAAATGTTGAAACGAATTTATTAAAAAATATCTGACTAAACTTAGTGTTTTGTATTTTAGTTCTTTGCATAGGCATACTTTGTAGACATTAGACAGGAACTGCCGATTGTGCCCATTTGGCGCATCGTGAGCACATTGTGCAAATTAACATAAAGTTGCACGCAAAATGCACAATTGTGCCCTTTTGAACACCTCTGCTTTCTGGGTATGCAGTATCTAAATAATGTCGGACATCTAAAAAAAGTGAGGGGGGTTCTTTGTCCTCCTAGGAAGTAATTTCTATTCAGAATTTACATGGATTGGATTTCGTAGCATATCGTAGTATAGAGTCATTTAAATTTATTTCCAAAAATAAGGGACCTCTATGCTATGGTCATCCTAAACGGCAGCCCAATTTCTCGGGGATATCGTGTTTGACCCTCGCGAAATACGTGATAGGGGCTGTATATATTTCTTTTGTAATAAGTTTATTATTTACATTTAAGAAAAAGTAAGTATCTTTGATATTAGCACATACACAAATCAAACGTCATTTTAGACATTACCAATTACGTGCTCACGTCACCCTCTGGCCCTCACATCAAATATCTTACCGGGACAAAATTGGCCAGTCTGATACTGCATTAATTTGTAATTATACACTCGAATGCGAACGAATCCTAAGCAGTTAAAATTTTTTTGATCCATTTCTCTCGCAATTATTAAAGGAAATCTCATTAAAATCAAGGTCTATGACCATGCTTAAAACGACTCTTTACGTCCTTCATAATAAATTCACACATTGTTAAACACCTTATTTAATATTTACATCGCGCATATCCTATATAAACCGGGTCATCATCAAAATGGCTGATGGTTATATCCATTGTTTGAGGATATGAATACACTTTATTCTTTTAATTATAGACTTAAAGCTATAAATCAACAGTCCCTTAAGCAAAATACTAAAACTAATTTAAATAATATGAACACGACATTTCCAAGAAACTGAGTTCAATTAAGTGAAGAGCTAATGACCGAAAATTGAAGAATACATACCATATTTGCAATTGACGAGTCATAAATTTTAAAAAACGTTTTTTTATTTATGTCAAAATAAGTTAAGTTATATTGGATGATTAATCAGTTTCGGTTGTAAATTCTTGGTTAGTATACAAAGCAAGCAAAGGTCGCTTGTGATATTTGAGCTTAAAATGACTACTGAACTCCTGCGGTTCTATCCCACATAGTAGTGCTCTACATTTAAAAACTGTTTTGAGAAAACAGCGTCCCCTCTCTCTTCTGCGCATTGCACTTTTATGCTTACTGTGTTTCTAAATGTTTGACGTTTATTTGAAAATAAAACCAGACTCTATTAAAAAAATCGGTACGTTATGAATCTTTCCTTTTATTAGGAATTGTGAAGTGTGGCCAAATTTAGTTCAATATATAGTTATTTAGTAACAGATATGTAGTGTCTTTTTAAACATTTGTATTGGGCGCCATTTTGTCCCATAATATTAGATTCCTACCAATATTTTACCAATTGAGGAGCAGACTTTCTAATCGAGTTTTGTCCATATTTTCAACTATAGATGGCATTCGTTACTATATTTACATATCTTCCTAATAAAACGCCCCGAGACGATCTAAGCGTATTATATTCTATTTAAATTTAGCACAGAAAAACGCCTAGACAAACGAAACGTATTTTGTCCTCAGTCTAGAGACAAACGAACCGAATTATTGTGGACAAACTATTTTTTTTGTCTTTCAACCTTTAGTTGTTATTTGAACTTCATAGTGTTACGTTCGCGACGTAAGAAAAATGTCGGTTTGTCAAAAAATATTTTTATCAATATTTAACTGTGGACAAACAAGACTTTGCACTATAACTAAGAAAAAAATTGAGGGAAGAGGAATAAAAGATCGGCGTGGTGGAGTTATGCGATCTAAGAAGAATGCTAAGAAACTGGAAAATGTTATTAGATTTATTTCTTCTTTAAAAAGCCAATAAAGCCATTATGGCAGAACAAAATCTAAGAGGATTTATTTATCATCTGAGTATAATATAAAGAAGCTCTGGAAACTTTGTAACCAACAAACTTCCGATAATTTGCTAAAAACCAACTATAAATACTTTACTCCAGTTTTCAACAACAAGTTTAATATAGGTAATGTTGCATAATGCTCTAATATTTTAAAATACTTAATATTTACGGTAATATTTTTGTTTTACGGTTTGGAAGTCTGGCTACCGATATTTGCGGTTTTTGTATAAGAATGCAAACACAAATTCAAAATATAAAAATGATCCTCAGAAAACAAAATTAAAAACCGATTTGACCATTCATAAGATTCCTGCAAAACAATTTTTCAAACTAATGAATGAAGAACCCGTTGATTGTGTCACCTATTGTTTTCGATTTACAAGTACAGGTTTTACCGAAAGCTCCAATTCAAGGAGCATTCTATGCTCAGCACCTCTCTTTCTATGCATTTTGTTTAACAGACATATCGTGTAAAACTCCAGTGTTTTATACTTGGATTGAATATGAAGCTGGGAGAAGTGTGACAGAAGTGAGTTCTGCGGTGACCGATTTCCTAAGCAAGTTTGGCTTTGATCCAGATACCAAACATGTAAGGCTCTTTTCAGATGGATGCGGGGGCCAAAATAATAATTCCCACATGGTTCATGCTATGATTTTATGGCTTGTTAACGACGCTCCAAAAACTGTACAAACACTTACTTTGACATTTCCTGTACGGGGACATTCGTATATGCCAGCCGACCGGGTCTTTGGTCAGATTGAGCTGAAGCTACGTTCTCATGCTTTTATAAAAACACCAGTAAAATACTATGAAATCTACAGAGAAAAAGGCAAAGTTTGCAGGATTTGATTGGGTATTGTATGATGTAAACCAGGCTATAGATTCACTAAAAAAAATCTGGGTATTAGTGAAGCCAAAAGAATAAAGATATTACGAAAGCTACAAACTAAATGACAAGATAAAAATTTTATGAAAACCGAGGTACTGTATAGGAATGATGATGCAACAAAACAGTTTTCTAATTTACTAAAACCTAAAAAGGGACTTTTTAGGTTTTAGTAAATTAGCAGCATACGTTTACCTGTTTTACCCATGGGTCATCAGAAATTTTTCTTAACATTTTCTTCTTTAATCGCTTCGATGGCTTGCTAAGTTGTTTTACAGAGCAATATTTTTGTATTGATTTTATTTGTATTTGAAAATAAAGGATGATATAAAATTTTTAACTCTATGTGCATAATAAAAATAATACATATACATACGGACAAGATTTTCAACAAACAAAACACAAAGTAGAATTTGGCTTAGGATTTTAAATAGATTATCAATAAAGCTAATGCAACTATTACGCTTAAAAAATAACGAACTGTTCTGATAACAAAGTAAAAATTTAAATTTCTAATATAATTTCTAATATTTCATTATAAGCATATTTTTAGATTTTATTTCAACCTATATAATAAACCTAAAAATATTACAGAAAATTTAAACTAATATTTTATATTTTCATTTTTCAAGTTACTTTTCTACCATGAATGAATACATAATAAGCATTTGTTTGAAGTTTCATTTCACATGCTTCTTAGTTTTGTATTAATTAACCCTGCTTGTGAAAATAAACGCTCTACTGCTACAGAGGTCGCCCGTATAGACAAAAAAACTTTTGCCATTTTGGCTAAATTTGGAAATTGTTTATCGTGTACTTTCCTCCATTTTAAAATATCTGTACCCTTTGGAGCGCGCTTTAATTGCAAATATTCTATTATTTCTTTTCTCCAATTTTCGGAATCACTTTTTTTTTCAAATAGTGATATATAATCGATGTCATAGTTATCATTTCTTGAGGAACTTGATATTATTGGTGATTCAGCAGGCACAATATAATATTTATCCCTGTACATTTTCTCAAAAAAGGCTATAGATTGATCTTTCAGGCGAAATATTGAACAAGTAGATATTTGTTTAATAAATAAATTTACTTTTAAAATCTACTCCACTTTTAAAATATATAGTTAATTTACCAAAGAACAAAAATAGTTGATTCACAAGTAGTATTATGAACCATAGCCGCCTTTGTACAAGCATTATAACGTCTGTCCCTAGAATGAGCAGCACGTTGCTTGCATGAGTTCGGCAGCATTATACAGTGTGTCCTTATTTTGTGTTTAGTATATATTATTCCATTTGTATATCTTTCGAAATATCAAATAATTATTGTTCTGTGGATGGTTATTTAAGTAACTCTAGTGATGTGTGGCCTTTCTGTTGAAGTCCAAAGAATAAGGGATATGTGATATTTATTTTGATACACCTACTATAGTCCGTATATCTTCATTTACTGATTCCATCTGTTGGCAACATCATTTCGAATTGTAGATTTTTGGAATATTTTTTTATATAAATATACCTACAATTTTTCTACTTTACTGAAATGTTCAAACATTGGCATTTTGCTACATTAAACTTTTAGAATTGGAAAAACTCTGGGTTTCGAACGTAGGCTTCCATGTACTTTTGTCTAGATAACATCTCGGCGAACAATTATTATTTTTAAAATTTTGTTTTCGAGCCCACCGAGACATTCGAGACCGATACCGAGACTAAGTAGGTCTCAGTCTTACTTGTTACCGAGACTGATTCAGTCTCGGTCTCGTTCTCGCGAACCCCGAAGATAAGTAGTTTTCAAGCTATACCGCGAACTGACACACAGACAGAGAGACCGACGGAGTTGATAAAACTTATTTTTTGGCATCTAGGGACCCTAAAAGGTGACGATATGTAAAACCTGAGATGGCAATTTTTTTACGACTACAAACATTTTATTTCGCAGGCATTTTGTTCCGCCATCTTGAATTAATATGTCAATTTTAGTTCATTTCTATACAACAATTAGTTAAGACACACAATTTGAAATTAATCCACTAAGTAGTTTTTCAGGCTGAATTTTTAATAATTTTATTAAGCCGCCATTTTGTTCCCCCATCTTTGATTCGTACCAAAATTTTACCTGTTGTTTCTCATCATAATACTTCATTTTTGGGCAAAATTTGACGCGATAATTAGTTTTTTAGTAATAGTTTTCTTTCGCCATATTCCATATTTACTAAAATGTTACCAGTTCGTACTCCATAGGACCCTTAATTTTTGACTAAAAGTTGAAGTCAATATGGTAAGTAGTTTTTAAACTATACCGCGAACTGATAGACAGACAGACAAAACCTGATAGAGTGATTTTTTTACGATTACAAACATTTTATTTGGCTCTTGAATGAATATCACAATTCTACTAGTTCATTTCTATACCATAATTAATTTTGACATACTATTTCAAACCAAACCCCTAAGTAGTTTTTCAGGCTGAATTTTTAATAAATTTATTAAACCGGCATCTTGGATTCATACCAAAATTTTACCAATTGTTTGCTACATAATACTTGATTTTCATGCAAAATTTGAAATAAATTGGGTAAGTAGTTTTTGTAGTTATAATTCTTTTAACATTTCACTAGGCCGCCATTTTGTTTCGCCACATTGGAATTGTACCAAAATATTACAAGGTCATCCCCATATGACCATATGATTATTTCTTTAGTTATGCCGCGAACAGACAGACAGATACATAGACAGACAGACAGACCGATGGAATTGAGACAACATGTTTTTCGATATCTAAGTAGTCTCTTATCGTTCAATTAAGATTAGATTAAGAATTTAAGCATTGGCTTTAAATAGTATTTAAACCAATGATTTAAGTTAAAATATGTCAGAAATTATAGAAATTGAATCGTCAATAGGCATATTCGTATAGAGGGATTCAATATCAAAACTGACTAAAATATCATCGGGATCTAAAGTAAAATCTTTAGGCTTTTCTACGAAATGTTTAAAGTTTTTGATATAAGAATTAAATCGTCCTGTGAAGGGGTTTAAGATATTGGCTAAATATTTACCTATTTCGTAATATGGCGAACCTATTGCACTGACGATGGGCCGTAACGGTACATTAGCTTTATGTATTTTGGGAAGTCCGGAAAATTGAGGAATCTGTGAAC
This sequence comes from Kuschelorhynchus macadamiae, assembly GCA_030620095.1. Lineage (NCBI taxonomy): Eukaryota > Metazoa > Arthropoda > Insecta > Coleoptera > Curculionidae > Kuschelorhynchus > Kuschelorhynchus macadamiae. Next base: position 24,831 of record JAUTXW010004806.1, read on the forward strand.
CGCTTGACTTCAATTTTTTCTTCTCTACATCTGGCCAATCCAAGACATTAATTAGGCCGCACATTTTCCTTTCAATTTTCTTAGTTGGATCCGTGTGGATTGTCCTATAGCTGTCGTCTTGAAGGAATGTCTCTATTTTTATTCTTTCTGCTTTCTGTAAGGTGATTTTGTCCAATGTTGTTGATTAATTAATTTCAAGCGTCGAAGCTAATTTTAGGGGAACCTGTAGAAGTTTACGGGCGTTTATGCCCAAATCACGATGAGTAGTCTTGATCATCTCCCTTACGAGAGCCATGCTATCGTGACTGTAACTGTTTCTGGCTGCCCTTGTTGAAATATGATGATTGACTTGAAGAGACTTGGAAACTATTTCTTCATCGTGACATCTTAGGAGGAAGGCCAAGTGGCAGAGCATCTTCTTCGGGCTGAAACGAAGATCGTCAAGAGTTTTGGCAACTTTTTTGATTAAGAAATCATGGTTCTTGTGTTTAGACCGTGTGAAATTGGAATTACTTTCCTGCGGTAAAGCGTATATAGGTGTATAACATGAAAGATGTATAAGTAAGAAACAAATTGTTCAATCCGCTGTCGCTGAGCACCAGCACACAACAGGACACATAATTAATGTAAAAGATACCAAGGTTTTTGCGACAGTCTTAATGAAAAATTAGAGAATCAATTCAAGCACCCTGAATATTTCAACAGAGACGCGGGCTACGTGCTACATCATGCGTGGAAACCAATCATTACAGTTAATCACGGGTCGATGGGCACAGGTCGGGTATAAATACCTGAACTCTGCTCATCGGAGCTCATTTAGTGTTTTTATCATGTGCAGTGAAGAACCCTGAAGATGCCTCGTGCAATCGCAGGCGAAACGTCGGAAAGTAAATCCAATTTCGCACGGTCTAAACCCAAGAACTATGATTGCTTAATTGACACCAGCCGTAAAAGCATTCGTACTATACAGTCTGTCCAAGATAAGGATGCACAGCATGGGAATCTCGGAAACGGTAAGAGATATAGTGTCGGTTAAATAAGACAAAAGGTGCGGATTTTGTACAACAAAATCCCGTTTTACAAATTTGAAAATTCTAAGCCGTTCCGGAAATATCCGAGAAAAACCGAAATATTGCGATTTCGTTTTAATTTTCTTTTGAAGCTATTTGAAAATATATGAAAAAACGGAAAACACTTTTTCATTCTCACTTTTTAAGCTGTACAAGGTGACGTTGTAGAACAAAATAAATTAAACAACGACAACAACAATAACAATACAAACATTTAGTTGTATACATTCATTCGAACTTGTCAACCGTTTTTTCTTCCTTTTATCGTTAGGATTTCATGCCCGACTATAATAAAATGCTAGAAATGTATTAAAAAACCATTTTTCTGGATAAAAACATAAGTAATCATATTGTGCTGTACATCGTTGAATTCGCACTGAAAAGCGCAATCTAATACTGGGTGTACTTTTTTTCCCTCCCATAAGAAAAATTAAAGTTGATGGTGGTTCCATTGAAACGAAACGTTGGAATAAAAATGTGTTAAAGTCCTTGTTCAGTTTAAAAAGTGAGAATGAAAAAGTGTTTTCCGTTAAATTAAAACGAAATCGCAATATTTCGGTTTTTCTCGGATATTTCCGGAACGGCTTAGAATTTTCAAATTTGTAAAACGGGATTTTGTTGGGCATCAAAATACGCAACTTTTGTCTAATTTAACCGACATTATATCTTTTACCGTTTCGGAGATCCCCATGCTGTGCATCCTTATCTTGGACACACTGTATACATTAATATTTATATTTCTGTAAGTTGACCCAAAAAGAAAAAAATATTATTTAAAACGGACTAAAAGTTCAAAGTAAATATATTTCCGATATAATTAACTAATTTTCCGTTAATTCTGCGATAATCTCTCCCCCCCCCTGGGATGTTGTAGTGTATTATTTAACTAGGGATTAAAGTGACTCATTTAATCTCACGAATGGACTTTGTTACTCGATGGCTCTGCCCGAGAGCAACAACCATTCAAGGGATTAGGCACTTAAGTCCCACAATATATACATTAAATTTTGCACTTTCGGAACGATATTACTAAATAATGTAATGTATAGGCGCAAATTTAAAACATCTCATAATGTGTCAAATTATTGCAATTAACAGATATAAATTTGATTAGTGTACTTTGAAATAATGAAGTGACGTTATAACAAATAAAAAAGTTTAAGCAGCTAAAGAGGCGCTAAAAGATATCGACATTCGCAAATTTCATAAGCTAATGTGGTGTAGTAGGTGCCTGTAGAACTAAGGAGTTAGTTGAGTTGACAGTGGAAGATGTAACTGATTGGATCACTCAATAATAAAAATACCTAAAACAAAATTGATAGAAATTTCATTGTTAAATATTCAGGTAGCAATATTGTCAACTTTACTGAAATATGCCTCAAGTATATGGCTTTAAGAAAAGCTGAGCCTAATTTGCGATTTTTCGTTCGTTACCAAACCAATCAATTTATTACGCAGCTGGTGAAAATCCGTCATTATATACTGGACATTGATTTCGACGAACATGTGCCTCTTACTAACTGATGCTGGTGCATCTGTGTATGTTTTAAAAAAGGTAGGGAGGATGGAAATCGGCAGCCCTCGCCCAGGGGTACATCGAAGACTCCATAAATAATAAAAAAACCGAAAGTCCCGAAAGTACAGAAAATAATTTTTTCTACAGCCGCGCTCAAAATAACTAATTCTAAATTCAAATGAAAACTCAATCGATGAAAATGTTCGCGTTTAAAGTTTACAAAATAAATATATTTATCTCATAAACTTCAAGGGTGCTATGGATAGTCGCCATGGAAACCAAAAACAAATAACGACCTTTCGCTCACTGATCCGGCGACATTATAGCAGGTATTTAAAATTGTGTCAATTTACACCGACGAAGGGGCTTATTCCAACAGAGCTTAACCAACTGCGACCACACGAAGAGGTCCACCCTTCCCAGATGATTTACACCTTCACCCGGGGAAGTTCGAGACATCATCAGGAAACTGAAGGTCAAGAAAGCCCCTGGAGCCGACGGCATCACCAACAAAATGCTGAAAAACTTCCCCAGGAAAGGATTCCATGCCATTTCCCCAGCACATGGAAAAAGGCAGAAGTCATCGTTTGGAGAGTTTTTATTGTCTCGTCGGTACACTTTTTTTATTCGAACGTAACATATATGACTGAAGGAAGTTCGAAACTGGCCCTATAGTTTATTGAAGAGTCCAAACCTCAGCTATCCCCTCCACCCATGAAGGTACCACGGGAACATCTAGTTCCCCCCGGCCTGGTTACCGTCATGAATGGTAGCGCTATGGCTTCTAAGACCAACCTTATGAAGCTAAAGAGGACAGAAAACAAACTCATTAGGATGGCAGCCGACGCCCCATGGTTTATCAGGAAAAGGAAATTCGTTTTAGATTTTTCTCTGTTGAATTTTTAATCACTAATATCAGCTGCATACTTGAAAAGTCGTGCACCTACTTAGGATTCGAGCACCTGGTGACATTTTCAATACTAATAATTTCTTTTATTTCAGAACTACAAGTAACGAGAGGTGGCAAAAACATCCTGCCAAGACATTCGGCCCTACGACAGCGAAGACCATGTTTCATAGATATCTAATCTAAGAAATTATTTTTAGTAAAAAAATTTAGTTATTCGTAATGTCTTCATTCACCCCAATTTAGTTAAAAAACAGAAACTTTTCTGTTGAATTTTTAATCTTAGGATTCGAGCATGCTTTTTCTTTTGTACATTCGGCCCATTGTAATTCTTGATATCTAATCTAAGAAATTAGTAAAAAAACCGTAATGTCTTGTTTGAAATCTTCAAAAGGCAACCAAGACTTGACGTTATGGTATTATATGAAAAAAATGACAGCTGGCACATAGTGCCTCCAAGCCCGGCATAACTTAATTGCACACCAGCATGTGATAATGCATGATGATCATCAGATTAGCTAGTAGTCGCATTATCCCTAACATTAAAAACATATACAAAATCTATGTATTATTTGCTTAAAATGTAAATTTAAAAAATTTAATATGCTCTCAACTAAAGTTCAGTCTAATGCAGCCATGTCAAACATGCGGCCCGCGGGCCTACACATAGTCAACCTAAAACCTAAAGCCAAACGTTATCTGGCTTGTTTCATGAAATTCTATCGAGCAAAAACACAGATGACGCTATCTGAACATTCTGGAAAGAACTCGAGAAATCACAATCCGTATATAAGCCGTGTTCGATTGAGTTGAGTCGTTTAGTGTTTAGACAGTTATGAGTCAGTTGCGATAGAGTTTCGAGTTGAGTTGCGCACTTATTGTTACAACATGTCACAGTTTTTAACATGTCTCTTTCAAAACCAAGTGAAAGTAAGAGAAGTGGGAATAGAGTTTTTTTGCTGTGAAGTGAAAGAAAAAATTATTTGTTTGATTTGTAATAGTACAGTCGATGTCCCAAAATTATATAATATAAAAAGTCACTATCATATTCATAAAACTATGTTTGACAAGTATACAGGCATGGTCAGAAACGAAAAGTTAAATAAGTTAAAATCACGGTTGAAAGATCAGCACCTTATGTTTACACGTTCAAAGCAAGAATAGTGAATCTGTCCTTCATTGCATTCTCTGGTGTGGCGAGCGGTTGATACGTATCTGAAGTCGGAGTTGATACACCAACTGGGAAGGATATTTTCAATGCTGTTTATGGACTTCTGCAAAATACAATTTACATTTGTCATAGCCGTGTTCCGTTGCAACGTTGTTGACGGAGGTCCTTCAATGACTGGAGTAAAAAATGGCTTCGTTAAAATATTACAGACAAAGATCAGAGAAACGGGCAGTGACAAACCAGATTTTCATCATATTCATTGTATAATCTACCAAGAAGTTTTATGCTCAAAAGTGATCAAGTTGGAAAGTGTTTTAAAATCAGCGAAAAAAAATATAAACTTCATAAGGTCACGAGGCCTTAATCAGCGACCGTTTTCTGCATTTTTACGTGATTTAGAAAGTGAGTACACTGGTTTACCATATTATGTAGAGGTGCGATGGCTTTCGTGTTCTATGGTACTCGACCGGTTTTGGAAACTCAAAGAAGAAATACGCGTTTTCATGGAAACAAAAGGAGAAGATGTCAGCTTAATATGCTATGTACCTTTTTTACAAGATCTTTTATTTATGGTAGATATCACAAAATACTTGTCGGACTTTAATACGAAATTGCAAAGATTACGTCAAGTTATTACAGATAGGCATGATCATGTGAAAGCTCTCAAATGTAAGATGATGTTGTGGGAAAAATAGTTAGCAGAGGATAATCTGTCACATTTTCTGACTTGTAAGGCATATCAGGATAGCGCAAGTATCCCAATATCATACAAAATATATTCAGAGAAAATGAGAAGCCTTCTGGCAGAATTTGAGAAGCGTTTTCAGGATTTTAAGACCCAAGAAAACAATTTTTCTCTATTTACTGGTCTTTTCACTATCGATATTGATAAAGTTCCCCCTCAGTTGCAAATGGAAGTAATTGAGATTCAGTGCCAGACCCATTTAAAACACAAATTTGATAGTGTTGGTGCATTCGTATTTTATAAGTACTTGCCTGTGCAATACCAAAAAATGAGAAAATTTGTCTGTAAAATCCTGTCAATATAGTGTGAACAACTATTTTCTTTGATGAAAGGAAACAAATCTCCCGCAAGATCGCGATTGACGGACGCACACTTGGATGCAGTTTTAAAAGTTATTTCCGCCGATAAATTCGCGCCACAAATAGACAACTTAATTAAAGACAAAAGATGTCAAATATCTGGTAAAAGAATTTAATGTTTGTAGTTTTTTGTAATGTCCTTTTTCTGGGAAATTTAATAAACAGGCTTGTCTTATAATAGTACTTTTTCTCAAGATTTTCAGTAGTTTGTCTTCTTTAAGATAAGGTTTTGCGGCCCACCTAGTCGATAGTCTTCAAGCTTTTGGCCCACCAGTGACTTTGAGTTTGACATGGCTGGTCTAATGTATTATTCGAATAGATTTTGCTCAGACTATTAAGTTAATTAATTGTTTTAACATAATGTAAACTAAATAACAATGAACTTGAGAAAAACTGCAGCCAGTAAGCATTATTTCAATTATAAATAGCTTCGAAATTTCCATTAGATCAGACTTGACTTGGGTCGCAATTAAGCTCCTCTAATCATTTGCGGCATTAGCTCCTGATGCGATCCCGACTCAAAACCTTAGTACCTATCTTTATATATCTCTTACCTAAAGTAAAATATTCAAGTCGCTGAATAAACACCTCATAAGCATTATCAGTTCCATAATTATTTTATATTCGTAAAGCTGTGTTTTAGTATTCCTAAGGTTATGTAAGTGTTAGTAATAACAAAAGCCAAGCGAATATACTCCTCTCTCAGTTAGTTAACTGAGAGTTTTGTTCACCAAAAACCATCCGACCTACGCAGCCCATTCCCACAAAGGCAGTTCATTTCCTATCAATACTAACAGTATCGCAGTAATCTCAGTAAAAGCCTGGGATATGTTTTTTTCTTAGGACAGCTTAATTTAATAGAAAACCATAAGTTAAGTGTTTGATTTAGTTAGTTACACCGTTGTGTAAGAGGGGGGCTTCGCTCATACAATGGTTATACTATATCACTATATCTATGTCATAACTTAATTCAGAATTAAAGAATTCGATGTTATCTTGACAGCCTGGTGAAGGAGAACTATACATTTCAGTTTCTAGATGCGGATATTGTCATTTAGCCTCACTAAATTTCTTTTAAATAATTTGGTTTTAATTTTAATTACTAAAACGCATTGGTATGTACACAGTGAGATCGTAAAGGTTGCAATAAAATTCATAAAATATACAGGGTTGTTTTTTTTTTCAAAAAATCTCGGACACTTTGATTTTTAATTTTAGTTACCGTTTTTTTGTTGATATTTTCATGTACACAGGGTGATCCAAGAATAAATTATGACAGCTAACTTCATTTTTTTTATAAATTTCATAAAACACCTATTTTTAATTTTGATATAAATTCTACGTCAAATTCTGAATATATTTTATGTATGCCCTATACCTATATTCAATTGCTTCCGAAATAATTATTAAGAAGATTAAAAAATTTACCTTTACCTAGCCGACTCACTGTGATCACTTTAGTGATATTGATAACAGTGACAGTTGATAATTGACACATCTCAAGTAATTTTGTCTGAATTCAAAGCGGCTTGGAAAAAGTTATTACGATAAGATTTATATTTTAAAAAATGGTACGTCTAAGTGAACGAGGGTGAATGGGCATTTTAATGATGATTTGTTATAGGAATAGGATGCGCACCCAGATGGAAATTTGGGAAATTTTTAATATCAAGTATCGTCGCAGAGAACCGATATCTCAATTTACTGTGGGTAGAATAGAAAAAAAAATATCGGGATTTGGGTTACGTCGGGGATAATTAAACCAAAGATTGGTCAAGGATATCAGAAGAAAAAGAGCTAAATGTTTTGCTGGCATTTCAGGTATTTAAAAATAAGTAAATGGCATCCTTCCTTACAAAGTCCAGTTAGTTCAAGATCTAATGAAGATGACCTAGACAGGCGACTAGAATTTTGTGAAGCACTTATGAATTTGTGCAATAATAATACACAGTTTCCACAAAGAATTGTATTTTGGCATGAGGCAACATGTTGTGCCATGTACTGCATCATAAACTGTCGAGGTCGAGGTCGAGGTTATTGGTTTCTAGTTCTGGTGATTTTGAGAAAATAAATAGAGACCCAATAAACTCATTTTTTACTAGGTTAAAAAGTAGTCTGGACACATTTCTAACAACCTTAGAATATTTTAACATGTAAAAGGTAAATTATGTTCTATGAACCCGAAAGCACTTTTATTTTACGGCTTGCCAAAGATTCATATAGATGGCACTCCTATGTGCCCAGTGGTTTCATTTATGGCTCCCCTGCTATAAGCTTTTATCTTGGCTAAATAGTTCTTAGGGATGTAACGGGTTTTCATAGCACATATTCTACTAAGAATTCCATCGACTTTGCCAATTACCTGAAAAGCGCAACGTATGGTGATAAGATCTGAATGTTTTAATCAGTTTAGAAGTAAATCCGCACCTTTTTACCAGAACATTAGGAAGCGAAAATGACATCTGACCCATATCTGTCGATCGACTTCTAAAAACCGAAAAGTTTCTTCCACACAAAATAACTTTATTGCAAGAACTCGCTGAGTAGTTAATAGGCATATTTATCGATATTGGGCCAAGGAAAATCTATATTGGATACCTACGCAGGGGCGAGCAGTCCATGAAAGCAAGGGAAGCAGTGCTTCCCAAAAAAAAATTACAAAACATCTTCTAACATGTATTTTTTCAAATAGGAAACCATTAATTTAGTTTATATTAAAAATGCTAAAATATTATCTTAATTATCAAGCCCATAATAAATGCGACCTTGACTCCGACCGAGCAATAAAATCGAATAGAACCTATGCGGTCCGCTAGCTTCTCTGCAGCCAAGTCCTGTATGCTTGATTTCCTGTGAATCGAGCCAGAGGTTATCGAACTTTCCACCGGCTGTTTGCAATTTTTGCATTTCAGTCGCTTGCTTTAAGTGGGGGCGGAAGTTATCGTTGGAGTAGGTTCTTTGTTTGAACGGCTATCCGTGTGTTCTGTGATACGTACGTCGCGTCGCGTCGTGCATGGTGCGATATGGAAGACAATAATACGGACGTGGATATGCAAATACCGTCAACTTCGGCTGTCGGTAATAACGTTGAAAATGTTGGACAATTTAGTAAGAAGAGTGTGTGTGAATGTGTGGTGTATGTCTTAATAATAAAATTTCCAAAGGAAGGGCAAAACCGCCTATGAAAAATTTAACCACAAAAATGTAAAACTGTATAGACATTTTTATCCGGAAAAACAATACGAACAATTTAAATGGCTAACATGGTGGGAAAATATAAGTAAATTATTTTGTTGGGCATGTTTACTTTTTGAAAATGAAAAATGTCTCTGGAATAAAACTGGTTTTTCCGATTTAAACAATTTCCATAAAGCTGTAGAAAGACACATTATGTCCAAAGCGCATTTGCAGGCCGTCATAAAAGAAAAAGTCTTCGGCAAAACCAGAATTGGACACGCCCTTAATCAACAGTTGGAAATTAGTCACCACCAACACAATGAACTAGTCGATAAAAATAGGCAAATATTAAGAAGACTTATTGATGTTGTTGGTTTTCTCGGACAGCACGAATTGGGATTTAGAGGTCATGTCGAAACCAGTGTTTCTTCAAATATAGGAAATTTTCAAGATTTACTTAGTTTAATGGCTAAATATAATGACTGCTTAAAAAATCATTTAGAGCAGTCTAGGGTTTTTCGCGGAACGTCGAATCGAATCCAAAATGATTTAATTTCCGCTGCTGCAACCGTTCTGGACGAAACAACTGATATCACTAATTTTAGCCAATTATCTATAGTAATACGCTACGTTAAAATAGACGGAAGTATTAAGTAGTAAGCGATTCTTAGGTTTTAAGAATGTGTCCGAAAATCGTACAGCAGATGCATTATATACCGTAGTTTATAACGTTACTAAAGAAATTAATGGAGAGAAAAAATTAGTTGCTCAAAGCTATGATGGAGCTGCAGTGATGGCAGGACAATTAGGTGGTCTGCAAGCTAAAGTTCGAGAAACTTTACAAGTGCTGTGTTTGTCCATTGTTTTGCTCATAGATTAAATTTAGTTTTATATCAGTCCATCAATCACATTAAAGAGTGTAAAGTATTTTTTACGTTACTTTAAGTGGCATAGCTGCTTTTTTTTCCGAGTCAACAAAACGTACTCAAGCTTTGGACACCATTGTCCACAAACGACTGCCCGAAGTAGCTTCTACTAGGTGGAACTATAATGAAAGACTTATGTTAACAGTATCTGAAAATCGTGAACCACTGATTGAACTATTTGAGAAGATAATAGAAAATAATGAAACGTGGGACTCAGAAGCAATAAATAGTTCGAAGGGGTTTTTGGACTGTTTGAAACGAGATTTTAATTTTAATTATTTGTTGAACATATTTTCAGAAATATTTCCATTCTCGGACAATGTTTTTAATATATTACAAATCAAAATAAATGATATTGCTTTTTGTCTAAAAAAAGTGGATGATTTTTTAAGTCCATGTTAAGCCAAAAAAGAGATGACTTTGACCTATTTTGGGAGAAAACGATGACGTTAAATGTAGAGCCACAAGCCAAGCGTCTTCAAACAGACAAAATGGGAGATGTTCAAACATCATACAGACGCCTCTTTTATAAAATAATCGATCAAATTCAGCAACAAATAAACTATAGATTTAACGGTTTAAATGATTTTAAATTTCTCGAGCTCTGTAATTTTGATGCATTTAAAGGAAAGACTTTAAATCTCTTCTTCTTCATTACGGCCAGTTCTTCGACCGAGTGTTACTGCGATCTGAACTAAAAGTGATTTACGAAACTGATGACATTAGCGCAAAAAATAACGCTAAGGAACTAATGCAATTTTTAAAAGACAAGGAGCTGGAAGATGCCTACACCGAAGTGTCAAAATTGTGTAAATTAGTATTGACAATACCTGCCACAAGTTCATCAGTAGAACGAAATTTTTCAACACAAACGTATAAAAAATTTCGTGAGAAATGTAACGGTGCAGGAGAGACTTTCGCATACATCGCTGTTGTCCATTGAAAGTAAACTTCTCCAAAATATGTCGGAACATCCACATTTTTATGATGACGTCATTGACGAATTTGCAAAAAATGATCGAAGAATCGAATTACATTACAAATAGATAAGTTTCTAAAAATTGCTTCCCTTTCTTAAAATTTCACCGCACGCCCCTCTACCTACGTGAAAATCATACCCAATTTCCCCAAGAAATGTATGTTGCTAAAGGTGCAAAAATAATTGGTCTCTCCTTCATGGAAGACCCATTAACTGGAGAAAGAAATTTGATTTTTTTAAGGACTGAAATTGTCCCAGCCATTGCAGAACTATTTGCGAATAACCGTACGTTCCTTACTTTGCCTGCTGTATTAAGTATTTAAACTTGATTATTTTTATATAATGATGCACCAAATGATGAAATATGGTTTCAGCAGGATGGTGCTCACGGCATTTTGCTCGGATTGTTCGGGAATATTTAGACAATGTTTTTTATTGGAGTGGCCACCTCGGTCTCCGGACTTAACGCCCGTCGACTACTTTTTGTGATGACATTTTAAAAATGCGGTGTAGAAAACTTAGCCCAATGACCTCGAGGATTTAAAAGAGTGAATAGAAATCGAATGTAGACGAATCAAGGAATTATTTTTAAAGTTTTAAATGTGTTCTCATACTATTTGGCCTACTGTCAGGAAGTAAATGGACAACATTAAACACTTTACTTAGTTTCATTAATTTAGTGTTTGACGTATTAGGTTTTTTTTTAATTGTTTCCGTTGTTTTTTACAACCTACTTTTAAAGTTGGGACGCTCTTTTCTCTTGCTAGTATTTTGGTAGAAAGATGAGGAATTATTGTTATTTCTGGTCTGTCAACCCTTATTTTCGCAAAAACTGTTGACTTTCATGAAAAGTGCTGTTATTAAAAAGTATTGAGATTTTTACACAGATTTTAACAAAGTAATATAATATAGGGTGTTCCAGTAAAAAAAAATCATTTTGTAACAGAAAATAGTGAACGTTAAAATAAAATTCTTTAAAACATTTCACATAACAAACATCTCACATTCAAATAATTTCACAATAGTATTCTGTCGTTAAATTGAATTATTTTTTCGTTACGTTTCCTAGTAAATATTCCAAATACAAAAATAGAGTGTTTTCTCGAAAAACGTTATTAATCTAACAGCTCTGCTATGTATAATTTGTTCCAAAACAAACACATTAAATACATTTTGAATAATTGTTTTGAATTGAACGAGCATCCGAATACAAATGCGTCGCATCCAAAACCGCGTATCCTTCCACCGAGCCAAGAAGCCAGGGCTAAACATTCAACAAAACTTGTTTATACTCCGTGGAAAGAACGATGTACCAAAGCACATTGAACAATCTGTGTTATGACTGGTAAAAGACGAGATTAATTTTAACCCAAATTTTGATTAAAACCTAAGCAATTTATATTCCATGCGAGACATATATAACTTGAAACAGAAATCACTACTGTTTTACTAACATTTGTAAATAAAATAGAATTTAAAAAATAAACAAAGCAGAGCGGAAGGGCAAAAAAACTTCTAAAAGGTGTTTTTTTAATAACGAGTTTTATTATTTTTTCTACTACTTTTGGATAATGCATATATCACTGGCGGCTCTAATAATTTTGATATCTTTTATCTTAGTCTTTATGTAAGATTTACACCTAACTTAAAAGGATAAGTGTGAGGCCTAATAAAAATATGTGTTACTTATTAAAATATATTTCTTTCAATATTCAAAAAAAAAATATTTTTAATTGCAGCTACCCCTAGTGTTTTCTCTCTTTCTGTTGTTTGGCATTTACATTTTTTTTTCATAAATATTAAAATCAGAATATATTTATTTAAAATAAATGGATATTTTATTGTCATTTGGAAAATAAAGGCTGACATGTGATACATCTTTAAAAAGGTAAATTTGCAGCGAAAATGACTGTACAAAAATATACAAGGTGCCATTAAAAATATTTGAGCAAATTGCTCTTTCGGTAAAACAAGAAATAAAATAAAATATTATATTACAAGCACTAGCCAAAATATTTTTAAAATAGAAGTTTCTAAAAAAATAAATTACTATTTTAGTCCGTTTAAACTACATCAGAGTCATCGACATTTGTGTGGTTTTGTGTATTAATGCATGCGCTAGTTGTACTCGTCTTTCAGTCGACTGTCCTGATGAACACCTTAAGTCAGAAGCACGTGACTATAGTTGGCCAAATTTCATTGCTTTAGCGGTCATCCAAAAAAAAAACATTTTTATACTATATACAAGTTCTTGCTTGTTAATATTTTCCTACTTTCGATTTAATTTTGGGTTATGAGTTTCGCCACAGGTAGATATATGCTGATCCGGGGTAATACAGTATCAAATTCAGCGAAGATTTCAGATGTTCGCTTGGTAACTACAAATGTCGATTTTACTCCTGTTGGTGACTGCTGTGATTCTGTGTATTCATTTTGGCTCTAGTTGTACGCGTCTTTCAACTAGTTGACTGTACTGATGAAGACCTTAAGTCAGAAACACCTGTCTATATTGGCCAAATTTTATTACTTCAGCGCCCACCCCAAAAAAATCCGTTTTTTATTGGTACCCTATTTTGCTTATTTAAATTACGCCTCAGTGTGTTCAAATCCAACTTTTGTTTTAAAATTACCATGGCAACATCAAGAACCCCAAGAATCGTAAAGCCTAACCTCCGTATTCACTAAAAATGTTTAAGAGCTAGACCAGGTCTAGTTGCCAGTTATGTTTTGCTTAAAGTCACTGTAATTTTATAATTGTGACATTTAAAAAAATTATTCAAATTAAACTTATAACAGTCAAGTTAGATCTGGTCTAAATTTAAACCTCTTTAGTGATTACGGGTGACATTGTCAACTTTTTAATTAATGATCTGACAGGAGTATCTTGTAACGTCAAATAAAATACTAACAAATATTTCAAAATCTTTATTCAAATATTCAACAATCTTATTTTTTTTTAAATAAATGTGAAAAGTCCAGTTGGTATTGTTTGAAATATTAATATTTTGGTTTTTTAAGTTAGAGGAATTGCTGTTGAAATTAAGACTTCCCACATTCTAGGAAGTAAGTAAGGTTGCACTTCCACTTATGGCACTCCCAATTATGTTTGAAACATTATTATTATTGCTAATACTCTCTTCAACGTACCCAGTTGTCACAGCTGCCGATTTTCACTATTTTTAATAAATGTTGAAAATGACCGCCTTTAACTAACTGACAATGATATAATTTGCCGCAAAAATGTCTTTGGGTATTTAAAAAGATTTCCCTAGTTATTCTCTTACTTTTATTTAAATTTTTAATTATTCATTCTTCTAAATTATTGGATTTGTTCCGATAAACATTGTTTTTCAAGTGACCTAAATAAAAGAAATCTACGGGCGAAAGATCGGGGGACCGTGAAGGTCATTCTATAGGCCCTCTTCTTCCTATTCATCTATTTGAGACTGTAACATCTAAACATTCTCTAACTTCACGAGTAAAATGCCGAGGAGCTTAAGTTAATATCAGGAGTTAAATTTTTTAGTTGAAATATGGCTATTTCATGCCGAAAAAGCTGGAGATATCGTTCACCGCTCAAATTTCCCTCGATAAAAAAAAGCCCATACCAGTTTGGGTTATTTCGCCCCAGTAACGGTAATTTTGTATATTGACCATTCCGTGAAGTGTGAAGGTCGCTTCTAGTCTTCGATGATAGCCAACGTCACAAAAATCTTGTACAACATCAACTTTGTATGGATGCATTTTCTCATTTCAACTCTATATATATATATATATATATATATATATATATATATATAATATATATATATATATATATATATATATATATATATATATATATATATATATATATAAATATATATATATATATATATATATATATATATATATATATATATATATATATATATATATATATATATATATATATATATATATATATATATATATATATATATATATATATATATATATATATATATATATATATATATATATATATACATACATATATATATATATATACATATATTATTATTCAATTTGTTTCTTAAACCCGGTATATATTAATTGGACTTCTTTCTTGGGTATAGGTTTATTTGCAAAATCAAACAATGGGATTAACTTGACGTTTCGCCTATCATAGTAGGCTTTCTCAAAAATTGCTCATTCCTTTATTATTTCTTTTTTTGGTATATATGGTTTTCCTTACCTATCTACAATTAATTTAAAAAACATTTAGTGGTCTATTTATAAGCCTACTATGATAGGCGAAACGTCAAGTTAGTCCCATTGTTTGATTTTGCAAATAAACCTATACCCAAGAAAGAAGTCCAATTAATATATATATATATATATATATATATATATATATATATATATATATATATATATATATATCTATACATATATATAAATTATGCTTAAGCCGATTTGGTTGAAATTTAGCAGTGTTATTTTTAGTACTAAGGGGCTAATTTAGCTTTAACTGGATTGAAGTTATTGGATCCAGTGGTGTCTCAAGGGACACCGCAACCATCAATATTAAGAAAAAAAAGTACGCCACTGACCCTTTTTGCGGTTTTTATAGGTTTTTCAGTTTAAACAACTAAAAATACAACTTTTTGGTCTGTAGTGTTTTGTTCATATCTAGCTTCGTTTTCGATAAAAAAAACACTAAACCACTCTAAATGTTTTTACACCTACCTGGAAGAGTTTACCTTTCTAGTGTCAGCATACAGTGATAGTACTGTCACTGTCATGTCAGTAAATTTTAAAGTTGTTAATTAGCAGTGATATATACCTTCTTTCATTGTGGGGAATATCTATTTGACTGAGGGGTTATAAGGAATGGGGAGCATTCTTTAAATAAGAGGGGAAAAATAAAAAATAAATTCAAAATAAGTAATACAAAAAATATATATAATTTCTACTGGTGCTGGGAACAATTAATTCGAAAATATTTTTGTTATATGTTTTAAAACTTGCACTTTTATTACAGTTAAAAAAATCTTACATAAACACATATTATTTACTAGTCGAGGCTAAAAATACAAAAATATGTACCCTAAAAATTGTATATAACAAAAATATTAACAAAAACTAGCAATTGCATTACATATACCAACAGAAATAAAATATATAAACAAAAAATAAGGTTAGCAACATCTACACTAAAATTTTCACCAGTAGTAATAATTCTAATAAATTAAAACGGACAATGTACAATTTTTGTCAAAGGTACATTAGAATAATGTTTTAAACATTTTTTTAATATTTTAACTGATTAGGTATGTATATAACAAAGAATAGTAGCGTAACCATTACCCACTGCCAACCATGATTTTTACAAAATCGGCTACCCATAACTCGGCATTTTAATTCTTTGAGTTCCCTACTATTATTTCATTAAAAAGAATATTAACCTTATTTATAGAAGGTATAAATTCTTTTTTAATTTTTCTTTTTTCTAATAAATATCAACAAAAATAAATTATTAAATTGTTAATTCCAAAATTTGAGAGGAAGCTTTTTGTTTTTTTGAATTATTACTTTATTAGTAATTTACGTAAGGGCTTTAGACAACGTTTGCGTAAGGCTTTGGAATAACAAACACCAAATACATAGTAATTAGATTTATTTTTCCTTTGAAATAGATGTTTTATGATTTTTTCTTGTGTTATAAATAGTATTTTTAAATTTTCCTTAGTAAAAAGTCATTTAATTATTTTTTATTTTTAAAATTTTACATGGTATTTTGCAGAGTGGCTATAGATTTATTTACAAATTCATCAGATATTAAATAAGAGTAAATAAAAAAATATAAAGTAATAAGGGAAAGTAAGAAAAATGCGAGTTATGGAAAGTTATATAATGCATTAACCAGAGCCATGCATTCAAAAAAATTCATAATTTCTAGGCGACATGGCTAGTTAAATACAAAATAACTATTTACAGCCTTAAGCGTCAACCTTTGTCAAAATTTTACCATTTTGTTTCTTAATATCTTGTGATGTTTCCTTTCGATTGTAGGTATTACCCGTAAACAATTGCTGTCAAGCATTTTATGTTAAACTAAGATTTAAACTATGCTCTCACAAGACTGGACAAAACGAACGAATAATATATGCTATAAAATTATCCGTTCCTTACTTTTCATAAAGTAATAGGGACGTTCAGCAAAGCTTTAATTTTAGTTTTTGAAGAAGGAAAAAAACGGCTTGTAAATTTGTTTTTAGTTGGTTTAGAATTTTATTATTAAATTTAACTTCAAAACAACAACAGCAGTAATTATATTAAGCAAAGATATGTGGTAGTTTTCTATGACACATAGAATTTACTTAAAATAAAATTGGTTCACTCTGACGCAGGTTGTCACTTATAAAGCATTTTTTAACCTAACTTATCATTAGAACTATTTTCCTGGCATTTCAAAAGAAATTGCATAAACACCGCCGAGTTTAACATTGTAATTGATACATGCACTGCCCAGAAATGAAGTGCATAAAATTAACTAACATATGGAGATGACGGTCGTTTTATTAAAGTCCAGTTAAAGTCAGGATTTTTTGAAAAACATTTGTTTTCTAGTTAGAATAGTCCGATATTAGATACATATTAAACATATGTTCAAATTTAAATAAGCCTTAATTGTTAAATACAAGATAAGGTAAATGAAAATGCACTTCATTTTGATCACTGCGTTTTATTGCACAAACTTAACTTTTTACAAAAAAAAAGCTGTTTCTGGGTCCTAAAAAAAAATCTTAAAGCGAAATTTTTCTGAAACTTGCTATGATTTAAAGCCCATTTTACATCATATATTACAGTTGTTTTAATATGCGAATAAAAAGAAAAACGTAACAGTAACAGGTAGTTTTATTTATTATATATAATATTTTCCTCTGTTGTGGTTATTATTATTGTTTAAGTCTGCCAATACATTATTACAGCGGTACTAATTTCCTGTTAGTAATAAAAGTAGATAATATATTAAACTTTTTGTTCGAGTAAATAGAAAATATTTGATAAGGTTTAACATACTGTAAAACCACGTTTTTAAAAACGAAAAAAAAATATCAGTCGTTTTTGTACGAGCTTAAACTGTTTTTCTTTGTCTTCCCAACTGAAAAATCAAGTCACGTACTCTTTACCTAACATAAAGACCGATCATAAGGAATAATTATTTTATTTTAAATAAAGTAGATAACACAATAACAAAAACATTACACATTTGCTGACAAATAAATATTCGTACGCTAATCTTTATTGACATTAAAATCAATATTATGCACGCACTTATTGATAAATCTCGTGTGCGAGGATCAGCAGCTGTCAGCTTAGGTTTTATCCGTCATGTTTTCCTATAAATTCACAAGAAAATGACGAGTGGTGTTACAACGATCAAAAAAGTGCGAGAAATTATAATATCTCTGCAAAAAATGGTAAATCAATAAAAAAAAATTAAAAATTACTTAAATATTGCCAAATCAGCAGTCGGGGATATTATTAAAAAATATGGATAGACAGCTAGTGTTCGTGGTAAAAGTCCAGGCCGACCTCGCAGAATCACTGTCAGAGAACGTCGTGTTCTGGTCAAAATTTGCAGCACTAACAGAAGGGATACCTTCCGAGAAATACAAGTCCAATGGAATCACGAGGCAAAATTAAATATCTCCAGGGAAGGCTGTAGACTATGGCTGCATAAGTCGGGTTACGATTTTCACAAGGTAAATTGGTAATTTTTCGTGGTAAAATATAAAAATTAATGTTCTTTTAGCCTATTTCTTTAGAAGTTAAGGAAAAGCCGTTTTTAATAGCAATTCAAAACAAAAACGTTTAGATTGGGCAAAATCGAAAATATTCTTCACAACAGAAATGTGGAGTAATTGTTTTGTTCAGCGACGAATCGAAATTTGATTTTTGTGTAGGTGAATGTCTAATCGTTCAGCAAAATTTCACCAGGAGGTTATGATATGGGGATGTATGAATTATAAAGTAGTTGGTAAATATAAGTTCATTGATGGTACTGTAAATACAGAAAAGGACCAACACATTTTATCACGAAACTTGATTCCAACGGCAGAACAAAACTTTGGAAATGACGTCACAGTGCGAAAACAATAAAAAAAATGGTTTGGGGACTATAATTTAAAAGTTCTATCATGGCCATCGAGTGGCCCCGACTTGAATCTCATTGAAACTTTTTGGCATCAAATAAAGAAGACTTTGCGTAACGATCCTCAGCGTCCAGATGTGGCACTAAAAGCAAAAATCACACGCAAATTTGGGAGTCTTTCACTACTGAATATTGCAAGACTTTAGTAGATTCTATGCCAAAACGCACTCAAGCCGTTATTGCCGCAATGTTACTTCTTATTAATGTTCGATTTAAATTATAAGATTCGAGTGTGTCCGAATTTTTATTTGTCAGCAAATTTGTTATGATTTTGTTATTTTATTATCTAGTTCATGCAAAATAAAACAATAATTTTTAGGACTCGTATATAATTAATAGAAAACAGAAATCCGGAACAAAATTATCGTTTAAATTTTTGTTTTTGCTATTTACGTAGTATAATGTGAAATGGGCTTTCAATAAATATCATGAAATATTGATAAACGCTGCCACTGAGTATTTCATATTGTAGCCTTACTCGTTTACTTCTAAGGAGTAACTTAAATGATTGTAAAAAAATTTGCCTAATTTAATCTAAGTTAATTTTGGGTATAGAGTGCCGAATATTAATTTTTTAACCTAAAAAGGTATTCATTATTATAAATATATGCTGCAGTCTTTTTTACTTATTTTTGTTCACATTAAGTGAAAATGTGCCAAAAGTTCATACTTATTTATAGAAGCTTTCTACTCGACAATGTAGCTTAACTTTTCTAAATTAAATTTAAACATTACAAGTTGGGATAGGAGGGGTAGTACCTTAAAAGAATAGGCAGATTCTTACAAGTTTTCGGTTACTAGACAAGTATTTGAGACTGTACGGAAGTAGCTCAAGTTCGATAAATTTACAATCTATGTTGTTTTGTACGTACTTTAATAGATGATTGATTCAACATTATGTAATGTACCCACCCCTACACCTACAAAATACTTTATTAAAATATTTTTTACATAAAAAATGTTGTGTTTATGTAATCTCCAAGTATATTATGTTACATTATATCTTTAATTTGTTAAAGTGAACAACAAGGTTTACTCTTAAAAAGACGTCGTCTATTTCATATTGTTTTACGTAAACAAAAGCATTGATCACAAAATATTATCGATCATTTTATGGAACTACGATCGTGTTTAGGCTGATCAACAAATAGCTTTTAGCTAATCACTCTGTTACCGGCTCGTGGATGGATCTCAATAGCCATGTGAAACGTAAAATTTGAAACAGACTTGATTAAATTTCAGTTCATGTCAATCGAATAAAAAGCTGAAAGTCGAAATTAGGTAAATTCTATTTTTATAAATATTCTATTATCTATATCATTAAATTCTTTATACATATATTCTTTCTTTTAATATATTTTTATAAAATCGAGTGTCACCAAGTAAAACTTAACTAAAAAGAGCACCGTGTGTCAAAAATAGTAAAAACCCACAAATTTATAAGCATACAGTCTTCTATATTGTATTGTATTTTAGCTACTGACTAAAACTAAAGTGATTTTTATAAATATGATAAATTCAGTATACGTATAATATGTATATAATATAAACGCATTCTAACTTCTAGTTTTTAAAAACTAAAATAAATCTTTACTATTTCCGAACATGGTGGCTTGTTATATAGTGTAGATTTTTTTTAACGTGTAGTAGATTTAAGGTTTGTGGCAGATTATATAAATAATGTCAATACTATATTAAGAATTCTTTTTTTATCAGTGTCAAGCAATAAAGACAGATTATGTGTTTGTCTTTTACATCGAGTTGTCGAACGAATTTAAAAGAATAGTCTACTGGAATATCAAATCATCATCAAATACAGCTTGATTTGTGGCTATTTTATGACAGATCAGTGAGATATTTTTTTAACTTAGTCTCAATTAAAACTTTTTTGTCAAACTTTTGTTGAAAAAAAGGTCAATTTTGCATGTACAAAAGTGTCTTAGTATTCTTTAAATGTTTATTTGGTTTAAATATATGCATTATTGAAAATCACTAAAATGTATTTGTAATGCTGACCAAAAAAAAGTTTTTTTTTAATATGTCTGTTATTGATTCTAAAAGCCTACTACTAGAGCAATCAAAACGAAGGGAGAAAACAATTAAAAGTAAAGTTAGGACGACTATTAACTTGAATCTCGTGTACTTGTACATTTTCCAAAAAACTTCAAAATCGGCGATAAGACAGATAAGGCAGTAACTCATTTTTTATCGTCACAGATATTGACATTTACTGCTTATATTGTAAAAAAAAACAATTAAATTTAAAGATTAACAACGTACTATAAATCTCAAGATTATTATTGCCTCCCTTGTTTGTGAAATTTCGTCTAAAAGTTTTATAACAGTGAATTACTTTGAATATCAAAATGTTTTTCAAGTTAAAAAAAACTATGTTTTTACTAAAGTTATCATTAGCTTCAACTGCACTCGGGAATTCTGTATCGAAAACAAAACTATTTCTTATACCCTCTGTTCAGTTTTAGGTGCGCAAAAAATAAGTAACCATAAATAGGGAAAACAAAAAAAATATCAAAAAATTTTGAAGCAGTTGAAATAGAGAGCTTAAGTTAAAAAAGTTATTTCATTTTTTTTGTACGAGGTGTAGTTTTGTACGGAAGCGTAGAAGGGCCACAATTTTTTTTATTTTTCAATTCTGAGTTTAAAGTCGGAATTTAACAAAATTCTGAGTTTAAAGTCAGAATTTAACAAAATTCTGAGTTCAAAGTCGGAATTTAATAAAATTCTGAGTTTAAAGTCGAAATTTAACTAAATTCTGAGTTTAAAGTCAGAATTTAACAAAATTCTGAGTTCAAAGTCGGAATCTAATAAAATTCTGAGTTTAAAGTCAGAATTTAACTAAATTCTGTGTTTAAAGTCAGAATTTAATAAAATTCTGAGTTTAAAGTCAGAATTTAACAAAATTCTGAGTTTAAAGTCGGAATTTAACAAAATTCTGAGTTTAAAGTCGGAATTTAACAAAATTCTGAGTTTAAAGTCAGAATTTAGTCCGTACGATTGTATAACAGACTGGAACCAAAAAAACAAGTTCAATATTCTTGTTTGAATAATGGCAAATGCGCTATGAATTGTTCCACCAAACTACAGATAGTTCAAAAATCATAAAAGGGGGGGAGGGTACAAAATAAAAGTTTCCTATTTTGGATTTTTGAGTGTTAAATAAGTCCCTGACAAATTAAACATATGTTTAATTAGTTCATTTTATATATTTTTATTTATATCTATTGCTGAAAAAAAAGCCAAAATGAATACAAGAAAACATATACATTAAAAGGTTCACACAATAAAAAAGGTAATACAAAACGATAAATAAGTCTTAAGAAACGGTTCATATATGTTTCAACGATTTAAGGGTGTCTCGCGAAACATACTGATAGATCTCCCCCTCTGTTTCAGGGTGATTCAAGTTGAGTGTCCTATTAGAAATATCTGGAGAACCAACGAATAGGATGTTTTAAGAATTTGGCTTTGGCCATAGATGAACATAATATACTTTCGTTATAAAATATTTTAAATTGCGCGGTGTTGCCGCTTCTACCTCAAACCGGAGGCATCATCCGTTTTTTAAATGAAATGCCCTATATTTTATTAATATTTTATATTTTTCTAAAAAATCCAAGCACTTATTGAGTTACTTTTCTCATGCCTAAATTTAACTGTTTTCGAGAAAGTGGCGCTTGAACAATGACAATTTTGACCATTTGAAGCTCGGTAAACTCAACGAGTTTACTTGCAACGAAATGGATTTCACTTATCTGTCTTAATATTTAATTATCTATCTCCTGATGCCAATTTCAGGTTTAGCAGGAGACGTCGAAATTGCATTTCGTTAAATTCTGACTTTAAACTCAGAATTTAGTTAATTTCTGACTTTAAACTTAGAATTTAGTTAAATTTCGACTTTAAACTCAGAATTTTGTTAAATTCTGACTTTAAACTCAGAATCTAGTTAAATTCAGACTTTAAACTCAGAATTTAGTTAATTTCTGACTTTAAACTCAGAATTTTGTTAGATTCTGACTTTAAATTCAGAATTTTGCTAATTTCGGCTTCAGTCAGAATTTTGTTAAATTCAGACTTCAAAGTCAGAATTTAAAAATAAAAAAAATTGTGGCCCTTATACGCTTCCGTAGTTTTGTGTAGTATAATTTCAAATAAAGATTTTTATTCAGATTCACCATAAATCTTCTCAAAAACGACATGTCTTATACAGAAACTTTAAATAATTGTTTGACTTGTATTTCTAGGCTCATTAATTTAGTTGTCACAATAATATTAATTTAATTTGCCACATATGTCAAAAATCAATTTAACTACATTATTTTTGCTAAAAAAGTAAATATTTAACTATACTTCTACCTAAAAGCTTGATACTTATTTTAATATTATTTTTTCTACAGATTCTGCATTTGTAGTTGCATATAGTAGTTCTTTCTATGTAGTATTGACATGATCTATATTGTCACGTCGAAAAAACCGCAAAGAGACATTACCATTAAATAGCTAATGTCAGCACCTTTAAGTATAAACTCACTGTATAGAATAACAACAGAGGTGACAAAAAAGATATTCTTGGTAAAGACAGAAAAATAAAATTAGCAGAATTTAAAATATCCTATAACCGACATTTTAAAAACCATTTAAATTTAGGTCTAACATACGAAATATAAAATATCTTGGAAGAAATTGATTTAAAAAAATATTCATAATAGCCTTATTGCCTAAGAAATGTTAAATCACTATTTTTATTAAAGCATTCAATACTGCACTATTAAAAAACACACAGTAGGTAATTTTATATTTCTGTAATTTTTTTATAAAATATTTTTTCATCGACCCCCTAATAACAGACAACAAACAAGAAGTTGTACTTTAAAAATCAGGGCCTGGCTCGTTATCACAGTCCGATGCGGTTTTTTAAACGACTCCTGAATATCTGCTGGTTTATTCTCATCTCTTTCCTCAATTCACAACAATAATATTTTCCATTTCACAATAACGAAATTATAATTTATTATGTATATGTAAATTTATGCATGTAAGGCCGATAGATACATCAGTATGAAGGAATCTGAAACAAAATATATATTTAAGTATTTTTACAGTAAAGTTTTTTTATTTCGTAATGCGTAATATACACACGTTATATTGATGCGCATACAAAATTTTAACTAAAAATACCTTAGAGTAAGAATTAAAGTAGAGATCACAATTCATTCATAAATCACGTTATTTTTCACATTCTATCGACCAATGTTTACGATAAAACAAGAAGTGGGGATTGCCCATGTCTAAGCCGTGGCTATTTGTTGACGAAAGCCAGTGGCGGCGCGAGTTTTCCCTTCCCGCATAAAAATAATCGTTCCGCGTTTTTAAAGATCTTCATGTTTTTCCATTATTGTCGGTCGGTCAGTCTGTTCCGGTATAGCTAAAAAATCCACTTACTCGATTAACTTCAATTTTATTTAATTTTCCACAAAAATTACGTCTGATACAAAAAAAACCTGATAAAATATTGGTATGAATTCAATATGGCGAAACAAAATGACGACCTGTTAAAATATTTGATGTGCGAAAATGCTTCATTATCGTTGGCAAAACGAAGAATTCTTACCTATTCCTTAATGAGGCAAATAGGTATTTTTACAAATATCAAAGAAATAATCGTTCCCTACTTCACTGTTAAAATCAAACCAATAAGTTAGGTAAGTTTAAAAGGAAGTTAGTTATATATTATTAAACTTTAGTTTTTAGTTCTGTTTGCCTTATGGCACTGTCATTTTGTAATTGTGACATTTAGAAAAATTATTTGTTCAGTTGTTAAAAATATCATCTTAAACCTGTAACTGTCAAGTTAAACCTTGTCTAAATTTAAACCTCTTTAGTGAATACTATTGTTAGAGTTTTAAACTATAATCAATGCTTTTAACGCGCTTTTATTGACTTCCTACAAATCTTGTAATGGATTTTTCACCACTTCCATTACCGATTATTTTCAAATTTGACATGTATACTTTCGGATATAAAAAATCCGAATTTTTTTAGTCAACGTTTAGAAATCCAAAATGGCGGTGCCAATACGGCCGACGAATTTTGTTACTTGTGTAGATTAAACCGAAAATCGGTGCCTAGGAAAATTTAAGAGTGTCAGCACTTAAAAATTTAAAATAGCGGTGTCAAAATGACAATGTCAACAGGTCGGACGGAGGATTTTGACATTTGTGAGGATTATTTGAGAATGCACAACATCAAAATAATGGCGCCAATATAGCAGACTAATTTTAAAATGTTTGCAGATTTGATTAAAATTCGGCATTTAAGGGTATTTAAGACTGCACATCATGAATTTTTGTCAACATTTAAAAATTCAAGTTTGTAATGCCAACATGGCGGTGGAATTTTAACACATAATACATATCATACATTTTTAGTAAATATTTAAAAAATGAGAGTAGAAATGACTAGATTGCGAGCGAATTTTAACATTTATACAGATTTGATTAAAAATCGATATTAAGTGTGCAATTTATACATTTTTAGTAATAAATATTCAAAATGGGATGTCAGTATTTTATTCAGATATTTTAAAACATTTAATTAGGCCACCGTTTTTTTCTCCTATTTTGAATTTGTCTCAACATTTTTACCAGTTTATTCCTATATCACTCCCAAAATTTGAACATAATCGATGCAGTAGTTTTCTGCATTGACTTTTATAATATTTTATTAGGCCGCCATGTTGGATTTGTAGTAAAACTTGTCAGTTGATGGTGATGTCACACCTAATTTTTCTGCAAAATTTTAATAAAATGGATAAGCAGTTTTTTAGTAATAATTTTTAACATTTCAACAGATCGCCATTTTGTTCTGTCATATTGGATTTTTACCAAAATGTTACCACGTCATCATCATATGACCTTTAATTTTTAACCAAAACTTGAAGTAAATAGGACAAGTAAATCATGTAAATCCAGTACATCAAAAAACCGATCTAAATAAATTTCTAACCTCGGCTAAATGCACCTTTGACTTCATAATTACTGAAACTATTCCTTTTATATTACAACAAAAGTGCACAGCCCTGACTAAAAAGCAACAATCGTGTCAAATTTCAAAGTTTGGTTCTATACAGCTAGCTAGCGGCGGCGGCTCGTGGATATAAGAACGGCTGCAGGTAACTAGGTGGACAGGGTAGCAGGTGAAAATTTTTCGGGGTGCCACGCCCAAAATGGCGTTTTTTTAACCTTTTTATTATGTAACCATAGCTTACCATAGCTTTGGAGAGTTTTTTAATACTTAGGGGAAATAATATGAATTTATAAGATTTTAAATATATTTTTTTGTTCTTAAAAAACAGTTATATACCTATATCTTAAAGTTAATTTCGATTCGATCGATGCAAAACTGATTCCTATGATCCGAGCGCTTTAATTTACATTAATTCTATAAGAAGCTAACAAGCGGCTGCAGGCTGTAGCAGCAATTTATGTCGCTCCCATCTCCATTGGCTTACGGATATTCACCACTGCGTTGCCACAGCAACTGCCGTAAACAAATCTAAGGGCGAAAGCCGGCGTGCGGGGGGAATCTGATGCGGAATTTGTTACTGCTGCTCAACGGGTCGCTCTTATGAAAAGGTGTTCAACGCGTTACATTTTTAAGTCATTATTATTTTTTGAGTATATAAAGCACTAGTTTTAATAGAAGATAATGGTATAATTAAGTAAATAATGTGAGTTTATATAAAACATACTACATTTTTATAATAAAAATATAGATTATAAAATGCTTAATATTTTAAATTTTTTTTTATTTTTAAGTAAATTGATTGGAAAATCTAGGTGAAGCGGTGCTTCACCCGCGTCCCCTGGCGAGCCTCCATTGCTAACTAGACAAACACAATAAGCCACTTAAACCCACTCTTGATTTACATAACCATATTATTTCCCTAAAATAAATTTCTATCAAAAATAGTACATATACAAACGACTTCATTGGCAACTGTCCAGTGGAAAAATATTGATAAACTTCGTAGAAATTTCATCTGCATAAAATAATTTTTTTTATCGTTTCTATCGGCGAAGGTATTTTGGGGACCAAAAAAGGTCTCAAAAGGATCAAATTAATATAATATCCTCTAATTAGTGATCAAATTATTATAATATTTACTAATACGTCAAAATTGCAGTGATTTTGAAGTAAGGCGATTACCTGCACCACCTACATTTCATATGAATATATTCGATTAAATAGGTAGCAAAATAATTTTCGTTTTTTTGTTTGACATTAGCATGATAACATAGCTTATCAAAAACTAAGATAGGAATGTGAAAGTTATTTTGCTCTAGGTCCAACTGTTCAGGTACTATGACGGCTCAAGAAGCAAAAATGTCAATTTTCAAACATCAAAAAATCAAAGACAGTTGAAGATAGTACCCTTATTAAAAAACATTTAGAATTGACCATAAAATCCAAAAATGTAATAATATATAGGGTGTTCATTCAATTATTTTTTGTTACGATTTTCGAATTCTCCGAGCTAAAATACATCGATTGGCTTTTTTGAATTTCTTTAGAAATACGGGGGAAGTAAAAAAAATCCGTTTTTCCTCCTCAATGGAAGACCCTGTAGTTATAAAAAAAACAATGTCTTTTAATTCTAATTTAAGTTAATTGATTGAATGATGATAGAGCTTGTTTAGCATAAAAGTAATAGATCAGATATGTTACAATTTCTGAGTCTCCTTGGTCTTACTATTCATATAAACTAAAGTCATAGTTTCTATTTTTAAAATAAGAGTTCTTCTAGTAAAGTATCAAATTCGCTTTTAGGTGAACTAAGCTTGACCGGCTTGGAGTCCGTTTTCTTTTGCTAAACGTACATAAATATGGCTGCATCAAGCCAGAGATTTAACCAAACTTTAAAGGTTAAAAATTTTAAATAGGAATAACAAAAAACACAAAAATTCTAATTTATTAAAGAAAGTAAAGAGTCTATTCGTTTACTGAGAAGTTAAAAAGCATAATTAACGAATCACTATCCTATGGTTTTTAGGTTTAAAGAAAAGACCTGGTGCTTCTTGTCGAAAACAGCACCATGTATAAAGATCTGTTCTGGCCGCTTATTTATGGATATTCACTAAATAAAAATTTAACTGTTTCATCCAAATATTTTAAGAAAAATACTTGAGAAGCGCGCCATTACCTACCAATCTAGAGTACTATATTTATTTCATAAAAAGTTAAATAATATTAAAACTACATGATGAAATAAGAGATCAATAGGTAATATAGATAAACAAAAAGTATAAGAAAAAAATGTTGAAAACCATATCTACAACGAATTTAAATCGAGAATTTAGCATACGGTTAGTTTAGCAAATCATAGATAACACTGTATAGATGGGCTAGATAAACAAAATGTGTCTACTTACAGTAGCTACACAGGGCTGCCGCATAAATCGGATAAAATGCTGTAAGATTTTCAACTATCCACGCTGAACAACTCTTTGTGCAGTGCGGGGAAGTCCAGGTGAGGTGCGGATCTTTTCAGCTTACCCAAAGCGTCCATATGCAGGATACTAATCTCCCTGAAATATCAGAAGTACGTCCATTAATGCACTATTTTTCAAACGAAAAAAATTCAAAGTCTCACCCTGTATATTTATACGGATTCAAAAAGCGCTATTCATGAAGCTTTCAACCATATATAACTTTGTGGTTTATGATGCAACGTTTCGGAATTATTCACGCTTATCATTGTTAAAACGGGTATGTTTTATTTTTTAAAACTTTGCCTGCACCATAAAAAGACAAATTTAGTTTTTTTTACTGCCTAGTACCCAAGTCTCAAAATAAACAAAAATGACTAGTACTTTCTTGAACTTCTCCAGAATATTTATTTCCTTGATTTTCTTTGGTAAATTATGGTAGGTGATAATGCCGATGTATAAGAATTGACCGTTTGCCAAAATTACTTTTTATTAATAATGTCTGTAAATCGTCTGTTTGTCTAGTATCGTGATGGGGTATTGTATTTGTCTTATATAATGTGATATTTGAGTGTTTTATTTTAAGATTTATAGAATGAATTATTATACAAACTTTTAATTTATAAAGCGAATTTATGTCCAGATATCATTTAGGTTTATATAAATTGAATATAGATTCTGAATATGGTAGTTTATGAAGGCATTTAAAAAACACTGTTTTATTTTTTTTTAAGGATTTAGTTGATTTGAACAAGCCTCGGAATAAGCAGATCCCCAAACTATACAGTAATGAAAAATTAATATTTGTTAAAATTTTTAAAGGTATAATACTTTATTTTATACAAAATCCCAATTATAAGGGAAAGGCTATTTCGTAAATAATTAATATGTATTTTTCAGTTTAAATTTTTATCAAAATATATACCCAAAAATTTTATACTTTTAGAATATTTTATTTCCTTATTCAAAAATTTTAAAGGAGAGATATTTTTATTTTCTGCGAGGCACCGTTTCGGACTTATAGATGATTATCTTCAATAAATACTTTTTTAACTCCAAATGGAATTTCCAAACATTGTTAACGTAGTATTATAATATATAGTATTAAAATATTTTATTAACAAACAAATTGAACAAATAAATTTTACTTAAAGACTAACGATAACAAGTGTTTTATATGTCCTCCATTTTAGGCATATATGGTATATAAAGTTTTCAAATACATAACGGTATTACTAATGTATTCAGTTGGGTTTAGATACTGAATAACTTCCGGAATCTAACAATGAAGTTCTTGCGCAGGTGATGGTTCGTGTTTGTATATCAAATTTTTAAGTGTACTCCACGCAAAGAAATCAAGGGGGTAAAGATCAGAGCTGCTCGGGGGTTCGCTATAATGTGCTTTCAAATAGTTAGTTTCAAATAGTAGTATTCCTTGGCTTCTGTGATATTGAGCACCATCCTACTGCCAAATTAAATTTGCTCGTTCTCTTGTAGGCACTTCAAGAACTTCAAAGCTGTAAGTAACGAATTTAAATTCTGATAAAAAAATTCTGACCTTTAAAAGCCGTACCAAATCTTTACTAAAGTTCCCGGCCTTGTCACTTCCATAACTTCTTTTTCTTTTTTATCCATTTTTTATTTTTTTTTATTCTCACTGCTCCATTAATGGGCATTTTTTCGGATTATATTAGCAAATATATTTATGTAAAAATCTAACCTGGAGTCGTAATCGCGTTATTTTACTTTTTGTACTGGAAAATATTTATAGGTCTTCCACATTTGTTTATTTGAAGACGCGTTTGCAGCGGTGTTCTTCTGACGTCCAAGATGCAAGTTTGGTTGAATTTCAGGGAGTCTCTTCAAAATGGAACAAAATATTTAGTTGCTTTTCATCAGTCAAAACTTGACGTCTCCTCTTCTCTTACTACAAGTTTCTATTTATTTTAAATTTGTTGGTAAATCCTGTCAAAAATCGTTTTTTTTTCTGGAGGTTGCCTTAATGGAAATTTAGTTACAAAATTCCTAAGAGTCAGAATCCGATTTTTGTGTTAATATAAAACACTGTAACATCAGTTTTTACACTCAACATATCAACTACAACAAACATTGTTAAACTAGCGGTTAAACTCAATAATAAAAATAAAGAAAACAATGCGATATAATATGTGTCAAAATATTTGTGTAACTATGGCAGTAATCAAAAACAAAAGATGCGTTCAAGATCAACTTCGGTTAATATGAAATGCTATGTCCAGTGTTCCTTAAACAGAATATAAGTTCTTAGCGTCACTTATGCCTTATTAATAATATCCAACCCCTTATTAAATATAGAGTGTCTCCTGGAAGCTGAGCAAATTTAAATTTAAAGCAAGATTGTGCTCTCTATTAGAAATTAAATAAAGCACAAATAAAATGACAAGACAGTTAATAGAATAGATTGTGGGGTACTTTTAAAGATCTAGTTAATCTAAATGTAAATCATTATGTAAATAATATTTCGTTAACATTGTCTGGAAATTCCATTTCGAATTAAAAAAATATTCACTGAAGATGCCTCTATAAATTCGAAACATCCATGTTGTTATGTATCGTTAAACTCTTCGTTTCGTTCTCTATTTAGATCTAATATAACATACAGGGGGTTCGATTTGAGAATGTTGAAAAAAATACTATTCACCAAATTTGGCAACACTGTATAATTTTTTTTATTTTGTGAGTGAGGTACTAGGTAGTAAACAAAAACTAAATTTGTATCTTTTATGGTTCAGATGGGGTTTCAAAAAATACCAAAATACCTTAAATATACCGGTCTAAAAATGTACCAAATAATGATGATAAATGTCAATAAACCCAAAACATGATAGTTGAAAGCGACGTGAATAGCACTATTTTAATCCGTATAAATATACTCTCATTTAAAACAAGAAAGTTGGTACCTGCCCACGAAAAACGAGCTACTCTGTATATATGAAAATAAAATAATTTAAACCTTTAAATTACTCCAACTGACATTTATATTCAACTGTTTGCTCTATTTTGCATACATTCTGAGATAAGGTAGTGTCCCAAGAAAAACTGTAAATTTTGAAAACTTACCTCAAAATGGGTATTTTAGTAAGCAAGGCATCACAAACGGTCACATCTCCTTTGATAGGGAGACTGTGGTTTCTTTCCAGTTCAAGTTTTAAAGCTTTCAGTACGGCTTGATTCAGTCGGCCGATTTCGGGTATACCTTTCAGTCCTGGCCGATCTAAAACAGAATCAGCTGTAAGAAAAAGAATGCGTTAGAAGACAGTTCTTCTAACCTAAGTATATAAAACAAAATATGTGACAACTTATAATAAACAAGAAAACTCAAATGAAAATAGCAAAAAAGTTATATTAATATATCCTTCGCTTCTGAGAAACAAATCGTAAATATTTGGGCCATAAAATTAGACTATTTGGTCGGACTCCCTTTCTACCAAGATATCATTGAGCTGTGGTTAACAACACAAATAAGAGTAATCAAACAGAGCGGGTTATCATCGGGATTAATGGCTTGGACAAATTATGATAAAAAGGTTTAAAACTGTTGTAAAATATGCTTTAACGAACGAAAAGATACGTGGAGCTTCTGAGGAAGTATTCTTGTCTATTGATTGACAGGGTGATCTTCAAGATTCTTCCGTACATATTCGATATTTTCCGCTCAGCATGCAATTACTGCAAATGCAGATCTTTCAGTACGAGAGGCATCTTTAGAAATGCGAATCACTGTTGAAATATCTCTGTTTCTCTAACGGCCGGTTGCAGAAAACTCAATTAAAGTTTAGAATGTTTAACGGAATGTCCAATTTGACAGCGAGTTCCTAGATTTCTATAAACAGCTTGTCAAATCCGAAAACTCGATTAAATATTCTAAACAGCAATTTTGTAAAACAGGTTGTGAGCTATTCAAAAATAGGGAGACAATTTAGACTTAATAGTGTTTAATTCCGTCGTCATATTCCTTAAAAGTCAATGTAACAATTGTGGAAGCTTCATTCACTCACAGCGTATATTTTCTTCTTTTTACGTCTCAATTTCTATACTATTTTTTGAACACCTCCAATTATTCGTATCGCAGAAGACATTGATACCTATAAATTCACAATAAAGTATATCAACGTTTATTGTTATATAACAGGGATGTCTAATGCCCATACTTTTGTCCATAAAGATCTACCAACAAAATTTTGCACGATCTGGGATAGACTCTGGTCAGTAAGAACTGGACCATTCCTAAAGTTTTTCACGAGATAGACAAAATGGCACCTCTGGTAAAATTCAAGCAAGCGACAAAAACCAAAGTCTCTACACCTTCATAATCCTAACACAAAGAATTAATGAAATAGCAGACACTAGAATTAATGAACTGAATTAAGTCAGCTCGAAAAAATCCGAGTTAAGGTATTTTATATTTAAACCTGACAAACATCTGTAATAACCACAAGGGAAATGTATGGAGTACATTTATACAATACTTTCTTTGAAACTGACTGCTTGGGTACCCCCCTGTTTTACATATACAATTTTTTGCTCCAAATTTAATTTTTTTTTCTTAGACTGTACCAGAACACTACACTACGACTGTTATAGAATACTAAACATTCCGATATTATTTTTAATTACGTAGGCACCTCCATTCCATCACTTGTTACGGTATAAATCATAACAATAAGGGTAGAAATATGTACTAGTAGCGACATCTATTGGCAATCAATATATTTTTAGAGACGTTGAAAAAATCAACAACACATTTGGAATAGCGTATTCCGCATTCGTGGACCATCACCCACTCGTGAGGAATACCCCCATATTCCAAACTTGTCATAGAATATACTATTCTTTCATGATCCAACTAGACTTTCTTGAAACTTAAAAAATTTTAGAAAAATAGTGTGAGTGAATATTATAAGTGCCCCCTTCACCTCGAAGGGTAGGACGGTTTCTGCCCTAACAAGTCATCGAAAGCAAACCTGCTTTGCTACTTTTAAGAGGATATCGAAGGAACTTTTTTGCTATTTTCTTTTCTTAAGTTTTCTTAAATAAAATTGTTTCGTTTAAGTTTCATCGTGAATAATATAATATGAAAGTCAATTTTTATAAAGATGTTTATAATTATATCGATTATAACATACCTGGCGACAGAAGTACGCAAGCCGAATACAGTGCCAACTCTGTTTCGGTGAGTTTGAGCTCAGCCAATCCCTTAGATACTTCGAACACGCAACTAACCAGTTTCATTTCGGCTGTGTCCGATGTAAAGAAGGCATCCTGGGGCAACATCGTGTCCCCGTAGAGGACTCGATTCTGCGACAGGTCCAGGTATCGCGACATTCGAATTATTGCCAATTCAAAGCTTCCTGAAAGTTAAGAAATACCATTATAAGTATTTTTTACTTAAACATAATCTATATATTTAAAACACTAAGCTCGCTTTTTCAGCAAGTTTGTAGGAGAGTTTTACTCCACCAATTTATTAGTCGTCTAGTTACGGAGACCTTTAGTACTGTTTTATTGCATATTGTTTCTATAAAACCAATATGTTTTTCTTCAATAACATTTCTGGACGATGTGGTGAATGCGTCCCATATTCCTATAATTCCACTGGAAACTCATCGTGCCATCTAATGTATTTCCAAAATTAGTCGCAACATTGTGTTATCCTCATGAGAGTTTTTTATCAGGACGTACAACATATCAAAAAAATCGGTTGGTTCCCAAAACCCCATAAGATGTGTGTGATGTTCTTTATTAAATTTTCCGGTAACCGTTTATAGGTTCTTTGTATACTTACCCCCAGTTTTATTGGCTTGTACATACATTCAAGAAAGAGATTCTGTAATATTGCCCGAAAATGAAAAACATACTAGGATTAACGGCCGCAAAAATAACAAAATCGAAAATGAATCATGACACCGAGGCGTCTATTAGAGTTGCTAATTTCTTCTTTTCCAGAAAAAAGTGTAGAAATAATGCTAAAAATAACTTTTAAAAATTGAGCCAAAACAAATATTAATTTTTTTTTGTTAAATAACACAATGAAAGTACCCGAAGAAAGCCTTTCAATTTCCCCTGAGCAGTTACATTTTAAATGTCTCCAGAAGGAAACGATGCAGAAATTTTAAGAAAGGGAAGCAATTCGATTTTTCGATCATTTTTTGCAAATTCGTCAATGACGTCATCATAAAAACCTCGATGCTCTGACATATTTTGGAGAAGTTTATTTTCAATGGACCACAGCGATGTATGCGAAAGTCTCTCCTGCCCCCGTGAATTTCTCACGAAATTTTTTATAAGTTTAAGCGTTGAAAAATTGCGTTCTACTGATGAACTTGGGGCAGGTATTGTCAATACTAATTCACACAATTTCGACACTTCGGTGTAGGGATCTTCCAGCTCCATGTCTGTTAAAAATTGCATTAGTTCACTTTTAGTTCAGATCGCAGTAAGACTCGGTCGAAGAACAAGAGATTTAAACGCATCTTCTGGAAAAGTTTTCCTTTAAATGCATCAAAATTGCAGAGCTCGAGGAATTTAAAATCATTTAAACCGTTAACTCTATTGTTTATTTGTTGCTGAATTTGATCGATTATTTCATAAAAGAGGCATCACAGTCATCTCTTTTTTGGCTTAACATTTACTTAAAATCAGCCACTTTTTTTAGGCAAAAAGCAATATCATTTGTTTTAGTTTGTAATATATTAAAAAGATTGTCCGAGAATGGAAATATTTCTGAAAATATGTTCAACAAATAATTAAAATTAAAATCTCGTTTCAAACAGTCCAAAAACCCCCTTGAACTATATATTGCTTCTGAATCCCACGTTTCATTATTTTCTATTATATTCTCAAATAGTTCAATCAGTGATTCAGGATTTTCAGATACTGTTAACACAAGTCTTCCATTATAGTTCTACCTAGTAGGAGCTACTCGTTTGTGGACGATGGAGTCCAAAGCTTGTGTACATTTTGTTGACTTGGAAAAAAAAAGCAGCCATTCCACTTAAAGTAACGAAAAATACTATACACTCTGTAATGTGATTGGACTGGGATAAAATTAACTTTATGAGCAAAACAATGCACAAACACAGCACTTGGGAAAGTTTCTCGAACTTTAGCTTGCAGACCCCCTAATTGTCCTGCCATCACTGCAGCTCCATCATAGCTTTGAGCAACTCATTTTTTCTCTCCATTAATTTCTTTAGTAACGTTATAAACTACAGTATATAATGCATTTGTTGTACGATTTTCGGACACATTCTTAAAATCTAAAAATCCCTCTTGAATACTTCCGTCTGTTTTAACGTAGCGTATTACTATAGTTAATTGGCTAAAATTAGTGATATCAGTTGTTTCGTCCAGAACAATAGCAATGAACCGCGCCCCACCAATCTCCTGCTTAATTCTTTTTAGAATAATGGTTGCAACAGCGGAAATTAAATCATTCTGGATTCGATTCGACGTTCCGCGAAAAACGCTAGACTGCTGTAAATGATTTTTTAAGCAATCATCATATTTAGCCATTAAAATAATCTTGAAAATTTCCTCTATTTGAAGAAACCCTTGTTTCGTCATGACCTCTAAATCCCAATTCGTGCTGTCCCAGAAAACAAACAACATCGATAAGTCTTCTTAATATTTGCCTATTTTTATCGACTAGTTCATTGTGTTGGCGGTGACTAATTTCCAACTGTTTATTAAGGGCGTGTTCAATTCTGATTTTGCCGAAGACTTTTCTTTTATGGCGGCCTGAAAATGCGCTTTGGAAATAATGTGTCTTTTTACAGTTTTATGGAAATTGGTTAAATCGAAAAAACCAGTTTTATTCCAGAGACCTTTTTCATTTTCAAGAAGTAAACATGGCCAACAAAATAATTTACTTATATTTTTACACCCTGTTAGCCATTTAAATTGTTCGTATTGTTTTTCCAGATAAAAATGTCTAATCCCTTTATTATTAAGACACACACCACACATTCACACACACTCTTCTTACTAAATTCTCCAACATTTTCAATGTTATTACCGACAGCCGAAGTTGACGGTATTTGCATATACACGTTCGTGTTATTGCCTTCAATATCGCACCATGCACGACGCGACGTACGTATCATACAACACACGGATAGCCGTTCAAACAAAGAATCTATTCTAACGATAGCTTCCGCCCCCACTTAAAGCACGGGAGTGAAATGCAAAAATTGCAAACAGCCGGTGGAAAGTTCAATAACCTATGGCTCTATTCACAGGAAATCAAGCATACACGACTTGACTGCACAGAAGCTAGCGGCTCGCATAGGTTCTATTCGATTTTCTATTGTGGCCGGTCGGAGTCAAGGCCGCATTTATTATGGGCTTGATAATTAAGATAATATTTTAGCATTTTTAATATAAACTAAATTAATGGTTTCTTATTGCAAAAATTACATTTTAGAAGATGTTTTGTAATTTTTTTTTGGGGAAGCACTGCTTCCCTTGCTTCCATGGACTGCACGCCCCTGGTAGGAGCTATTCATATCGGACAGGGGAATTTTGTATTATATCCAACAAATTTGTTTCCATTAAAAGAAAAGGCAAAAGCGAGTATTTTGCAGGTATAAGTGGCTAAACATGCGAACAGGCTTATAGATCTGGTCAGTATCAATCAATTGTGGTATTAACTTCAAATTACATTATTGCAAGTGATATATTGTCAATACTACGGTAATAATATATTTATCCCGAAAAACAAACCTGCTTTGAGCAGAACGATTTGATCATCTTGGCTTAATTTCATGAAGCCGGGCACCATTTTGGCAAACTCGATGATCTGCTGTATAACTGTCGTGAGTTTTTGCGCGCAATCCAACCACAGCTCTTCATGGGCCATGTTCTGATAGTAGAGCAGTCGGGAGAGGTCGTGCGGCTTCCGGAACATATCGTGGATGTGTTCGATCGAGTAAAGGCAGGTGCGGGTGTGTGCGTCCGATATTGTCTTCGACAGTAGCTCTGATATTTGGCTGGGATCTGGAAAATTGTAAAAAAAATGTTTAATATGTAGTGTATTAATTATTACGTTTACGTCGGTATAGGTATGGAGTATTTATAGGTGAAGTAGTAGAAGCAATATATATACATGCAATACAAAAGCAGTGTGCAGCAGTGCAATTGTGGCTTGAGCGGTAAAAATATGAATGTACATTTATAGAAAGAGCTCATGACAAAAAACTGTAAGAGTTCTGTAATGGCACATATCTCAATATCATGTAGTATTAAATCAAAATCAAAAATTATTAAAAATAATTTATTTATTATTAAAAATTATCAAAAACGACAGTTTGACAAGTGATTACATAATGCCCACGCATTTTTCGTCCATATGGGCAATATTTAAGTTTGTGCAAGCGCTAACTAATCACGTGTCACATGTTAACAAAAATCACCTGTCAACCCTGATTTGTTAGAACTGGTCATTTATGGACGCAAAATGAGGCCAGAAGATGTCATAAGCATTTTTATTTATTTATTCTAACAATATTAAGATTATAGCGAACTAACAATTAAAAATAATATTAAATAACAAAATAAACAATAATTGAAGAAGAAAATAAATAATACTAACACAGTCAAAATTAATTTTTCTTCAAATCACTTTTCGATAAATTTTTTTTACTGTATTTTGTATTAATGTATTGGTAATTCGTTACATATTAATATACCACTATATAATAATGATTTTTTCAAAATTGCTTCGAATATCAATTATATTCAATAAATCTGTTTGTCGTGTATCATGATTATGTATATTATGCCGTTTTTTTTAAATCTATATTGGATAATTTATCCTCTGTAAGTACTGAATGAATGAAAATGCACGTTTTTAACTTACAAATATGGTTAGTATCTAAATAGCCCAATTTTGTATATAAATTGTATATATAAAATTATTAAAGGAAGTGTATGTATACATTTAATAATTTTATTTTTAAACAATGGTTTCAATGTTTTTAAATTAGCAGATCCCCAAACTGAAATCAAATATTGCAATTTTGAATATAATAATGCAAAATAAATATTTCTCATAAATTTTAGTGGTTTATTATAGATTTTATATAGAATTCCTACTAGAGGAGATATACTTTTTCTAAGGTATTCTATAGGATTCCGCCAACTTAAATGTTTTTCCATGTATCGTCCCAAAAATGTAATGCACAAACTATAATTAATATTTTTTGGTTGAATTTAATTGGTTCCATTCGATTACTTATATAATTTTTGCTTATTTACATAAAAGAAGATTTTTCAACATTTAAAGTTAGTTTATGGGAATGTAGCCAATTGGATATAATTGTTAAATCTTCTGAAATGTCGTATCTAATTTCTGAAAAATTATTTCCAAAATAAAAAGTAGTTGTATCATCCCCAAAATAAAATAGGCCCTAACTTTGAGCTACACCACATGATATTTCTTTCCTAGAACTAATGTTACTTCTAATTTGGACATATTAGTGTCTATCATTTATGTAATTTTGAAACAAATAATAAATAATTCCTCGAATTCCAATATTGTATAATTTTTATCAGTGATAACGACAATAACTGCAGTCTCTGTATCTCTAGGCTTTCGAAACCCATATTGACCATTGAATAGTAAATTTTTAAGTTTTTCTTGTGTGTTACTATTTTTAAAATTTTTGTTAGAACTGGTAGTACAGATATTGGTCTATAATTATCTGGATTAATATTATTTCCTCCTTTATATATTGGCGAAACTCTAGATACTTTCATTTCTTTTTTGGAACAATACTAGTTTTAAAACATAGATTAATTAGACGTTTTAAAATTGAAATTAGTTGAATTTTTACTGTTTTAATAATTTTAATACACAAATT
Source organism: Kuschelorhynchus macadamiae (assembly GCA_030620095.1). Classification (NCBI taxonomy): domain Eukaryota; kingdom Metazoa; phylum Arthropoda; class Insecta; order Coleoptera; family Curculionidae; genus Kuschelorhynchus; species Kuschelorhynchus macadamiae. Next base: position 64,273 of record JAUTXW010004806.1, read on the forward strand.
ATCATGTTCATTAGATTTTGAATTCAGGTTTTCTAATCTTCTATTTCTTCTATAGTCACATTAGTTATACTCGCTTCATCCATAAACATACAATTTTGTACAATACTGATAAAATGTTTATTCATTTCTTCACAAATCCTATTTTCTTCTGTTATTTTTTTCAATTAAAAGATATTCAATATTATTTTGTTTTGCTTGTTTCGTCTAAGTATTTGTTAATAGATAGTTAATATTTTGCCATATACTTTTTTGTTAAAAGGAATTAAATTATTCTTTAAAAAATTTGTTTCCTCATTATTTTCTTTACATATTTATTATATTGGATATAAATAGCGTAGACTAGATTTTTTTTGTTTAAATAGCATTTATTACGAGTATTTATTAATTTTTTAATTCTGGAGTAAACCAAGGTTTTGTATTTTTTCTTGTTCTTAAATTTACTTTAGCAGAATAGGATTTAAAAATATTTTCAAAATTACCATACAATTATTCATCTGCACTTTTTTTTTAATTTTTAATCGTGTCTAAATTTCTTTACTTGGTCTTTAATTGTTCTACCTCAAATTTATATATATTTATATGTTCGAATTTATTAGAAATTTCTTTTTGTTCTAAAGCAATGTCAATAACTTGAATAACATGATCACTTAGTGAGCGGGGTATTAACGTTAAATTTATATTATCTTCCAGATATAGAGTTATAATGTGATCTATTAAACTGTTAGTTTTACCCACTTTACGTGTTGGGGTAATCATATTAGATTATTTAAAATTATGTGTTGAAAATATCCCAAATATTCTTCCAAGTTTGGCGACGATCGACCGAATCGATCTTAACCCCTTTCTTTTGATCTGCGAAAAATTATTTCCGCAAAGATGTAAGATGGCGCAGTAGGAAAAAAAACGCCAAAATTCGGAGAAATCAATGTTCGATTAGAAAACCAACCCCATAGTTTTTAGCTATTGGGACATATTTCCAAGCGCGCCGCCCCCAGGTATCCACGTACCTGACCATGCGAAAGGGTGCTGACTCATGTACACTCTTAATACTACGTCATATTGAAATATGAGCCATCACAAAATTCCTCTGAAGTTTTCTGTCAAGACTTCTCGGGCTATTATCATTAGAGAATACATGCAATACAAATATTAAAATCTTTGGTTTAAATACAATTATTACAAGGGTCGTTTCTTAACTGTTGGTTTTTTACGCAATACGAAAACAAAATTTTATATTTATGGAGAGTGCCAGTAACAAACAATATAGTTATAAATAAAGATATTATGGTTAGTTTTTACCCATCTCAATATGTAACAAGTAGTTCGCAGTGCAGTGTAGGTACCAACTTCTGGGCTACCGATAAATAAGTGTGTCTAATAAAATTATATTATTTAGAGATCTCAAATTTTCACCATTTAATTACATGTAATTTGTTAACAAATTCCTAAAATTTATTTTTATATTTCCTTTTTTCTAACTCAGTATATTATTCGCAAAGAAAATTATACTCCATTCTTTAGTATTATAGTATATAGTATTAACACTTAACATAATGTAATTATATAGCTTTCTGTCTATCATATTCAGTATTCGTATATACAGTATGATTGTGTATTATTATAAAAGAAACTTATTGTTATTTTGTAAAACCTTGTCATTTTCATTTCGATCTGCAAGGATCATCTTATTTAATGGTAGTGAATGGATATGTAATCTAGGAAAATAATCTAGACTCTCGAAAAACGAAACTAATTCCCTTAGTAATTCGTTCGCTCCCCTTATTTCTAATATGAAATGAAAAATTAATTGAGTTTTTAGGTAAGCTCTTTACAATGTTTTCTTGATAAGTTGTTTTGCTCCCCTTATTCCGAATATCAAATGAAAAATTAATTGAGTTTTAGCTAAGCTCTTTGCAATGCTTGGTAAATTGGTAAATTCTGATATTTTCATTAAAATATTCTGCTAAACTGTTTGTAAATGAAACTTTTTTCCAATTTTCCGCTATACATTTAAAAAGTAAAACATGTCAAGTGAGGGGATTTATTAGCATTGAGAAAAATCTGTTTATGGTAGATAGTAAGAGTTAAATTGATACTTTACTAATTACACTGGGGAACATCAAACATGTTTCAAATGCCAAAACAACAAAATTTTACTTATTTTATTATACTAATTAACAATCACATGATTTGAAAAAACCCCGGCTTTCGTCGAGAGTAGTTCGGCTAACAAATGCGACACAGCGCGGTGTTGCCATCTTATTTATTCCGAATTACCTTTGAGATACATTTAGCATACATTAATATTTAGGTCATAGAAAAAATTCAGCACTCAAACAGGACAAACTATTTATTTTTTTTTATGTGACAATAATAATAAATTTATCCAAACTGGTGAAACTATAGAGAAAAAATTGTTTACTTATTCTTTTTATGAATTCTTACATAATTTAGAACTAATTATAATACACATTTTGTACTAACAAAGTGTTTTTTCTTAATACATGCAATGAAACATATTGATGTGCATAATGGTGAAAAGTATTTCAATATATCTTGGCCACTCAGCTATTCGGCAATATTCATCGCAATTTAAAACGAGCTCTCGTAGTTTTGTAGGCAACAATAAAAAAAAACAAATTCTAAAGCCAGTCATCGGAAACTAAAAGTCTAAATGCAAGCCCTAAAACACAGTACCCGGGCACTCATCAGGACTTACTGGGCAAGATTTGGATCGCAGGCTCGCATTCATCCCCACCACCGTTGCCGGCATGTTGCTGTCCTTGTCGCGTTGATGTGCTCTGACCGATTGGCGAGCTGACGTATGTGGTGCTGTCCACATAGCTAGGTACCGGCAAGCTGTCTACTGAGGTACTCTCTTGCTTTACGGAGATCACCTGGTGTATATTAACGGAGGATTTTGTTAAAAAGTGTTACTGAATTGGTACCACATTAGCTTTGTTAATATTTGCCAAATAAACTGCTGGAACTTCGAAGTGCACCAAGGAAATTTTTACTGGAAATTCAAAATGAAATAGTTTCAATAGGGATGAAGATTTTGAGTTGGGGTTTTCGGCTTTTGTTTGATCAATTCCATAGTATGCAGCCCGATAAGGGCACCATAGCAACCGTCTTATACAGGGTGTTATATAAGACCCTGTCATTTTTAAAAGGTTCTTCGACCAGAATCCTTATTACAGAAGATTTCTCTTTGCCTTTAAAATTTTTTCTTCATTTCCGACATACGGGGTTTTTTCTAAAAACTGTTTTTTTAAAATAATCTGCTGAACAAAGCCCACTTGTGGTAATCAAAGGTATATCTATCGTATTATAAACAAGGTTGGCACCCTTAAATTTTTTAACATGAATAATATATACAGGGTTCACCAAAAACTAAGAGGTGGTGGTTAAATAATGATTTGTTGGGTTTGGTTTTTTTTCTATAAATCTTGAATTCGATATTGCTTGTAACGCCAATTTTTAGTAATAATGAACATTTTTACCGAAATAGTTTTTTTACATTTGAAATTTGCTCTAGTTCTTTCACAAATTGCCTTTTATTTAAAACAGATTTTTTAATAAAAAATTAAAAATTGCCTTTCATCATTGATATAATTCTCTTTTTCCCAATAAAATACAGTTTCACATGTTATTGCATATAGAAAGAAATCATCCACAGTAAGAGTTCTGGTGGAATAAACTTTTGAAAAAATCACATGGTTTTATATAACACCCTGTATAAGATGTTTGCGATGGAGCCCGGAAGCTGCATACTCTAGGAATTGGTCAAACAAAGGCCGAAAACCGTAACTCAAAATCGTCAAAAGAATTGAAAATATTTCATTTTGAATTTCCAGTAAAAACTTCCTTGGTGCACTTGATGCAAGTTCCAGCAGTGTATTTTAAAGATATCTACTTTAGGGATTAATTAAATTAACGCTCTTGTAATACATCAGCAACTTTCTTAAATTTGGAATAACATTGTCTGATATTTTTATTACATTACATTAGGTTATTGATAATTTATGTAATGAAAAACTAAGAATTAAGACTGAATATATGATATATAACTTTTTTCTTTTACATAACCTATTCTTGAATTCTTGTGCTTGAATTTACATGTTCTACTCTTCTTAATATGTATAGAACATAATTTTTTTTGGTTATTTGTATATAACATTGTGGTACCAATTTTAACACGGCAAAATTTTCCCTTTTCCAAAAGAAGTAAATACTATACCAACTGATTTTTTAACCAATGATGCGAAAAAATGTTTTTTATGCATTGCATAAACTATATTTATAAAAAATAAGAATCTATTTCAGAGCTTCACCACGTGCAACGAATTCACCGTGTTGCGTTCTGAAAAAAAAAATGTTTTTCCCAATATTTTTTGCAGTCCTTAAAAGTTCTTTGTATATTTTAAATTCCAATAATACAAATCTAGTGATAATTGTAGTTTTATTTTAATTCATTATTAGATATTTTCGAATCTTGATTCCAATAATATTCGTAAACTATTAACTTGTTTCATAAAACCACACCAAAGAATTTCAATGCAACATTGGTATAATGATCACGTCTTTTTTTGCCGATTATATTTGTCAGTTTAAAACCTCCTATAGATAGGGTAGTTCGATACAGAGATTTAAAACATTATGTATCAGGTTTATGTAACTTTTAGAATCATTTTCGGTAGTAAATGTTAAGTAGAGATAATATCTCTTCAAGAATATGAGTCTTGTTTTAATGTTTCACTGAACAGACTTAAGGAGGTTCTGATTAGTTAGTTTAACAGACTGAAGGAGGTTCTGATTAGTTAGTTTAACTTATTCAGTAATACTGAGTGTAAATATGACTGATTTTATTGAAGACACGTTCAATATTTATTCATCATTACTGAATCACACTGAAACTCACTCATTAGAAGCTGATTTTAGATTTGTATTTCTCTGAAGAATTTGAGAATGCTTTTTAAAACAAATTTGGATTTTAGTAACAGCGCTGCGACAGAAGCGTTTGTGACATATTCCTAATTTTATGAAATAACTTTGGCTCATAAAATGCCGGAAACGATGAAGGTAAATCATCCGACCGCGTCAAATTGGAATTACTAACAGATGTTTCGCTTTTGATTGCACGAGGCATCTTCAGGGATCTTTAATCCACGAGATCTGAACCCTTATTGACACGTTCTAATCTCAATAACCATGATTTCTTAAAAGCAAATAATTTATAAATAACATAACTACTAGTTTTATTAATTTTTTAACTTTTTAATACTAATCGACAATTAAAGCAGTTCCAAAGCCGCATCTGTAACCATATCAGATAACAGGTACGCATGCGCATTACGATTTACGCTACGAGATACGTCGAACGTAAACATTGCGGAATCATCAATCAAGTGTTAAATTCGTATTGAACCGTAGATGCATTAGATGTCGACCGAGAGAACTCGAGAGGTATTTTGTGATGGGTGAGGTTTGTTTTAGTATTTTTGTTTTGTTGGGTGTGATAGATTATAAGACTTATTCGATTTAATTTTTAGTTGTAATACATATTTTGTTTTTGTGATATAATTTGCCTTCATACAGCTAGTGAATTTATAATTTGTAAAACAATTTATGTGATTATGATACTTACATAAATATAATAAGTGTTAAACAGTGTATTTGTTTGACTATAACATTCTTAAAACAAATAAGGGTGTCACATATTTTTGCATTTTCTTCTGACATATTACAAAACATAAAACTTCCCTCCGAGGTTTATATACCATTTTATTTACAACCACGCTATTAACTAAAAAGTAGGTACAATATTTTATTTTGAAAATAAAAAAATATATTAAAGTTGCCAAAATTTGTCATTTTCTGTTTTGACGTATTCATATATGTTATCACTGGTCCCAGGAATGCGTTCAAGGCGACTGGCTCCTATGGCGCAAACCAGCAAAAACATAATAAGCAACTTTTGAATTTTGCAATTTTGAATTTCTTGTTCGTTCTTTCAAATTCGTGAAACAACGAAAGTCAAAATGTTGTTAGAAAGCGATGATATTTTAACACTGGTACTCCACCAGAACTTAAAAAGGCTGCAGAAAGAGCAGAAGCAAGTTTACCTTCAGAGAAAAGTAGAAAACGATATGAAAACGCATTGGAGGTATCTGAAAATTGGTGTGCCGAAAAAAAATGCTTAAAATATCACGCTAATATTCTTGTATGTGTTTAATAAAGATTACATAAATATTTTGCTTCATTAAATGAGGCGAGAAATGAGAGAAGACGAGTGAGGGAAATGAGTGAGCAAAATGGAAGAGGGAAATAACGGTAGATAATGTACCATGTTCAAAATTTTAAAAAATCAGTAAAGTTAACATTATAAACTCACCGACCACCGGCACGTAAAATTTGTTAACAATTTTGATATGACATAACTGTTTTTTATTTCTGATTTTATTGCAATGATTTTTCCGCTGGCGATGAAATTTTGGTTGCTTGAATGTTTATATACCAAGGTAAGTCAAAATGATGTTTTTAGTCCTTAGTTTGAAACACCCTGTGGAAAAAACACGGCAGATGTACGATAAAACTGGAAGTGTTCCGTGCAGTTTGTCTTTAAATCGTCTGATTATCTTGCTTCTTTCATGATCTACGCATTTTTAAACCAAACGCTGCATTTGAAAACATTTTTTAATTCAAACACTTAAAGTATACTTAGAACACTAAAATTAAAATGAAAGTTAATAACGGGTGTGTCAATCTGTAGCTTCATATTCTTCATTTAATGCTAACCTGAGCTCTGCGAAAGTTGTAGATATTGATAAGCCGGTGACGAACGGGACTTTTTAATGCATCTCAAAAATTCTTATCAGTTGGGATAAGATCTGGGCTGCAGTTTGGCCATTCTAGTCTACGAATTTTACAATGAAAGGGGCAAGTGAAATAACCATGTTATTGTGGGAAATGAAGAGGTAACCTCAAAAAAAAAGTACGACTGAAATGGACGTGCTATACATATTAGTCAAGGAATTACAGAGTAAGAACAACATTTTAGAGGAAAACTCCTAAAAGAAAAGATAACATATTTGCAAGGAAAATTAACAAAATATGAAAATCTAGAAAAAAACGAAAAAAGTTCCAGTTCTCAATTCTCCGTTCCACCAACAGAGGGCAGCAGTAGAAGGAAATCGTCTAATTCACAATCTGCCGAAATCTCAAAAATTAAAAATCCCAGTGGAAAAACCGAAACAATGACAAATCGAGATGATCCGGAACGCACCCTTATACAAACGCCAGCCTTTATAGAGGAAAAGAAAGAAGAAGGCCTGTTACTGCTGTCAATGTCAAACGCACTTCTGGCACTTCCTAACCAACCAATTTCTGCTGAAGTTGAAACGTGTGCTCAAACTGCTGAAAAAGATAGTAAAAATGATGAATTTCAATTGGTAACACGAAGAAAAAGAAGCAATATTGATAAAAATTGGCCCAAACCAAATGTGGGAACAAATGATTCGGAACGCTTTCATGGATCTTTCTGTCTGGGTTTGAACCAACAACGGAGCCTCAAAAGATTATTAGTTTCTTAAAAACACATAAATTCGATAGGGACTGCAATTGCGAGAAGATGAAGACGGGCAAAGACAGACAATATAGCTCTTTCAAGTTAGCTGTACCACAAAATAAAAAGGAAGAAATAATGTCACCTAATCTATGGCCAAAAGGTATCATTATAAACCATTTTTACAATCTACAACGCCGGACTTACAACAATCCCCTTCACTCAAAAGGGCGAAGGGGCCCGGGGACTCAAGATGCTTAATTAAGGTAGTCCACTGCAATGTTCGATCTGCAAGGAATAAAGTACATGAAATAGAAGCCGCCTTATTGCAAACTGATGCCGATGTGTTTAGCATCACCGAACATTGGCTGCGAGATGAGGAGATTTCCAACTTTAATTTTCATGGATACAGAATGGCAGCCTTCTCGACCAGAAGCCTACAGGTTGAGGGGTGGGGGGTAGTTGCATCTTAATAAAAAATTGTTTTAATTTTAAATGTGTAAATAATTTAATTGACCTCAATATAGAGGGAAGCATTGAGTTGAGCAGTACTTGTATTGACTTATTTTCAACACATATTAATTTTATTGTCGTTTCAGAGCACCTTCGGGCGACTTTGGCACTTTCTTGGATACAATGGAGACTGTCATGGAAACGACTGGGGTATCAGAGAGGGTTGTCCTTTTAGGAGATTTCAATGTTCAATTTGGGACTAATCGAGGAGACTATATGCTTTTAAATGATCTGCTTGGAACCTAAGGCATGACGCAGATGATTAATGAACCAACAAGAGACAATGCTTGTATTGATAATATTTTTGTTAATTATGATATGCTTGAGTGTGTCACTGGTAATGTAAACTTGGGTCTGTCGGATCATTTGGGTCAGAAGCTGCAGTTTTGTGTGTAGGTAGGAAGGAAGACCCTTCAGAGAAATTCTTTTCGGCCTATAACTAAACGAGGTCTATGCAAGTTCTTTAATCTTATAGAGAACTGTGCATGGGATTTTATATCGGATAACAACTTAAATAAAGAATTGAAATTCCAGAATCTGATGGGTGTTCTTGAGGACTCCGACAGGCTGTCGTTTCCAGAGAAAGCGTATACTGTTAAGTCAACCCAATCCGGAGAAGTGGATTGGTTTGATGAAAATTTGAGAGCTATGAGAGAACATCTGAATTTTCTCTTTGAGGTAAGTAAACAATTTAACAGACCAGCAGATAGGGAGGAAGACTGTTCTTTTAGAAAACAATATAAACATAGAATTAGGGAGGCAAAAAAAAAGAAATAATGATAAAATAATAAACACATCAAATAATCCAATCAAAAGTGCTTGGAATATTGTTAACATTCAAAGAGGGAAAAACACAACCAACAACAGGAGTTTCTTTTAATGAAGTTAGAAATATTATTGACAACATCAAAAATAAAAATTCATCTGATATTTATGGTCTGAGTATTAGGCTTATTAAACATGTCAAAAATGTTTTAATTATACCTCTAACAAAGCTATTAAATCTTTGCCTGAATGAGAACATTTTCCCATCTGCTCTAAAGAAGGCCCTAGTTGTCCCAATCTATAAAAAGGGTGATGCTAACGATATTTCTAATTACCGTCCTATTTCGCCCGTTGCCTATTATCACAAAGGTGTTGGAAAAATGTATGGCTGTCCAAGTTGTATCTTTTCTGGAAGCGAATGGTATGTTCTCTGACTGTCAGTTTGGCTTTAGGTTAGGCACGGGCGAAGTACGGTCATGGCTATTCTTCATCTCCTATCGGGAATCAGAGACTCTTTCGAGAGTCTTCAATATAATGCTGTACTTTTCTGTGATCTCAGCAAAGCGTTCGACTGTGTCTCGCATGAACTATTGCTCCAAAAATTGTCATACTACAATTTCAGTAAAAATGCGGTGAAAATGATCACATCATATCTTTCCGACAGACATCAGAGGGTGTCGGTTGGTGGAGTGTTGTCGGGTGAAAACACTTTGGATATTGGGGTTCCCCAGGGCTCGATCCTGGGTCTATTGCTGTTCCTGATCTTCGTAAATGACTTGCCTATGGGTGAGTCAGGTGCGGAGTTCACTCTCTTTGCCGATGACACGACACTGTCTGTTGTCGGAAAATCAATAGACGATGTGGAGCAGAGACTGTGCGAGGCACGGTTAAGGGCAACTGAATGGTTCAGCGCAAACAGTCTCCTTCTGAACAACAATAAGACAGGTAAGATAGTTTTCACATTAAGAGAAAATGATAGAGAGAATGAAAACATGAATGATGTGCGTTTTCTGGGACTGCATCTTGATTCAAAGTTAAAGTGGGATGTGCATATAGCTACAATAGCAAAAAAGCTGGTAGTGTGTTTGTTATCCGTAGTCTGCGTGGATGTGTATCAGATGCCACATTTAGAATGATATATTTTGCCATATTTCACTCTATGATGACCTATGGAGTACTAGCTTGGGGATGTGCAGCGCAGACAGATAGAATCTTTGGACTGCAAAGGAAGGTAGTTAGGATTCTGGGTGGTCTGCATTGGAGGCAGGACTGTAGGGCAGCATTCAAGCAATTAAAAATACTTACTTTTCCATCGCAGTTTATTCTCGAATGTCGGCTTTACGTAGAAAAGAATAAACATTCCTTTACAAGGCACGGAGACATGCATACCCACAACACTAGGGGAAAAGAGGATCTAGTAGTCAACTATTTTAGACTGAGCAAGAGCCAAAGTCGCCCTGAATTTATGGCAGTCAAATTATTTAACAAATTGCCACAAAAAATAAAACTACCATCTGAGAAGAATTTTAAGTCTGAAGTAAAACAACTGCTCATCTGAAATGCTTTCTACAGTATTGAGGAATTTTTGAATTTTAAATTTTAACTGTAAATGTATGTTTGTCATATTATATGTATTTTGTATTTATATCTTTAATGTATTTAGAATATTTTAATTATCTTGACATATGTAATACTTATATCCTTAATGTTTTTGAATTATGTTACTGACGTATGTAAACAAATTTAATTTGTTTGAACACAAATAAACTATTGTCTATTGTCTAACAGCTTCCTGTAGTTCTTCTAATGGTTACTTCACTAACGTTATTCCAACGTACCTGTTGTAGGTCATGTTTTAGTGAATTGACAGTAGCTCTTCGGTCACCTAACGATTTTAGCAATATGAAGCGGCTGTCAACTAAGGTGGTTGATTTTTTTTCTAGATATATATTTCAAGTATCTGGTACTATTGATCGCGGAATTCGTACGGGCAACATACATTTTGTTAGGACCATCTTATGATAAAGCGACGACGCTACCCACGTCTGCAGTTCTTAACACCATTTTGATTAGATAATATTGATAACGTCACTGTTAAAATAATCTAGTAAAGTAGCTAACTTGACTATTTTACGCTGATTATTTTTATTGATATTGAAAAAATGTAGCGTTTCATTTAAAAATGCGTAGCTCGTAAAAGAAATGAAAAATACTCGGAAAGCATCCAGTTTTATCGCTAAACACATTGAAATAAGAATGTTCGGGGTAGTTTTTTCACAGGGTGTTTTAAATGTACGTATAAAAACATCATTTTGACTTCCCCCGGTATATAAACATTCAAGCAAACAAAATGTCGTCATAACAAACCGCAGTGCAATCTTAATTAACTGGTCTATCGGCCAGCTAAAAAATCATTACAATAAAATTAAAAATAAAACATGTATGCCATATCAAAATTGTTAAAAAAAATTAGGTGTCGGTGAGTGTATATGTGGTTGTAAATAAACTAATTATTTTTCATTGTCTAAAACCAAATTTCAAAATATCTTGGAAACAGTTTGAAAAGAAACAATGTCAGTTTGAAAAGAAACAATAGGTGTTTAAACTTTTTGTATTCACATATATGTAATTAACATTAAGAAATATTAACAAAAAATGTTTAGACAATTTAAAGTCGGAAACCACACATTTTTAGGGTAAAATAACAAACATAATAGATAATATAAAAATTGCTTGCTTTATCTCAATTTTAAACCGTTGTTGTGACTACATGTAACTTACTATTTATGCGTCTACATCCTATACCAACGTTTACGATTTGGCCTTGCTTTAACTGTCTAATATGTCTTTAGAAAAACGTTTAGAAGTTATTACTTCCTTATAAGTACGCTGAAAATGCCATAAATACTATCCTAAAACCACCTTATTAAAAACTTGTTTAATTTTGACATGAACACCGTAACCTTTTATTTGAATGACTTCTAATTAAAACTGGTGGTCTTGTTACTTATAAATTAATTATTATGATATCTGATACATTTACCGTGATATTTTCTGATAATTTGTGATCTAAGGTTACTATAAAATTAGCAATAATCACAAACGGCTACACTAAAAATGAATGTACTAAACTGCTGGACAGAGCAAAGGGGACAGCCAATTCTTAGGTAAAATTTAAGGTCGAATATTTTTAAAACGATAAGAAATATTAAAATACGGTTTTCAGTAATCTCTTGTAAATTTAATGGCATAATAACATTTACAAAAGTGATTTTAATTTTCTAATTGTTAAACCAATTTATTCCTTGGTAGAAGTGTAAAAAAAGGTTTTTTAAAACTTTCAATTTTTTTTGAAAAAATTAGATTTTTTCTAGCTGTAAATTTGATTCACCCTTAGGTGTAAAGTTTTCTTATTAGGGCCAGTATTTTCATTCGCAAATAACTTATTCTGCGAATATTTACCGTGGAAACGATTTTTGGGGCAATTGTAACCATGGAAAATATCCACCGAATAAAATTATACGGAGATGAAAATACCAGCCCTTAGAGTGTTTTTAAATCTTAATCTTTTATCGTCTGCAGGACTTCTAGTTTCTCCAAGAATTATTATAAGATAGTTAAAAACGTAACGCTGAGGATCATTTATGTACATTTCAACACCCTGTAGCATAAGAATCAATTTATATTTAAAAGTTTTCATTTAAGTTTTAATGAATACTAAACATTTTTCTCTAATGCGCCAAATTAGCGAACATCCTTAGCTTATGATTCGTATATTATGATCTTCAAAGATTTTTTTTTAAACGAAAAACTAAATAAACACAAAACGTTATTTAATAAATATTTTTTTGGTTTATACAAGAGTGTTCCAAAACCGACACTTGCATTTTTTTAATGAGACATCCTATTTTTTTTCCATAGTCGGCTAAAGCCAACTTAGCCAATTTTAAAAATATCCATTACTTTATCAATATTAACCATAAGCAAAGAATCAAGAACTACTTTTTAAGATTTAAGATAATGTATATTTTCTGCAATATTTTATGAATGTCTGTATATACACGGTGTACATACAGTGGTTAATTTACAGGAGCATGATAGAAGTAAACTGCCACCCTCTTAGGTTCTTATTTGTCTGACCGTTTTCAGTATTGCGGGTTTGGGGGGGGGGGGGGACAAGTCAGACCGAAGACCTGTCAAACATGTGAGCATTATTTAGGTGTGCGCAAGCACTAATTAATCACGTGTCACATGTTATCTGACAATGTCACCTGTCAACCGTCATTTGTGAAAACTGTCACTTTTGGGCAGGAACTAATGCAAGATGATGTCTAAAGCGTTTTAAAAAAGTTTGACGTTGATGGGCCGCACACCGTACACCCTATATAATTTTTGAGTGCTGCAGGCCCTAAATACGATAAAAAAAAAGCTTTAATTTAATTTCTCATTTTCTGGCAAGTAAAATTTTACGTCAAAGGGTTAATAAATAGTTACAGCTTTAATGTGTAAGAAACATGATTTTTTCAAAAAAAAATTAAGACTTTCGGAACAAATAAAATATTAACAATTCTTCTTGTTTAACACTCTCTATAAATACCTTTTTAGTTTAAGTAAACTTTACGCTTAAAACCGCTACTTTGCAATACAATTTGCAAGAGATGGCTGAAAATCGGTTTTTAATATCCCTTCTCATTTTAAAATTATTCTACTTTAAATTGTACCTAAAAATTTATTGTCATGTTTGCTCTGACTAACAGTTTATATATAAACAAGAGAAACAGAAATATCAATTTCTGTGCGGTTCTTGCTCGTAAGAAGTTACACGAAACGAAAGAAAATATATAAAAATACCTATATATATATATATATATATATATATATATATATATATATATATATATATATATATATATATGGATGAGGAAAATGAGAACTTTTTAAAAATGTATTCCAGTCTAGGTTCCAAATAACCTCAAAAATAACTTTTCTGTCAGAGCGCTCTCACTTAAAGTCAAATTGAAAACATTTTTAAATTCTTCAGAAAAAAATATACCGAATGGCTATCATGAGTTTTTCAAAATTGCTTGTTCATGCCGGATGACCCTGAATATTTTTTGGTTTAAAATAGATAACAAATAAGCGATAATTTAAGTATCGAACATCCCTTTCCTTTTTATACTAACCGTGGTGCCCCCAGAGAGGTTCGTGGACGACGCCGTCTGCGAAATACGTTTGAAGGGTCGCGACTCGGGGGAAAGGGTCAGAGAATTGGGAGAGGATTTTGACCCTCCGCCGCCTCCACCGCCGCTGCCACCGCCACCACCGCCACCATTGGTAGTGTTAGTGCCTGAGAGGGGAAGAGGGTTAGTTTACTAATTCTAAGGCTAACAGTGTTATTAGTTATCTCTAACATGCATATGTGACAAAATAATTAAAACAAATGTGAGCCAACTCGTTTTTGTGGAATGGTAAGCCTTTGCGGAAAATATATTCTCTGGGTACAAAATATGATACAATACTAATATCATTCTTAGTATTGTATTAATTTTATCACAATTAACGAGATTTGATAGACGACTGTTATTTTAACTGGATACTCTACTAATGCTATATCCTGGATAGTACTTATTCTATTCTGGGTTTAATATATTGTAAATAAGTGGATAATATTTGAACTGGGCTGAAGCTTGGGCTGTAATACCATTTTTCAAGAGTGGTGGATATTTTGTACCTAAAACTAAGATGTAACTGTCATAAAGCATGCATGACTTACCCGCCGAGACGTTTGCCATGAGACTTCCTGTATCATTAAGCGCATCCAGGCCCGGCCTCGGATCATAGGCCGTCGTGCTGTCTACGTAGTTGGCTGAAATATCGTAACCCATCGTAGATACCGGCACCTGCGTTTGTCCGGGGTAGTATGCGGGAGTATAAGAGCCCACCTCATATGTTGGGTAGCTGTAAAAGAAATATTTGTAAAGCACTAAAACAGCAAGGATAATCCTCTCTTTGGTATGGGAGCTACAACAGGGTATGTATCTAGTAATCTTATAATCGATCAACCAACAAAGTCACACACTATTTTTTTATATATTGACCCCCCCTTAACTTTTTTATTTGACGTTTTGGTAAAAAGTGTCTAATATAGAAGTTTAACGGTTTAAAATAATTTTTTAGGAAAACTTGTTTGCACATATACAGGGTGGTTCAAAAAGTCTTTTATTCGATTTTTGCGTTTTCCTAAATTTTCTAAACACTTTTATATACCATATACCTAACTTTGACATATAAAAAGATATTGAGGTACGAAAATTAAAATAAAAAACATTATTTTTAGAAAATCCAAATGTATCCTTAAAAGATACATCAAGTATTTTCGAAAAATCAACTTTCAAAATGCATTCTACTTTAAAAAAGCATAGTTATTATCCTTATCAAATACTACCCGTGCAGAAATTAACAGAAGGTAAAAAAAAACAGAATTATGTTTTGTCAAGAAATGTTATTATTAAAAGACAACAATTTTTTCTAAAAAATCTTATGGTCTGACGAGTGCACCTTCAGTACTGCGGGGATTCATAACCGGAAAAATGTACGATTTTGCAAAATCTTCGAGTAACTATTGAAATTAAGATACGAGATCAAAGATCGTTACATGTGTGGTGCGGGCTCTTAAATAATAAAATAATTGGGCCAATTTTTATTGACGGACCCTTAAATGGGGAAAAATATTTAAATTTATTGACTAATGAGGTAGAAAATTTTCTGGACAACTTACCACTCCGTCAATATAACGAAATTATATGGCATCAGGATGGAGCCCCACCAAACATCGTTTTTCCGGTTATAAATTAGGTATATTAATATGAAATACCAAATGTGGATTGGTCGTACTGGACCGATTGGCTGGCCGCCGAATAGCCCCGACTTGATGTCACTTGATTCGCTTATTTTTGCAGAATAAAGTGTATAAAAATACAACTCAAGACGTAGAGTTTTACGTACAAGAATAATTGAGGCTATTCAGTACACCAATGAGAATCATTTTCATTTTATTATTAATACTATAAATAAAATCGAGAGTGATTACATACAGTGTATTGAAATGAACGGTGGGCACATTCAGAACTTGTACTTAGTTTTAGTAGATAATATCATTTTATATTTTTTTATAAAAAAAACAATGTTTTTTAATATAAAAATATAAAAACACAAACGTACGAAATATGTTTTATACGTTAAAGTTAGTTATAGGGTATGCTACATAAAAATGTTTAGAATATTCAGAAAAACGCAAAATTCAAATAAAAAATTGGGAACCCATTTGAAATAAGAAAGTAGGACCACACCCAGACTTTTTGAACCACCCTGTATATGTGACAAATGTCTTTCTAAAAATTTAAAATACTATTAAACTTCTAGTTTGGATCCATTTTTTCCAAAACGTCATTTTGATATGTGCTATACGTTATCACGCGAATCGTAAAAACATAAAAAGAATATTATAATTCGATGTAATATGTTTGCACATTTTTAGTGTGTACAAAATACAGGGATTGGTGTTTTCTGTTATATTTTGGTGGTCAAAATCAGAAAATGTATCATCTTGGCCCGTTTGTCTTAGGCCACCCCCTAATCTTAGAAGCGGTGAGTGTTAAGAAAAAATTGCAAATACAAAGGTTTCTTGGTATAATTTGTAATCTTTAATATTTTTTTACTTTCATATATACAGGGTGTTTTGTTTCGTGTAAAAAGGTATCAAGTTTTTTATTTTAAATACAACACTCTATATATTGACATTGCTTTTAATTGCTTTCTCAAAGATCAATTCAATGATGTATATATGATGTATAGTATGAGTCTGTGGTGCAACGTTTCCGATTTGTTTGCGTTTATCTTCAGTTTTTGACCTATTTGTAACCCGATATAGCTCCGACAGTAATAAACTTTTTCGACTCTTTCTTGTGTACAGAAATTAAAAAATAAAAGACTTTGGTACTGTTGTTATATACATATATATATATATATATATATATATATATATATATATATATATGCTGTTGTGATATAATATACAGAGGCTGGGGATATATTTGAAAAAAACTGAGAAAATTAACGGCTCGCAAAATTTGACACCACTGTAAGACTACTAGATAAACGCAAATAAATCCGAAACATTGCGTCACAGACTTGTACTATATATATATATATATATATATATATATATATATATATATATATATATATATATATATATATAAATATATATATATATACATTTATATATATATATATATATATATATATATATATATATATATATATATATATATAAATATATATATATATATATATATATATACATTTATAAATATATAATATATATATATATATATATACATTTATAAATATATATATATATATATATATATATACATTTATATATATATATATATATATATATATATATATATATATATATATATATATATATATATATATATATATATATATATATATATATATATACATATATATATATATATATATATATATATATATATATATATATATATACATGTGTTGTATATAAAATAAAAAAGTTGATACGTTCCCACGCCAAAACTAAACATCTTATATATATATATACAAATAAAAAATAATTAAAAATACAAATGAATCCAAGAGACGTTTGTATTTATTAATTAAATTAAATTATTCCTAAAACTCACCGTTTCTGAGATTAAGGGGTGGTCTAAAATATACGGGCCCACAATTTTTGCAAAATGTTCGTACACGATCCTTATATTTTTAAGATTCATCCTCGAATTCATCATTATAGTTTGTATTGCGTATTTAAATTTTTCGGCTACGATCACCTTTAAACCCCGTTTTCCTCTAGTCCGTTGTAAAGAAGTCGGTGCGATATCTATTGATGCAAACTAATATATTTGTATTCGCCATTTAATCAAGAAATTTGCCTCAGAAGTACTAGAATTGATGCAGAGCTATAAAACAGATTTCAGATTATTTGGCCTTTGGCTTTTTAAGTTATAAAGTGTAATTCACAGAAATCGTCCATTTTTCCCTAACAGACCTGATTATAAGGCATAAAAGAAGAAAACGTCTGAAATATCTGACAGAGCGAAACTAGTATTTTTCTTCTTTAAGTCCTTTAAAGAGAAGTAAGCTACAGTATAAGATTAAAATCTAGGCAGTAATATACTTACTCTCCACCGTAAGTATGATGCAGTTGGTCACTACTCGAAGGTGTCTGGTGTTCAAAGACTGAACTGTCGGGTGCCGAGTCGTTCTGCGCCCTGAGTTGCGCCTTGTGATACCTTACTTCGCTTTCCACCTTTTCCCTTTGTTTTTTGGACATTCGGCCAAATTTTACCGCTGAAATAAAAAAAAAATACAAATTAAATGTATTTTGGCAGGGGCGAAAGGAAGGAGATATTACGTGAGATCTTCCAACCTAGCGATCAGATGTTTGGATGATGGATGGATGATTTGTGGCAGATGAAAAAATCTACAGTTGTGGACTGATTGTCTATGACTCTATAACATGTTTGAATGATTATTTATTGTAAGTGCGTCAAAAAAAAATACTGTTTTGCGCATATTGAATAAAATAAAGAAACTGTTTTACCAAGGAAATTTAGGATAATTAAATGAGTAGACAGATGCATAGAAAAGACAAAGGTATATTGCTTTCCTTCAATGATACTATGTGTCTATAAAAACTTAAGGTAAATGAATAATTTCTTATGCTTGCTTAAACAGTATTGTTTATATTATGTATCGAAACATTCCGTAGACTGACTAGTCTACATGTTGAGGTATGTAATTATATTAAATATTTGCTTCAATTAATTTAAAGATAAATATTTTTATTCAGTTGCGAAAAAGCCAAAAAAGATTTTTGTCTAAACGCAACAAATAATCTGAACACATTTAAAAATAATAATAATGTAGGAATGAATTTTTGATGTAGTTTATTATAGGGGTCGTTGCATAGACAATTATTTTTAAATTGTATTAAGCGGGTTTCGTTTATTAGTAAACTGGGAAATATTTGGAAATAATTGTACATTTAATATTCAATGGGAGACAATCCCATTTAACTGAAGACATATTGTAAAAAAGGAAAAACACACTACCTGTCATCCCCTTAAAAATGGGGTTTTTAAAAATCCAGGTTGAAATTTCGAAAAATCCAGAAATATTTTTTTTATATGGATAGACACAGAAAATTTAACGCATTTGATGTTATGTAGTATAGATTAGAAATGACATAAAGTTCTGACTGGCTAACTAAACTTTCTAAAAAAAAACTAAAACTTCTGACCCTCAATATGCGTACCCTGAAAGTAAAGTCTGACAAGTGACTTACTCACTGTATATCACCATCTGGAAATAATAATTTGAAGCGTTGGGAAGCTTAATTTTTTTGTATCAAGTGAGATCAGAAGGTACCAAACAAGTTTTTCACAACGTTTCTCAACAATTATATATTTTGTTAGTAACGAACATTAATATTCTTTATGATAGCATTTTCTTGCTGCAAGTAGTCATGGAATTAAAATGGAAGTCGTAACTTTTTAGCAGAATTATAAGCAGGGAAATTTTTAGTCAAGAGAGCTAGTTCCATAATTTTGACGTATCATTGGTGATTAGTTTATAATGTCCGATCCAAGATCTTATTAACTTTTCTTTATGTCTAACCCTAGCACGAAGGCCCAGTGTCAGACCCGCAAATAAAAAAGCATATATTAAAAATAAAAATATTGATTTAGTCAGTTTGGTTGTAGGCTGGAGTTAAGCCGAATCGTATATAGTTCACTCTTAGAAGACCATCACTATTATAAAGCTTTGTTTTGTTATATACCAAATAATGTATGTATGTGTGTATAAGTAGTGCAAGGGTAGACATTAGTGCTAAACTTCGACCTACCCTGGCTAACATATTTTATAAACTTTGTACTAAATTTGGCATTTTCGAAGCATTCCTTCTCGCGTCCGAATAGAGACTGAAGTGTCCTTTTATATCCCCACCTGGGGCTGAAGATTATATCTGAGCGGCCGTTGGTGATTATTTATGTTTTCCGGATGTTGCTGTTGTTGTTGCGCTAATTCCGCTTAATTTTTTGTGATTTTAGATTTGTTGATTATTGTCTTCCATACTGATGGTAGTTTTAATGATTCATGGCTTTTATTTACATCGCCTTGTTTTTCTATTTCTATGGCTTCTCGGATTATTCTGGTCTTATAATGCTCTATATTGGCAATATCCCTACACCCATCGAAATTTATTTTGTGGCCAGTTTCCTGATGATGTAGGAATAGGGCCGAGGTTGGTTGTTTGTTTCTGATGCTAAGTTTATGCTCTTCTACTCTTGCTGGCATCCGCCTGTTTGTTTGCCCCACGTACAGCTTTTCACTGTATTCTCCGTGGTTTTCCAATTTGATTTTGTCTTTTGGGTTTCCAAGTAGTTTATCTATGGTTGTTTGGGGTTTATGTAATGTTTGTATGTTGTGTTCTCTAAGAATTCTTCCGGTTCTGTGTGTTGTGCCCTTTACTTATGGTAGGATTACTTCTTGCCTTCCCGGTTCATAATTTTTGGTGTTCGTTGTTTGGGAACCCTGTGCATTAATAGTTTTCTCTATAGTGCGATTTGTGTAGCCATTTTTCTTTAAAGAAGTATGTACACGCGGAATGAAAACACATTGTATATATACATATATATATAAATATATATATATATATATATATATATATATATACATATATATTATGGGGTCATTAAGACAACTACGATATAACGTACATTACTTAAGTCTTCGTAGGGGCGGATCTATGATGATGTTGAAGTGCGAAGAGGAGTGTGAACAAAAAATTAATACGTATAAAGTAAAGTGGGAACTTTTTTTTGGTCGTCGAATTTTATTAAGGCGTTAAAACTTGTAGAACAAAAAGGTTGGACCTCTAGATTTCAATATGGGGGGGGGGGAATTATGACTTTGACGACAATTGAGGGAGTTCTTATTTATACATGACATTGTAAACACTGGGTATGCTCGAAAGGGGGGGGGGGCGATGTCCCTTTTGCCTCACTCTAAAACCGACATTGGGCCTTCATGCTAGGGTTAGACATATAGAAAAGTTAATAATATTTTGGATTGGACATTATAAACTATCACCAGGAAAACGTCAAAATAATGGAACTAGGTATTTCTTGACTAAAAATTTCCCTGCTTATAATTCTGCTAAAAAGTTACGACTTTTTTGATTTCATGACTTCTTGCAGCAAGAAAATGCTATCATAAAGAATATTAATGTTCGTTACTAACAAAATATAATTGTTGAGAAACGTTATGAAAAACTTGTCTTGGTACCTTCTGATCTCACTTGGTGCAAAAAAATTAAGCTTCCCAACGCTTGAAATTATTATTTCCAGATGGTGATATATAGTGAGTAAGTCACCTGTCAGATTTTGCTTTAAAGGTCACGGCAGATTTTTTCGTTATATAGGTCTGGTACGCATGTTGAGGGTCAGAGGGGATTTAGTTAGCCAGTCAGTAGTTTATGACATTTCTAATCTATACTACATAACATCAAATGCGTTAAATGTTCTGTGTCTATCTATATAAAAAGAAAAAGAAAATTCTTTTGTCAATAACTTTAAAAAAAACGTCTCCCATTAAATATTAAATGTACAATTATTTCCGAATATTTCCCAGTTTACTAATAAACGAAAACCGCTTAATACAATTTAAAAATAATTGTCTACACAACAACCCCTATAATAAACTACATCAAAAATTCATTCCTACATTATTATATTACTTATTATTATACATTTAAAGATGTAAATATTACCAAACTTGGGAAAGTACATGCAAAAACCAAAACAGTCAACCCTCCAGTGGTAAATACCTCTGAATACCTAGTTTTAGCTAATTCAAAGGTAAAAAAAAACAATCTTTACTCAAATAAATCAAATATCGAAAGGGACATATAACTAAATTGGCGTCATTCGTCTAAATTCGGCTCTATCCACATCTCCGCCAGATGGCCCCCCTGGGCAACTCCAGCAAATAGGGCGTGTTTTTTTATTTGATGGTGGATCCACCAGAGGCACCATACTTCCACCAAAGTGTTTTTATATTTATGATGGTTAATTTCTGATACAATCAGTCAGTGTTTTTATATTCATAACATATTTGTGGTGGACCTACAATAAATTCAAAATTTCTACCAGCTTTGGGATAAGGTTGATTTATTGCATGATTAAGGAACTATGGAGAAATGTCAAAAGAAAGGCAATAAACACAGATTATTCATTTGCTTTTTGTTAATTCGCTGTGAGTTGTATACAATTTTTTTTGTAACAATGGAATTTATAAATGTGAATAAGTTTATAAATCTCGTTTGCAAAAAAAAATGAAATTGTGGGAAAAAACTGCCAGGAAGATGTGTGAATATGGGTATACAAATTGAATTATGTTGACCTACGTAACAAATATAAAAATGTATTACAAACATACAGAATTCAGAAGACTCACAGTATTCCACCAAACTGTTTTTAAATCGAGGGGCTAATAGGTTGTTTTTGAATGACGTCATTCCACCACGGCTCAAATCCACCACACCAAACTCTTGAATATAAATACGCACCTGTACGTCTTGGAACAGACCAGAAAAGTCTGATGTCATTTCTTAGGTTGCTGCATCTGACTTGTTTTCAAGTAAAGATTTGCTCCATAAGAAAATTGTTTAAGTGCAATATTATCTTAATTAAGAACATTTAGTGAGTTCACTACAAACTGGGAAAAATAATGGTTAAAAGTGAACATAAAAATAGAAACGGACTATAACGGCTTGTTTAAAGTGCAACCAATGGATCTAGGGCTGCAACGTCTGAAGGGACTGGGTGGTAAAACCCATAAAAAGATCGACTATCATATCTATCAAACCTAGTATATTAATAATAAGCAAGAAGAGACCTATTTGACATATATATTATTTGGGGATGCCATTTTAAATAACAAAGTTGATTTTCATTTCGTTAATTTCGAATGTCCATTTGTTTTTTCTGGTAACGAATCCTGACGATTCAGAACAAACCCTACAATTTTCATTTTAACCATTTTTTGATATCTCATAATAAAGGATGGAAGTGGATGTTAAACTACAACTGGACACCCTGAACATTACATTCCTTTGTGTTATTCCTTATTTCTTCGATATGTTCAAAAATAGTTCGTACATTGTTTGTGTCATCCTTAACAAAATGGCAAGCACTAATTTACGAACAATTGGTGGTTTCTCTATCTTGGTTTTTTTAACATAAAAAAAATCGTTAATAATTTGAACAGTTTTTTTTTAATGAAGATATTTAACTTAAATTAATGCACATGCAAATGTATTATTGCTTGGCCCTTTAAAAACCTAAATAATTAACATGCCTACTTTTCGTTGTAGTGTTTGCAATGGGATACGCAGCACATAACCATTATAAAAAAAAACCAAAAAAACTTATGACCTTGAAGTTTTAAGTAACATAGCTCTCAACACAAGCTTCGAAAATTCAAAACAATGGACTATCATAACCTTAGTTGTCATTATTATCCGTTTCTAGTTTTGTTATGTAATCTTTTACTCCATTATTTATGTTGAAAACGCACAAGTATTCTTAATTGAGATTTATCGCACTTTAAAAAATTTTGCAAGGAGATTTACATGCAACAAATCTTTGTTTGAAAACAGACAAGTAGTACCTGTCTAAAAAATGACTTCACGACTCTTCTGCTCTGTTATATGACTATGAGAGTCATGTAATCGGATAGTTTCTGGTGGCAATTTTTTTCTTGTTATTTGCTGGTTGGGATTTGTTAAACAACTAATTTTGAAAAGTGTTAACTTTAGAAATATAGCGCCTTAGTTTATTTTAAAGCCAGTAAGACTCGAATTGGGTAACTTGATCGTCATGGCCATGATTTTTTTCCAAATTCTTTCAGCCAACATCTAATTTAACACCATTTTCTCACTGCACAGTGGATTTTTACAGTTAACTAACATAACTAACCCAAACGAGCAATGTGTACGTGTACGGTTTACTGTACGTAAATTATATTGTAAAACTAGCAAATAAACTGTGCGTTGTACAGTTATGGAATCGCAATGTAGGTCAATTGCACGGTGTCTTGTCTTGGTAATCGCCGCGGGAAAAAGTGATCAAGGCGGCACGTAAAAAGGTTTGCTTGTTGTCATTCTTAACTTTTATTGGTTAATATTTCACGGGCTATAGACATTTCCAAACAATTTAATAATTTCAAAGAGTTATGAACAGTATTAAGGTCTTTGCCAGCTTATTTGGTCAAACAATTACGAATAAAAATAAAATTTTACGCACTTATGACTACAGCGTTTTGAAGACCGTTGAATATTTTTTGCAAAAAAATCCACCTACTTTTTCAAAAGGATTCGTCATTTATTATAGCTTTCATATTCAGTTACACTTGAAGCTGCTGATAACTTGTGACATAATATAGTCGATTCTTTTATCCTAAATCTACTCAAAATAAGGGAAAGCCTCAAACAATCTTTGATTTATTTTAGCTTTTATATTACAGTTATACTTGAAGCTGCTGATAACTGGTGACGTAATATAGTCGATTCTTTTATCCTTAATCTACTGAAAATAAGGAAAAACCTCAAACAACCTTTGAGTCTTACTTTGGGCAGTAGTTCGCTCGTCGTTACTGAAACTGAATGTAAGCAAAAGAAAACGGCGGTATGTCCGCCTAGAAGTCTGTATTGTGGGGCGTACTAGTGGCGTATTTGAGAAGGGGTTTGGGGGTTAACCCCCCCAGACCCATTTTTATTTAAGATAAACTGTATAGTAAGGACTTTTTTTTCTAAAACTAAAATAAAGTAATGACTTTTTATTCGGTTTCAATTGTCCATATTATTTATGATCAAAAAGTCCGCTTATCTAGAAATCAAAAACTGAAGACCTTTTTTTTTGGTTGTTGAAAATCTTCATCCTCTCAAAATCACCCCAAAAGTAATGTGTATGTACGCCACTGGGGCATACTACAGAAGAATTGTCCCCGTATAGCGTAGCCATGAAAACATTTGGGAGTGGGAACCCAGTAAAAATAAAGTGCTGGCTATTTTCTTTCCACATCTGAAATTTTTTACCCAAATTTAAAGCAAAAATTTTCAAAAACTAAAAAAGTTACAGGAATGCGGTTTGCGATGTGTTATATAAAATCGAGCAAATTTGACAAGTTCGAGTTTCTGCAATTTTTAGTTTTGTTTAATTTTGGGAATCTTATGATATTCTACGAACCACTATCTAAAATCAATTTGGCGTGTTTTAAATTCGTTCATTTCTTTTTAATATACGGGGTAAATTAAATAATTTCTAAACCCCCAAAAGAAAATTATTTTTAACTATGCTCTTATTATTTAAAATTAATAATTTTTACATAATTTTATTTTAGTTAAGGTTGCGTTAATCAAAAAACTACAGCTGTATTATACAGGGTGTTACACAATTTTTACATCAGTAACATAAGAAAGTGTTTGCATTTTTTTAAAGATCTTCATTAATATAAGTTACCCTAATTTTCAGAGACCAAAGAAATGACGCTGATACAATTTTTATAAACTATAGTCATATTTACCTAAACGGTTTTTTACCTTTTGACAAAAACCTTCAAGTTGCTATAGAAACGTTTGTTATATAGGCTTTTCTATTAAATTTTACTTAATTACCTTTGTGAGCAAAATTTTATACACATTGATAGAACTATAATTTCAAAACAAAATGGCAGCTAACTATGGAGGAGGGTTTAAATTTTACGACTAGCTTTGCTTTGAACATTTCAAATTTCTTAAACCATTTTAAATTGATATTGGTTGAAAATTAAAAAAGTTATAAGAATGCGGTTTTTGATGTTTAAAGGCTTTATATCTCTGGAGTTGGTCAACGTTGTGCTGGTTTGCCAAGATTATCCTCCGTATTATATATAGGGTGTTATATAAAATCGCGCAAATTTTAGAAAAATTTGTGTCTCGAGTTTTTAAAATTTTTGATTTTGTTTAATTTTATGCGTAAAAAACGAGGTAAAAAACCGTTTGGATAAACATGACTATAGTTTATAAAAATTGTATCAGCGTCAATGCCAACTCTTTCTTTGGTCTCTGAAAATTAGCTTAACTTATATTGATGAGGATCTTTAAAAAAATTGCAAAAACTGTTATGTTACTGATTCAAAAATTGTGTAACACCCTGTATAATACAGGTGTAATTTTTTGATTAGCGCAATCTTAACTAAGATAAAATTATGTAAAAATTATTATTTTTAAATAATAAGAGAATAGTTAAAAATAATTTTCTTTTGGGAGTTCAGAAATTATTAACCCCGTATATTAAAAACAAATGAATGAATTAAAAACCCGCCAAATCGGTTTTAGATATTGATTCGTAGAATATCATAACATGCCCAAAATAAAATAAAACTAAAAATTGCAGAAACTCGCGACCTCGAAACTTTTGTAAAATTTGCACCATTTTATATAACACTCTATATTTTATGCGGAGGACTATTTTGATGAACCGAGGCAGCGTTCCTAGACCAATTCTAGATAGATAGAGCCAAGGCGGCGGAATTGGAAAATGTCCTTCAATTCTATATAGATAGGACACAAGCAAACAAATTCTAGATGCTAGACCTTTCTGGCCCCAAATTGGCCAAGTCCCTATTTAACAAACATTACTGATCTATGGAAATGTAAGGCATAAGTTAAGCTACACGGGTCAGAATCTTTTAATGTATTGGTGTACAGGGTGTCCCATTTTCGTAGGTTTTACGGGGTTTCCAGCTTATGAGTAGAGATAGAGAGATGCGGTTTTCGCGACACCGTGCTACTTTTCGATGAAACTAAAGAGGCCGCAAACAGATTTGCCCTAACCATTTTAGTTTCCGTGCTACAGGGTGATTTTGAAAATTTGTCATTTTCGGACACCCCCTGTAACTCAGCTATCGTAAAATATATTTAAAATGTTTCAACTGGTATTTATAGATTTTTTCACGTAGAATTCAGTGGCGTACTCAAATTTTTGCTGAGAGTCATAGTTTTTGACATATTGGCATAACCTACTATTTTTTAAATGGGAGACCCTATATATTATTTTTTCATCTTATTCTTCGTGTCGAGAGCTTTTCAAAAACATACCATAAGTCATATTTATTTTCATAAATAACATGAAAAAATGCATTTTTCTTTAAACGGATTTATGGCATAGCAGATCAATCGAAATAAGAGAAGGTGGCTGTGGAGCCATGGAAAAAGTTAACAAATATTTATTAACGAAATAACAAAGTAACAGCATCAGAAAAAATTAGGAAGTAGGTAAAAGGTAATAATTATAATTTCATTAAAACTACAAATATTGTTCAAATTGTAGACCATTATGTGTCCTACAAGTGTGACAAACTTTAAAAATTCTTTTTAATGCATTTTCTATTGTAAATGACTGTCTTTGTAACTCTGCAAAAGCGTTTTCGGTGGCCATTCTTAGTTGTTCTAAGTTTTCGTATCGCCTTACATAAACCTTGTTTTCTAAATAACCCCACAAAAAGAAATCTAAAACTGAGAGGTCAGGGGATCGTGGTGGCCATCGAACAGGTCCGTGTGTTCCTATCCATCTTCCAGGAAAATGGTCGTTAAGCCAGTTTTGACTTATTCTGGCATTGTGGGCTGGAGCTCCGTCTTGCTGGAAATAAATCCTATTTAGTTGAGCCAAGGGAACATCATCCAAAATTCCTAATGCGTCTTCTAGGATTCGCCCGTAACCAATCGAATTCAGATTTCCTTCATATATTTGGTAAACTATTTTTCGGTTGAAAATAAAACAGGAGACATTGAATCCAAATCTGCCCTGACGCTCCATAGGAAAAATAACATGGTTGTTTTCTTGACTCCAAAATCGCGTGTTGTGTCTATTTAAAATCCCTGAACTAGTAAAATGTGCCTCGTCTGACCAAATAATCTTTTTTTCAAAATCGATATCTTCTGCCTTCATATTTATAAACCAATTGCAGAACTCCAATCTGCGCTCTGCATCACCAGGATGCAGATGATGCACAAGTTTGTATTTATAGGGTTTGAATTTGTGCTTTTTCAAAATTTTCTGCACTTTGGTTTTCGGTACACCCGCCTCTTCGTCTATTTTCCTGCAAGATGTTTCAGGAGCTGTCTGAACGAGGGCTAAAACGTTGACCTCAGATTCTTCGTTGTCTTTATTGTAAGTTCGCGATCGAGGCTTGTTAAAAGATCCATATTGGCAAAGATTATTTTTAATTTTTTGAAAAATTCTTTTTTCTGGTTGTCTTCTCTCGGGATATCTAAGATAAAATAAAGCGAACCAATAAAGTCAAAATGCAGGAAGATAAAAAAGAACTAACCTGTTCAGATAAAGCTCTGCCGCCTGATCTGCATCTTCATTAGACAATATAAAACACGCGTTCATATCATATTTCTCAAAATATTCAAATTTTTGATTCTGAGCCATATTAAAAACAATAATTATAATAGACGTCAAGAAAAATTTAAACGCAATAATGCCAAAAATGACAGCAGTAATGGCTGCCTGATCATATTTTTGTTGGCGTTGCCATGGCTACCACAGCCACCTTCTCTTATTTCGATTGATCTGCTATGCCATAAATCCGTTTAAAGAAAAATGCATTTTTTCATGTTATTTATGAAAATAAATATGACTTATGGTATGTATTTGAAAAGCTCTCGACACGAAGAATAAGATGAAAAAATAATATATAGGGTCTCCCATTTAAAAAATAGTAGGTTATGCCAATATGTCAAAAACTATGACTCTCAGCAAGAATCTGAGTATGCCACTGAATTCTACGTGAAAAAATCTATAAATACCAGTTGAAACATTTTAAATATATTTTACGATAGCTGAGTTACAGGGGGTGTCCGAAAATGACAAATTTTCAAAATCACCCTGTAGCACGGAAACTAAAATGGTTAGGGCAAATCTGTTTGCGGCCTCTTTAGTTTCATCGAAAAGTAGCACGGTGTCGCGAAAACCGCATCTCTCTATCTCTACTCATAAGCTGGAAACCCCGTAAAACCTACGAAAATGGGACACCCAACAAAAAAAATTATCCTTCCATTTATTTACGAAGCAAGTTTTTCGAATTTTATTGTTATAGGAACCCCTAGAAGTATTAAGGCAGTTATGGTGGCA
Organism: Kuschelorhynchus macadamiae; assembly: GCA_030620095.1. Classification (NCBI taxonomy): domain Eukaryota; kingdom Metazoa; phylum Arthropoda; class Insecta; order Coleoptera; family Curculionidae; genus Kuschelorhynchus; species Kuschelorhynchus macadamiae. The sequence continues at coordinate 93,409 of JAUTXW010004806.1, forward strand.
GCAAAATGGGGAAGAGATGTTATAGAATTGTTAGGTCTCATTAGAAGGGTCCAGATCTTAACCCACTTGACTACTCCCCTATAAATATAATTAGTAAGCCATTTAATTAAACCATTCAACGTTTTTTTGAAGCGGGTGTTAATATTGTAATATAATAATTTTAAAATTAAGATGGCTATGTTTAAAAATGTGTACTATTTCACCGAAATGTCAACATTTTAGTCTACTGGTATCCGTTTACGAACTTGGTGGTTTAAAAAAGTATATAGAAATAAAAAGTAGTTTTGAAACATAAAATGCGCTAGAATTTCTCTTGAAAATATGCATTTCGTTTTTCGAAATCTTGATCTAGGTTTTAGAAAATGGCAAATTTTCGGAGTTTGTTCAGATATGTTCGAAAATATCAGGTGGAAATTTTTAAATTTCTCCGGCATATTCTTCTTGTTCGTCAGCCCATAGTATGCATTCTATGTCATCTATCCACCTTTTTTGTGGCCCCACTCTGTCTCCAAAACAAAACTTTTGCACCATTGCTCACTAAAGAGTTTAAATTTAGACGAGGTCTAACTTCACAGTTACAGGGTTAAAATGACGTAAGCAAAACATAATTGGTAAATCAACAGTTTTAATTGCCATGGAACTAGATCTGGTCTAACTCTACTTCGATTAGGCTATTCCTTGTATTCTGTCCACTTCTTATTACTTCGATTCTCATATGATCTCCGAAAGTTATACATGACATTGATCTTTGCCTAATTTCAGCTAAGCTTGTTGTATCAGACATCTATTCCGATCCGACGTTTCTGATTCAAACTAGAGTAGGCCCTAGAATTTTCGAATATTTCCTTTTTTGGCTGCAGTATCTCGTTTTATTCTTTCTTATCATATGTATTTTTGCCTTTCCCGATGACAGTCTTGTTATGAACACGTTCATGATATGTTTCATTTTCGATGTTCCGTTTTACTTCCTTGTTTAATTTTTGTATTCACCACGATTTGACATCTTCCTTCTCTTTTCTATCATCTCTATGGTGTTATAACTGAATTTGCTATTATTCGGAGGTTTGGTTCGATGGGAGATTTTCTTTATTAAAGTCGTTATTTTTCTTATGATACATTTTCAGGAAGATCTCATTCTATTTCCTAGTTCATTTTGGTATCCCTTTCTTTTGATTTTAACACTTCTGCGGTTAGAAATTTTGATTATTTCCTTTAGAGTTTTCTTTTTTCATTCTATATGTTAATGTACATCTTCTCTCTGAGAAATCTCAGATCATACCCAATACTAAAGCGATTAGATACTGATACGTCCGTCATTATATGTCTATTATTGCATATGATATAATCTATATCACTTCCGGTTGTCCATGCCCATTTGTTCCATTTTTGTTTTTTAAAAAAGGTATTAGACAATACACTGTATCTTCCTTCAAAAGAATGTTCATTATCCTTCTTACATTTTTTGAACCTAGAGCGAAGTGATCTACAAAGTAAGTAACTTGTAAAATTCGTAATATAACTTTGAATTTGGTTCTTTCTGCCTCTATACCTATTCTGATGCCCTCATAGAAGTTTTAGAAGTCTTTCATTAGTTAGCACCGCGCTTGCCGGACGTGTTGGCGATTGGTGTGTGCAGATGTATTTTCTAATTCCTCGCCTCCTGATGTAGCAGTTATCCATTTCGGAGATCTTCGTATAAACACGATTTTTTCCAATTTTATTTTTATTTTTTCCTGACTTTATTTCAATAGGTATTTTAAAATAAATTATACATCTTTATTACCACTTTTCTCCTCTAAAAGACTGCATTATCAAGAATGTTTCTTTTTTTACACACACAAATTCAAAAAAATCCGTATACCCATCTTTCTCTAACACATTGCTTCTTACGGGAATTTTCTTTTTTATAAATTTTTTTCTGCAAGTGTGGTACATATTTTGTGTATTTGGGAGGTCTTAATCTTAAAAAAGAAATGCAATAAAAAATCCAAGTACTTATTTCGAGCACTATTTATATTTGCGCTTTTAAAAAGCTGTTGTGAGCGAACGAAAATCCACGAAAGCGCAATTTCAGATTCCACATTATTTTATTATATTGGTAAGTTTAATTGTTGTAAAGAATTAAACAAGATCTTTTAAAATAAATACATTATCTGGTTACTATATTTATTCTGGCTTATTACATATGTTTTATTAAGAATTTTGGTAAACCTGAAGCCATGAATATTTAAAAATATCATCATATCACTTTCTATCTCCTACGTTTTTTTTAATTGGAAAATTAAATTTGGTATTTAAATAGAATGTTTTATTTCAAGACGCTGTTTCCAAAATTATGATTTAAGGTTATTTTCCAATAATTTGAATTTTAACTATTACAAATAGTCTGTAATACGTAATAATCACTATCTGTTTATTAATAATTCTATGGATTGTTAGAAGGGAAAGTTTTTTTCAATTTTCTTAGTTGTCTTTCAAGATTAAGGAATGAAACCCTTATATATTTATAATCGATAAGAAGTGTATCGTTAAAAAAACATTTTTGATTCTCCTAAAATATAATACAAGAAAAATCCTACTTTTGTATTTAAAGGTTTTTTGTTATCTCCTACTGGTAAAACTGTTCGGATTAAAAAGGCTGTGCAGTAATGTACATTATAAAAGCTCCAATCAGAGAACAAGATATGTTATGTAATAATTAAAATATAATGACGGACGTATCAGTATCTAATCGCTTTAGTACTGGGAGTGGTCTTAGATTTCTCGGAGAGATGTATATTGACATACGGAATGAAACAAGAAAACTCTTAAGGAAACCCAAATTTCTGACAGCAGAAATCTTAAAATCAAAAGAAAGGGATATCAAAGAGAACTAGGAAATAGAATGAGAAAATTTATTTTTATTATATTTATCACAATAAAACTAACGAAAAAAAATAATGTCATATATATCGACTTCAATAAAGAAAATCTCCCATCCAACAAAACCTCTTAACAGTAGAAACTTTAGTAACAACACCATAGAAATGATAGAAAAGAGAAGGAAGTTGTCAAAACGTGATGAATACAAAACTTAAACAAAGAAATAAAACATTCGAAAAGACATAAGAAGACTTGAAAGTCTTCATATCAAGACTGTCATCGAGAAAGACAAAAATACATATGATGAGAAAGAATAAAACGAATTACTGCGGCCAAAAAAGGAGTTTTAAAAATTCTAGGGCCAAAAAAGTAGTTTTAAAAATTCTAGGGCCTACTCTAATTTAAATCAGAAACGTAGGATCGGAATAGATGTCTGATACAACAAAAAAAGAGAACTTATTATCATTAAAAATGAAGAGTAAAAAGGCTCCCGATGAAGCTAAGCTGAACTTAAGCAAAGATCTCTGAGAGATCGTATAGGAATCGAAGTAAGTTTACAAGTTATGTTTTGCTTATGTCATTTTAAACCTGTAACTGTCAAGGTAGACCTCGTCTAAATTTAAATCTCTTTAGTGAACAAGGGTGCAGAAGTTTGGTTTTGGTGGCCAAGAGAAATAAGAAAAAACCGAGTGGGACCACAAAAAGTAGATAGATGAGATAGATTGCATGTTATAAGCTGACGAACAACGAAGTAATTTGCTATTTACTAGGACCTAGGTGAAGATTTTGGAAAACGAAATGCGCCATTTTCAAGAAAAAAATTAGCGCATTTTATGTTTCAAAACTACTTTTTATTTTTATATACTTTTTTAAACCACCAAATTCCTAACCGGATACCAATAGACTGAAATGTTGACGTTTCAGTGAAATAGTACACATTTTTAAACACAGCCATCTTAATTTAAAAAATATTTTATGATATTACAATATTAATACCCACTTCGAAAAAACTTTGAATGGTTTAATTAAATGGCTTACTAAATATATTGCTAGGACCTAGGTGTAGATTTTGAAAAACAAAATGCGCCATTTTCAAGAAAAATTTTTGCGCATTTTATGTTTCAAAACTACCTTTTATTTTTATATACTGTTTTAAAAAGGATAATTTTTTTGTTCTACATGTCTACCAATACATTAAAAGATTCTTGCCCCTGTGGCTTAACTTGTGCCTGACATTTCGATAGATCAGTAATGTTTATTAGGTCTGTTAATTTGGCCAATTTGGGGCCAGAAAGGTCAAACATCTAGAAATTACAATTTTGCCGATCCGCATTTGCGAGGCATTTGGTTGCTTGTGTATATATAGAATTGAAGAACATTTTCCAATTCCAGATATTATGGATATAAGATTCAAGATATTCGCCCAAGTTTTCCTGTAAGGTTTTTCGAGGTATGTAACCTTAGTTTATTAATTTTGTAATAATTATTGTCAATAGTATAAAATTTAAATCAGTTTTAGAAAAATTGTAAATGTCATTTTATAATTAGACCACTAAATGTTTTTTAAATTAATTGTAGATAGGTAAGGAAAGCCATCTATACCAAAAAAAAAAAAATAAAGGAATGAGCAATTTTTGAGAAAGCCTACTATGATAGGCGAAAAGTCCAATTAATATATATATATATATATATATATATATATATATATATATATATATATATATATATATATATATATATATATATATATATATATATATATATATATATATATATATATATTGTTAAAAAAGCTAGCAGCTTTTGAAATACATTTTATACGAGAAAGTAAAAGGAGAGGATTCTCTTTAGTGTCTGATAGGAGTAAAGGGGACTGTGAAGAACAAAAGGCTATTGCTATGTATGAATTAGTATTTTAATTGAGTATCTATTTACGATTAGATTAGACCATGTCAAATTTGAATTAACATCCGATGTCTCGGTTTCGATTGTACGAGGCATCTTCACGGATCTTTACTCCACATGATATGAACAATGAATAATGAAAGCGAAACGTTGGATAGTAATTCCAGTTTGTCCCTGTCTAATCCCAAGTACCAAGATTTCTTAATAGATCAAACTTTTCATTCTATAGTAATTTTAATGTTTGCCTATACATATTTGATTATGCGAGGAATTGTGAGAGACAGTACATTTTTCATAAAACCTTCTTCGATATGTATTAATATATTTTTTTTAATGATCTTGATTAATAGAGAATTATTTCTGTTTGTTTGAAAAATGTGTTCCAAACAAAAATAAGTTAGTTATTCAAGGTACTCACCATCCCGACTCATGCCTAGCCTGAGGCACTTCTGCAACCGACAGTACTGACATCGATTGCGATTCACCCGATCGACAACGCAGTTTTTATTTCTGGGACACTGATAGTTGACCACCGAGCTCTGCGAGCGCCGAAAGAACCCCTTGCATCCCTCGCAGGTGATGACACCGTAGTGAACACCGCTGCTTTTGTCTCCGCAGACCTTGCAAGGAATAATCTCTATTTGTGCTGAAAAAAAAAACAAGAACATTAGATTGAGAAGTAAACTAATTTCAAGCAATGTTTTTACACATTGCTGATAAAAATCATGCTCGATATTTATATTTTTAACACGCTTTTATTAGTTTCACTTGCATGTAACTAACTAATTGTCGTATCGAATTGAAATTTTGCAATTTTATGTAATTTGGACGAAAATACAATCATTTGGTACCGGCACCATCGAGCTGATCAGATCAGTACCAAATGGTACCGGTCAATTTTAACCTACTTCTGTTTATCTTATTGATTTGTAAATTTGCAAGTGTATGTAATTCTGCTGACAATACAATAATTTGGTACTCGATGGTGTCAAATGGTACCGGTCGGTTTTAACCAATTTCTAATTGTTGTATCGATTTGAAATCTTGCAAGTGTATTTAATTCCTCTGGTACCTCTAGTATGCCCTTTGAGTTTGGGCTCATTTGGTTTGTTTTGACGAGTCCAATACATTACTAGGAATATGTTAAAGATATTTTAAGACTAAAAAGTAAATTTATGTAATTTTGACAATACAATACTTTGGTACCATCGAGGTTATCAGAACAGTACCAAATGGCACCGCTCGATTTTAACCTACTTCTAATTATCGTATAGATTTGAAATTTCGCAAGTGTATGTATGTAATTCTGCTAACAATACAATAATTTGGTACTTGATGGTATCAAATGATACCGGTCGATTTTAACCCACTTCTAATTGTATCGATGATACCTCTCGTACCAGCAAGTATGCCCTTCGAGTTTGAGCTCATTTTCAGTCAATATTTTAAGACTAGTATAAAACAAATTATAGTTTTAAAAACATAGAAAATACGCTTTTGCGAGAGTTTTCAGATAAACCGGAAGTGACAAAGTTGTTTCGTGAGTAAAAGATTTCAGTTTTATCCCACAATTTAGTTTTTCTACTGTAAAAAAAACAAAAAGAAGTATAAGGAAAACCACCCTCTAGAATCAACCCGTTTGAATTTTTTCGTGACCATCTAGTTTAAATTATAACAATGATACAATTTGTAAAATTGTATATTCTTTGGAATTTAATTAAGCTCTACATTCTCTATAACATTTTTATTCACGTCGGTATATTGGCCATTTTGAAAATCCGGGTATGTCCACAGGCTGAAACAATTAAAAGCAGCTTCCGGTTTTACCGGAAGTAACCCCTAATTTGTATTTTAAATCGGACTGGACAACCTCTCTAATATGTATACATTTTACAGTAATTGTAACTTTTGTAAATCTAGGCATACATGAAACAGGCAACTTATTTTTTAACTGTTATTTAATAATACTTCAATATCTTATTGTATTTTCAGCTTGAATTGGAATACAGTAAACATACCGAATTCTAACCAAAGTTCCATATTTAATTCATTAAATATTGGCACTCTCTAGCGGCTCTCCTAATCATACAAATTAGTTTAAACTTGAACATTTTTAAGATGGTATTTTGATAAATAAAATATCAAAAAATTATGAAATTTAAAGAAAACCACTTTTGTAGATTTTGGTGCACTGTCCTTTAGTGAGCATATTGATTACACTGCTGAAAAACTGATCCTAGCTTTCTTTTCTATGCAATAGTCAATTATAGAAATACATTGGAACCTTCTCAATTATTAAATATTTACTATGCACTTGCGCATAGCCACCTGAATTATTGAGGTCAATCAGCAGAACTGTGAGAATGTTTATACTTCAAAGTTCAAAAACAAATGCTCAGTATTAAGTACTTTGCTCGTTCTTTTGGCAACCCAAGGGAGTCATTTATTAACATCTTTTACATTACATTTTCTTCGTAATCTCAAAAAGAATAATACCAAATATATGTGTTATACGTATGTTTCAAATGAAATCTTTTTTTAGTCGCTGGTTTTTACGGCAAACTGAATATCGCCAAAAAAGATATGATTTTTTGTAAGTTGGAGAACAGTTAATGAATTGCTTTAAATTTCCTTGCTATATTTAGGTAACCCTTATAATATTTTACGTTGTCCCCTCCCCAAAATTCAAACTAACTTCTATGTTCTTTCAACTTTTCTTACTGGACTTAAATGCTATCTCCTTATTATGATTTTAGTAATTTTTTTAATATTACTATTTAAAACATCTGTATATTGTATAGTATAACTTTTTTTTGATATTATCAAAATTTACATTGTAACTCTGTATGGTACGCCTTTTAAATAAAACTAAAATAAATAAAATAAGAATGTTTGTGTTAAGGTTTGTGCGAAGACTTCTCTGGAATTACATTCATTTATTCACCTAATTGGTAAAAAATAAACTGTATGTACATCTCGAATAAATATTTTACTTGACGGTTGGCGGCATGGCTTTTTAAAACTTTAAATCGAACTTTATTATAACAACTATAACAGTGGTGCAAACCGCTGTGACTTTGTTAGAGGTGCCATGTTTAGTTTACGATTTTCCTATTATGATGCCATGACAACGCGTATCCGATGACGTCGAGCCCAGCGCCATACAACGCTCTCGGTGAATTGCAGGCGCAGTACACTACACCCACGTGTCGTTCAGTTTGCGGTGGTTGTTTACTTTTATTTTCGCGGATTTCGCTGCAACCGGTGAGTTCCTTTGCAGGTAACTTGACTGTTTTGTGTTATATTTATTTATGGTGTTGTTACAACTTCAAATTCGCAGTTAGTAGTAGAGTTAGTTAGTAGTTCAAGACTGGAATAAAGTAAAAGATGTTTTTGAATTTATTATAAATTGTGACAAATCTGATGAAAAATCAGTCCGCCTTGCGAAAGGATTTTTAGGTGAGATGAACGATTTTGAATTCACGTTTCTGGCATTAGTGTTTAATAATATTTTCTCAATCACGGACATACTATTTGAGGTTCTTAAAAAAATCGCTTGACATTCATTTTTGAATATTAAATATAAAACGCTGTCGTGAGGCGCTCTGTAAAAAAAGAAATAGAGATTTTTTGAATACCATGTCCGATAAAGCAAATTCTATTACAGAAATAATTCATTACAACGTGAGCTTTCTAAGCTTTCACCTAAAGAAATTAGGGCTAAGTATAGAACCCTTTTTTATGAGATATTGGACCATATTTTAATGGAAATGACACTAAGATTTCAAGACTGTAAAAAACTTACATTTTCATGTTTGGCAGGTTCTGCTAAAGTTTCCGAATATAGTTTAAATTTTCTGACTGACCCGTTTGAAAATTTGTTACAGTTATATGAGGAAATATTTTCAAAAAGTCAACGACTTAAAAATGGGCTTGATTTTATTTTTGCCAATGAGAGTAATTGGAATATATCGCTGCAAGAGCAAGTGAAAAAATTAATAAAAATAAAGTATATTTTTACCGAAGCATATAAATTGTTTTCCCTTATTTTGACAATACCGTCGACCAGTGCTTCAGTGGAAAGAAGTTTTTTTTGCTTCAAATGTGTAAAAACTTATTTAAGAAATACAATATCTCAAGAAAGATTTCTCTTGGCAATATTTCAATTCAAAAGGAATTTCTGGAGGATACTACGGCAACTCATCCATTTTATGAGGATGATGTTATAAATAAATTTGCTGCTAGAAAGGATAAAAGAATTGATTTAGTATACAAAATCTAGGTAAGTCGTAAAAAATATTCTACCCCCTCCACATATAAAAAAATTCTGGAAAAAAAATTATTGCGATATTTTCTTGCTTCATTTGCACTTCACTTACTTTTTCACTCGCGAGCCGCCACTGAGATGTATTACCGAAAAAACCGCAGTTATTAGTGGAGAAATATTCAAATGATTTAACTTCTCAACTAGCAACTGAGCTGATTCAGATAAATCATTATTGTATAACAACATTAAAAACCTTAATACAACTCGTGAATTCGCAAACTATATTTTCGAAAAAAAAATGAATTATTGTTAAGTAGTATAACAGAACTATGTTCTGCACTCCAATTAATTATTGTCCTTCCTGTAAGCTCAGCTCAATCGGAAAGATCATTTTCAAAGTTGAAATTAATTAAAAATGTCCTTAGGTCGACCATGACTCAAAGTCGTCTTATTTCTCTACCTTTTATCTGAATAGAGCATGAAATGAATTTTTGCTCTGTGTTTATTAGTTTACCTACACCTATTAATCTCGAAATGTACATTGTTCGTTCCTTTTTTTATTTTTGTTTCTTATTTTTTACTTTATTTTTTATTTTATATTATGGTTTTTGTTAATCCATTTATGGATAAACTCGGCACGCCACTGGCTCAGAGAATAGTTCAGAATGCTTGGGGAACTTTTTCCATTTTAAATTTGTATATATTTTTAATAATGGGAGGGGATAAGCATCGTTAAATTCTACTACAAATTTGATTCTTAAATAGGTGGTCTCCTTAATTATTATTTTGGCCCCACATTTCTGAATAGTACAGGGTGTCCAAATTTCGATGCTTTTACGGGGTATCTCGGCTATTTGAAAAGATAGAAACTTGAGGTTTTCGCAACACTGTGCTCGATTTTTGTGAAACTAAAGATGCCGTAAACAAAAATTTCCCAGCCAGCTTCGTTTCTGAGATACAGGGTGATTTTGAAAATACTGCATTTTGGGAGCCCCCTCGTAGCTCGCTTACCGTTTGAGATATCAAATATGTAAAAACTGATAATTACGCAGTTTTTTACGTAGAATCCAGTGGTGTAGTCAGATTTTTTTATCACTTACCATTTTTGTGTTATTTACTATTATTATGTTTTTTTAAATGGGACACCCCGTATATTGGTTGACAGTTCGATAGGGTTTTTTTAGCTTTTCAAATATATATAATCTGTGGTATTTATTTTGAAAAACAACCCTATTTTTTATATTTTAATTAAATTTAAACAAAAATCAAAGTGGCCGTGGATAAACAAATAAATAAACAATTGTATATGAATTGTTTATTACCTGTCAAGTTTTGCTAAGTAATATCTAATTATTGAGTTTTTACCTCGTTGAATTGTTGAGTTGTTATGTTAAAATTGTTCAATTTAAATTATTAAATTGTTGAAATGTTATGTCGAAATTGTTAAATTTAAATGGTTGAAATCTTGAATTGAATTGTTATATACCTGTTACTTGTTTTTGATGTGTTTTTTGTTAAAATTGTTATTGATGTTTGGTAATATATTTATATAACTTAAAAATTTAGTATAAAATCTTAATTAAAATTCCAATTTAAAGTATCTATCTAAGTAGATCTAGATAGTTGAATAGATACAGCAAATGTTTTTCATGGCTATCTGGAATATTTTAGAAAAAAAAAATTTAAAAATGTAAATTTTAGGCCAACGGATACAGATAAATACCACAAATTATATACTTGAAAAGCTAAAAAAAACCCTATCGAACTGTCAACCAATATACAGGATGTCCCATTTAAAAAAACATAATATTGGTAAATAACTCAAAAATGGTAGGTGATAAATCTCACTACGTAACTGGATTGTACGTAACAAACTGCGTAATAAGCAGTTTTTACCTTTTTGATATCTCAAACGGTAAGCGAGCTACGAGGGGGGTCCCAAAATGCAGTATTTTCAAAATCACCCTGTATCTCAGAAACTAAGCGGGTTGGGAAATTTTTGTTTACGGCATCTTTAGTTTCACAAAAATCGAGCATAGTGTTGCGAAAACCGCAAGTCTCTATCTTTTCAAATAGCCGAGATACCCCTTAAAAGCATCCAAATTTGGACACCCTGTACATCAGCTCGATATCAAGATACTTTTAAACATCATCCAGGTCACTATATCGATTGTGTTGAACATATAAATTAAAACAATCGACATTAGCACTTAATAGTACATATGTGTGTATGTGTAAGATAAATTACATTAATTAATTGTAATAAGACTGTATATTTTAACTGTTATTATTACGTAAAAGCAAGTTGCTACCGCTCTAGAGTTTGATGACCTTTTGATTTATGAGATTTTAATACATTTTATATGGCTCGTAATATGACTTATTTAATACTGATTTTCACGGGTGTATCGATTTGACAGGGGTTATCCTAGCGGTTGCCACATTTGGTCTAGGAAGAAATGGAAGACAGCAGAGACATCTCTCGTTTTTAAAGATTTGTTAAATCACAATATTAAAAACATCTTTAGCATATATGTGTCTTGGTTTTAGTAAAACAGTTTGTTTCGGAAATATTGTAAATTTAAGAAAATAAATTACGAAAATGTAAGTATTAATAATATAGATTGATCGAGAGATAGATAGATATCACTCCTTCTCGTGTAGGGTGCACAGTTGTTTAATGTTTGAACTTGATTTCAAGAACTCCTCGAAGAGAAAATATTGTGGGAGTAACTAAGAAAAACCTTCGGACGAACCCAACTGAGAATTAAAAAAAGAACGCCTTCTGTATTGCTAGCAAGTACCACCGACAAAAAAAAGGTCATTTGAGAATTCAATAAAAACTTATTAATTTTTTGTTTTGTCTGGCTTAGTATTTGTATAAAACTTGGAAAAATCAGTGCTGAAATGCTTTTATGGTTCAGAAATTAGGCATCTTTAGTTTTACAAGATTTTACATAGAATTTCTTTGGTAATTATGAAGATGGGTGCTTAAAATTCGCAAAACCAAAAATTGGTTGATTTTGTGGAAACGGGTTTCTTTATGTGTCTGAGGCAAGGAAAATGAAGGCACTTTTGTACATCCTTCCAAATGAAACCATGGCGAAATACAAATAATATTCTACCATACCGTATATATACCATATATATATATATATATATATATATATATATATATATATATATATATATATATATATATATATTTTTTTCAATGTGTGTTTGCTATTAAAATAAAAACATACTCTGAAGAAGACACACATTTAGTTGCACCAAATCATTATTCTGTTTATTTAAAAATTTTAAAAGTTGAAAGGTTAATAGCTAAAAAAGAATTTAGAAACTTTTAAAAACGTGTCCACCATGGGACTTAATTTTGTTAACTTGAACCTCGAAATACTAAGAATAATTCTCAATGGCATTTTGCTCTAAAACTAAACTTATGGGTATGTTTCTCTTCAGGCAATTTTAGATTTTCTAAGTTTTTGGCAACCTTGTACAATATTTTTTAAGTTTTATAATTCCAATAATATTTTCGGAGGAAGCAGAATTTCTTGTGAAGAGTCCAATTTTTCATAAAATGAATATATATATATATATATATATATATATATATATATATATATATATATATATAACCTCGATATTAACAAAATACTTAGTAACACGTTTGCTGTGTCGACTAAACGAAATTAAAATTTTATGTAATTTTTTACTCTGTATTTTAATGTAATATCATCGTCCATAACTCTCACTCTATACCTATATATAACAAGCAAAAAGGAACCACAACCTTTGAAAAGTATATTTGTGGAGGTTTATCTCAAATTTAATTAATTTAAATAACTACGCTAATTATTAGTGCTTACAACGAGGGCGAGGAAAGTGACCGGAAAACAAGAGTTCAAAAGGCTGAAAAGGATCAGCAAAAGGTAGGCCAATTTTAAAATTACGAAATTATCATGACGTCGTTTTTTTTTAAATTCAGTTACACTTACGAAACATTTGCGTTGAGAGAGAAAAATAAACGATAACCGCCATTTAAATTATGCAACTCCGACTTCCTAAGACATATTTTATCGTTGCTGGAGATGACAATTTACCGAGATTTTAGGAGATGTTCTGAGGGGAGGAAAAAAAAAGACAAACGTATTGGAATAATCGAGGGAATAATCTATTTAAACTTAGATTGTTTCTACTTACGAGCAGAGTTTTATTTATTTAATAAGTTACGTAAAAATTTGTATATTCATTATTAGATATGGAGCTCCGTGTGGTAGAATAATGTTTATATTTCACGATGGTTTCATTTGGAAGGATGTACAAAAGAGCCTTCATTGTCCTTGCCTTAGACACACAAGAGAACCCCGTTTCCACAAACTCAATCAATTTTTGAGAATTTTAAGCACCCAGCTTCATGGTTACGAAAGAAAATGTACGTAAAATCGTGTAAAACTAAAGATGCCTAATTTCTGAACCATAAAAGCCTGTCAGAACTGATTTTTGAAAGTTTTATACAAATAAGCCAGAATAAGAGTTGATTTTTTACAGCTTTTTGTGCCTTGAACATGAATTTATCAAGCGTTCGAGTTCTATGGAACTTTTGATATAATATAAAAATAAGGGATTATATCTTATTAAAAATACTTTTTGGTGGCTCTTCACAAAAGTTGTTCGGCTTGGGAAATTGGTTTTCGTAAGTTGGGAAAAACAAAAAATGAATAAGTTTTTATTGAGTTGGCAAATGACCTTTTTTTTTGTCGGTGATACTTGCTAGCAATACAAAAGGCGCGGACTTTCTGAGACCTTTTCTTACTTATCCCCCCCCCCCCCCCCAAGAAGGGGTAACATCTATCTCTCGATCTATATTTGAATATTATTATTTATTTTATTAAATTCACAATATTTCCAACTAAATTACTAAAACCAAGACACATATATGATGAATATGTTTTTAATATTGTGATTTAACAAACCATTAAAAACGAGGGATGTCTCATTAGCTAAATTTTGTACACCCCTAACCTGTCAACGACTGCCTATATGACTACCTGGGACTGCCGACGACTTTAGTTTTATCATGCCTACTGAGTAGTTACTGATTCGTAATTTTTGAAAAAAAAAAAAATTATTATAAATAATCTACTGCGCAATCTCGTGCGTGTAATACGGGTTAATATAGCAAGAGTAAAAATGTACATGTGATTTTAAACTTTTTACTTCAGGTAACAACTAAAAATATAACAAAAATATAATGACTAAAAATAATTATAAAATAATATTAATATCAAAACCAATATTTAAAATGTTTATACTTTGATCTTATAATTAGTAAATCAACCCTGCTCAATTATAGGGAATGACTTCCTTGAACGTTAATTGGCCCATAGAAAATATTTGTTTAATTCCATCTTGTATATTGTCCCTTTTCGGCAACGTAAAAAAATACAATCTATCGAGCAATCTACGTTTAAACGTTGTTTCCAAACAATGGTTTAAAACCGAGTTCAAAACCTCCAGAGCCGATATACCAGGTGCTGATGTAGTAGAGAACATAATGTTCCACTATAGAGATTTCTATGTTATTAAAACATTTTTTTTTTACATGGGACACCCTGTATATCATTATTTTACTAAAGAGCCTCTTCTTACCGATTATAAATATACCAGATTTGATATCTTTGTCTGTAAAGGCCACTGTTCACCCATTCCCACATTTTGCTTCAGGTTCAAGATGACCTTGTATTGTGACGTTTGACCGAAAAAAAGCAGTTATAAAACGGACCACAGATAATAACAGTTAGGCTAAGTATATCCCGGTAATTAAAACTTAATTGGCACCCCTTTTATTTATCGAATACATTTATATATCGAAGGCACAAAATTTGGTTACAAATGTGTATATAAGCAGGAACAAATATTGCACAAAACTTTAAAAACAGTACCGTTGTACGCATTTAAAGGAAAGATTCATAAAAGTATACTAGCAAGTACTTAAATCGCCTTATTTTCTTTCAATTTTTGTCAACATGGGCTTGGGATATTTTTATTTATAAATTATTTCCGATTTTTTGGCACAACCTGTATACAGTTTTTAAAAAATATATAAAAAAATAAAATAAAATATACCTGTTTAAACGTTTTTTTTGAAAAACTAACCGTTTTTTAAATAAAAAATTTTATCATATTTGAGGGGCGGTTTCATCCCCTTGCAATTTGATTTTTGAAAAATCTCTGTAGGTCAAAATTCAGCTTTTTTACATCAAGCGGCTTGAGCAGAACCGTGATTAATCAGTGGCCCGATTTTTTTAAACGCCCTGTATACATTTTTGAGAAATTTTAAAATATGGAAAATATTCAAATAAAATACACCAGTTTCAAATAGACTAACGGTTTTCTTAAAAAAAATATTGTTATATTTAATTTATTATTGTTATATTTAAGAAATTTGAAATTTGAGTTTTGAAAAATCCCTTCTTATCGAAACTCTACATCCTGCAATTAACCTGTATACCAAAATTCAGCTTTTTACGTCAAGCGGTTTGAGCAGAATCGTGTTAAATCAGTGTCCCGATATTTTGAAACACTTTGTGTACTTTTTTAAGAAATTTTAAAGATATGCGAAACAACCAAATAAAATAACGAGTTTAAGCGTTTTCCCAAAATTCCAACCGTTCTTTAAATACAAAATGTAACATTTAAGGGGCAGTTTCACCCCCTAGAAATTTGAATTTTGAAAAATTCTTTCCTATCGAGCCTCTACATCCTACTATCAACCTGTGTGCCAAAATGCAGCTTTTTACGTCAAGCGGTTTTAGCAGAATCATGATTAATCAGGGGCTCGATTTTTTTAAAAACCCTGTATACATTTACAATACAAGAAATAGTGTTGAGAGATCTCGGTCACCAGACGAATTTGCTGCAAAATTTTGCTTAGTGTTTTAAATATATAGATTATATATAGCATCCGATATAAGGGTTTAGTTCCATGAAAATAGACCATTTATTGATTTGGAACTGAGACCTTGTGGATCAGATTCATTATTTTTGAGCCAACTTTGCTCGAATTTTTATTTTTCATTGTTGCACTATATGTTCATTTTTTTTCGTACTACCGTAATAAGGTCAGGATGTAGGTACTTGTAGTACAGTAATATATTATTCAGTTTTTTTAAACGACTTATCTTCACATTAAAGAAATACATAAGACAACTAGGAGGACAACAACAACAAACAAAAAAATAGTATCAATTAAAAAACTTTCAGTACCTTCTGGCATGCCGGGCGCTGGTAAAAGTAAATTAGTTTGTCTATCAAAATGCCTATTACTCCCTGCTAGAGCACATGTAAATTCAATACAAAAAATATACCTTATTCATGTTGCAATCAATATTAATAATATATAAAATATATTCTTTCAACTCCCCCCCGAGAACTCCCCTGTATCTCACGAAACAAGAGTCTGTGAAAAACCGTTTATGTGGAACACTTTGTATAATTATAACATTTTTTATGAGTAAATAAATCTATATTTATTAATCATTAATCGATTTTTAGGTAAATGTAGACATGTAAGAAACCAATTATATCAATAAAGAATGATAACTACATGAGTATATGGATAAACGAATATATTGTGAAAACATATATTTTATACGTATATTTTATAATTATATTACACTTTTAAAATATCGATAAAAATGTATCGGTATTTTAAGATATCCTAAAATACTTTTGATGCGTACTCGGTTAAACATGTAATTGTATTTACAATTAAGTAAATTAAAACAAATAGATATAATATTAGAAGTACAATTTGAGACCTAAAAATCCCGGGATCTCGTAAAATTTGCAGTCTCCAAAATCTCGGGGATTGCAAAACAGGATCCCGAACAATCCCGAATTTTATATCTTATTTAAAAAAAAACATATTGTATATATATATATATATATATATATATATATATATATATATATATACCTGTTAATGATCGTCTGAGTGGTCATCATTACAAAATTTGCAAGTATTGTAATCGTGAAAAAATCACCCTCCGAGATTTCTTCAGATCTTTACGTTTCGGGGCATTATTAGATATTAAATAGATAGTTAGGTATGTACATAGTTTTTTATGGTAAGGGACTTGCGGCGTCAATATTGAAATAATTCTGTTCTCATAATATAGGTACATTGTATTGAGAAACTTTCCTAAAACCGTTACGTTATCTCTCTTATTCTTATCGTATTAAATCACAAATATTACGTTATTATAAATGATAACTGTCCCAAATACTTAAAAATTTAGTCAAGGTCATCAAACTGCAAATTCTCGATAAAAATACCAAAATTTGCTGAAAAAAGTGTAATATTTTATAATTTGTATTGCAGATTGTGATACAGTAACCAAGGTAAAATTTTAATTTTATAGTTAAGATTGATACGAAGTTAATCATTTTAAAAAATTTGAGACAATATTTTTTAATCACTTTATGCAAAACAGTTGAAAAAAAAATCGTTAAATTTCCTTTACCCGGAACTTCCCACGTTATGAATCTTTTCTTTTATTAAGAATAGTGAAGTGTGAACCAATTTAGTACAGCACATAGTTATTTAGTAACCCATATATACTATCTTTTCATTATTTTTATTGGGCGCCATTTTGTTCCACCATATTGGATTTGTACAAATGGTTTACCAGTTTAGATAGAAACTTCATTTTTGGATATAATTTAAAATAAATTGAATAAGTAATTTTTACACTGATTTTTTAAAGCCCGCCATTTTGTTACGTCATGTTGAATTCGTTAATTCCATATCACATTTAATGTTTGTGAAAATTTTGAGGCCAATTGAATGTGAAAATTTTTTTACGTTGATTTTTAAAATATTTTATTTGGTGGCCATTTTGTTCCACCATTTTGAATTCGTACCATGATTTTACTAAATTTTCTCTATATTACACTTATTGCTTGCACAAAATTTGAAATTAATAGTAATAAGTAGTTTTTTTTCAGTGTGATTTTTTAAAAATTTTATTAGGCCACCATCTTGGATTCATACCAAAATGTTACTAATTTATTTCTATGTAACACTTGATTTGTGTGCCAAACTTGAAGCAATTTGGATAATTAGTTTTTTAGTGATAATTGTTTTAACATTTCACTAGTCCACCATTTTGTTTTGCCATATTGAATATTTACGAAAATGTTACCAGATTATTCCCATAAGACCTTTAATTTTTGACCAAATTTTGAAGTTATTCGTGTAAGTAGTTTTTGTGCTATGCCACCGAGTATGCCACAAATTGACAAACCGACAGACAAACCAACGGGATTGACAAAATATGTTTTGCTAAAAATTCAAGCTATGTAAAACCTTGGAGGGGGATTTTGCGATTACAAACATTTTATTTGGTCGCCATTTTGTCCCGCCATCTTGAATTCGTACCCTGATTTTATCAATACATCTCTGTATCTTACTTAATTCTTGCACAAAATTTAAAATCACTCTAATAAGCAGTTTCTTCAGGCTGAGTTTCTAATATTTTATTAGGCCGCCATTTTGTTTCGCCATCTTGGATTGGTACCAAAATTTTATCAGATGATTTCTACGCAATACTTGATTTTTGTGCAAAATTTCAGGTAAATGGGATAAGCAGTTATTAAATAACAATTGTTTTAACATTTTATTAAGCCGCCAATTTGTTTCGCTATCTTGGATTCATACCAAAATTTTACCAGATGATTTCTATATAACTTTTGATTTTTGTGCAGAATTTCAGGACGCCATTTTGGTCCGCCATATTGGATTTGTACCAAAATGTAACGATTTCATCCCTTTATGACATTTGATTTTTGACCAAAATTTGAAGTCAATCTGATAAGTAGTTTTTGAGCTATGCAGCGTACAGACAGATCGACAGGAATGAGAAAACATGTCTTTTGGCATCTAGGAACCCTAAAACGAGAAGATCTGTAAAAACCTGGGAGGGTGATTTTTTTCACGATTACAATACTTCCTTTTACTTCCATTTTACGAGGGACGTAAAAATTATACCAATTATACTAAAAAACGAGTTAAAAATATAAAATCACGGAAACTAAAATAAATGAAATATGCTAAACGCGAAGGTAAACCGAGGGCTAAACGCCATCAGTCTAAAAAAAATAGCTCTTTTTATTACATATATTCCTATTTACAGAAAATGAAACACAGAACAACTGCATACCTCTGATAGAATTTGCACTTTTTCTTTCTTCTGCATCTAAATGTTGCGGCGGAGGGGTAGAAGAATCTACAGAACTCGTCTCGTTTCTATACAAATCCCTTGCGTTACTTGTATCACCAACTAAACCCCAAGTTTCACTAGTGTTAAACAAATCGGGAAAATTATCCATTTTTCACGAATAGCACAATTCAACAACAAAGTTCGACTACTGATGCTCTCAACGCTCAGAGGGCGCATGGCGCAGGTAGTTGTTAGGACAGATCACCCGATCCCACGCCGGGTGATTTTTTTCTTGGAACTCGGAAAAATACACTTAGGTCACTCAGATAGGTCACTGAACTATTTATTTTCTGTAATTATGTTAAAAAGAAAACTAGTCTTTGAACTTTCAGAAATAATTGTTTCTTGTACACCACGTCAACCTCCATCATCAATGGGCCTAAAACATCAAAACACGGTACACGCCACAACACGCTGTATAAATAAAAATCGAATGTAAAAAATGGCCTAAACTACCCGAAGAAAATAAAAGAAGTAAAAGAAGTGTCAGTAATTTCGGATGAATCGAGCGCTACTCGACGCGCGAGAGATAAAGGGTCATTGGTAATTTCACAAAGTAAAATATTTCTATTGGAGTTCAATAACCTCTCGTCATAACACAGCAACAATTATTACCGCAGTCATCTCGTTTTAATAATAACCACTTCATGAGATCAGAAAACTTAAATGGATGTTATTATTTACGATAAAACATTCTTATTTATTTAAATCGGCAATCAAACTGGCTCTGACGCGCCAAAATTTAGTTAGCCCCGAGAAGTTTCTGATACTAATTTAAACGAGATCACTTGAAATATTTCACTAAGGTTTTACGCGGAAATTCGCGGATAATGAAGAAAATCGCAAAATTCGGTGAATAATTTCCAAAGATGACGTGTACGTAAAGGTAAATAAGACGGACGAGTTCGTTAAACTTGGAGTCAAACTTTTGGCGGTTCAGTGACCTTCAGAATTTTTAGGCAAGACTCCCGAACGCCGAGAGCGCGAAATAGCGTTGTTGATTTTGATAATGAACATGAATGGTTGGTTATCTAGGCCTTTTATTTTACAAATTATTACCAATCGTGGTTTAATGTCAGAAGCAAAATACCCAGAAGCAACTTGTGGCCTTGCAAGGTCTCACATACGAACCTACATACATATATACTTTTATTCTAGTGATTTGTCAAATATTTAGTAAATTTGATATTTTGTGCGAATTTTAAAAAATATGCATAATTCAGTTCAGTTTCTTTTCTCTGTAAATTAAGTGTGTACAGTTAAAAATAAATTATTTAAGAAACTAAAATCACAAATGATATCTTACATTTTAAATTTAATGAAATAAAACATCTAACAAAATAGAAAGAAATCAAGCACTGTTGATATATTTTTTAATGCCTACTATGATCAATTTTTTAGACCCAACAAAACAATTAACCCAAAAGTCTTTATGATGACATATTATTTAGGATAAAAATGCAAAGAAAAACAAAAATATTAAAAACTAGAATATCCTATAATCTGCTCAAAAATTAGTTTTCAAAAAATCAATTAACTTCCAAATGCAGTTTTAAAAAATTACGACAAAAGGCGAAAACAAAAACAAAATTCGGTCCTGGTTTTTGGAGAATAGTTCCGTATGGAGGCGCGGTTCAAAAGGCGTTGAACTCGGGGTTATTCACTTCCCGAATATCTGACAAATCAGCCGGCATGAGCCCGTTCTGTCAGTTTTTCTATTAGTTCTTGGATAAAAATCCTTTTAAGGAAAATAAAACCCGGTAGATCCTTGCTTTATCGGGCGAAGACTGTTTCATTGTCTATTTTTATTTTTGGTGTGAACGACCGATTACCTACGCTATAGTGATAAGGCGATGTCAACAAAGCTGTTGTGCATGTGTTTAGGTATAATATAATAATAACGTATTGTCGTAATTTTGTATGGTACCGAGGAGGTAAAATAATTTTCGGTAGGTTAAATCTAGACCTCGCAAATAATTTAGTTTTTATCGACGAAAATTTTGAACAAAAAATCTTTTGTATATTTACGATGCAAATTGCCAATGATAGAAATTTTGTGGTTACAAGAAAACTGCTACAAATAAACTAGTGAAGAAAAAAAGACACTTCCGCACTAAATTTTTTACAACCACCACTAAAAACTGGTCACTTATGGCAAAGGCACATCAAGTTTCTCCCTTGGTCCTCACTCCTACATAAAATATCACTTTTACAAACCCCTAAGGGGTACTTGATCACAGTTACGCAATTTTTCTTTCACGAACTCTTCCGGTTTTTTTTTTAAATCTTTCTATTTATTAATTGCTAGGACTCTTTGTTTTTGTTCGGACGGATTTTGGAAATATGGATCTTTACCGGCGAGAGGAAATTTTTTGGACATTTTTTTAAGAAAGTGAGCCCTAGCAAATTGTCCATGTATCTGTGTAGTAATCCGAGAGAACGTGATCAGAAAAGACTACGACACGACAACCAGTGTTTGTCTCACTCTGTTTCGTTGATAATATAGCGCGCTATGGCCACTCGTAGTTTCTGACGCCGATCAGTGACGTAGAGGAGCCCCCACTCGTAACGCGGGTTCGTTAACCTTTGCTGTAAACCCTATGACTACATACGCGGCGTTGCCGTGTTTTGTTCGCTCTCTTTAATGATAGGAAAGTTTTTGTTTGGAACTACTGTTCTACATAATTTTTAGTTTCGGTTATAATACCAAATGTAAATAATCTATTCGTTTATTAAAGCATTAGTGTTTTTTTTTATTAATTTTAAAATACTTTAATATGGAAATTTGTTAGAGAAAATGAAAAAGTATATAGAGATCTAAATGTTTAATTAAACTCGTTTGATATTTTAGGATAAGTTCAGAGCCGGCGGAGGTTTTGCGGAGTCGTGGGCAAAATAATTTAGCAGGGCCGGTAGTGCCGGGGTGACATTTTGCGTGGTCGCGTGTACATAATTTTGCGGGGCCGCAAATTCCAATGAAGAGCAACAAAGTTAAATATGATTTATTAGTTACCGAGAAATTGTATTTTAAATTTATCAAATAAACTGCTAAATACATTGATAGGTATCAATTTACTCAATAATGACAAACCCGGTGAGCGTGGGGGCGCTCAACTGGTCCAAAAAATCGTGGAAAAGTTCCATCTTCCAATTATTCCTGTGATTTTAGAATTGATTGTCATTGTCAATATATCTTAAGATGGCTCTCCAGTCTCTCTAAATCCCCTTGTAGGGAGAAAAGGACCAACACGAGCAGTCTCTCACTCGCAGGATGTCGGCAGCGATTTCCCGATTTCGGCTGGGATTTCGCGATTTCGGAAAGATTTCGAGATTTCGAAAGCGATTTAGAGATTTCGGAAGCGATTTCGAGGCATGAGTATTTTTATCATTTGAAGATATAATTTAAAATATTCTTTTTTTCTTCTTAATATACACACAGCTGTCAAAAGTCATAATGTAGGTTAATATGTCGAGTGCTGGTAAAGCTAAAACGTGTAAATTTCGCAGTTGCATGCGTTTAAGAAATCAATTTTTGTGTGTTGAAGCTTTTTGCTTCCCTTTTGGGGGTGGAGTGAAAGGGTTGCTTATTTAAATTTGAAATTTAACCCTAAATCAAAATGTACCTTATTGTGGGAACCAGGAATTATCGTCAATTGTCATTTTAAATTGCATTTTTTGAAATCCTGTAAGTGTTACTCTTAGACTACCGGCTTTTTTTCCTAATTTCAAATATAATTGGGAAAAACTTTCGGAAAAATTGCTCCATAAACCTAATGGGTTTAAGAAAGAGACTTTTATCTCCTTAATCAAAAAAATATAAATTACATGTATATTTTTTAATTTACCAATTTTTTGTTTTTATAATATTATAATACAGATTTTGGAAGGTTCTGCAGTTGTTTTTAAAAAATAAATTGCTATCGGGAAAAATTATACACCTTACATATTAGCATGGCTTTGTTTTTACTTCTCTCGTAAAAGAGTACTATTGTATTCGTTAAAAAATCTCCCTACCAGGTATTCACAGAACTTCTCGTTTTAGGGTCCCTATAGAAAACAAAATACATGATTTCTCAATTCGGTGTGTTGCCTGTCGGCCTGTTCGCGGAATAGCTAAGAACCTACTTTTCAGACTGACTGACTTCGAATCTTGTTTAAAAATGAAGGGTCATATGGGGACGACATGGTAACATTTCGGTAAAAATCCAATATCCAGAAAAGAAAATGGCGACTTATTGAAATGTTGGAAAAATTGTTACTAAAAAATCACTTATCTAATTTACCCTGAATTGACTTCAAATGTTGCACTAAAATAAAATAATACCTTAAAATGAACTGGTAAAGTTTCGGCACGAATCTAAGATGGCGGAACAAAATGGCGGCTTAATAAAATTATTAGAAAATCAGCTTGAAAACATTACTTATTAGATTATTTTCAAATTTTGTGCAAGGATTAAGTATGATATAGAGATGAACAGGTAGAATTGTGGTGCGAATTCAAGGTAATAGACCCAAATTGCGGCCAAATAAAACGTTTGTAGTGGTGAAAAAAATTATCCTCCCAGGTTTTTACAGATCTTTACGTTTTAGGTTCCCTAGATGTCAAAAAAAATATATTTTCGCAATTTCTTCTGTCTGTTTGTCTGTCATTTCGTGGTATAGCTGAAAAACACTTACCCGATTTGCTTCATATATGGATGACTTGATAGCATTTTGGTAAAGTGAAGTGTTAAAAAAATATTACTAATAAGCTGCTTATCCAGTTTACCTCAAATTCCGCACAAAAATTAAGGATTACGTAGGAATGGAGACTTTAGTATGGCGGCCTAACGACATTTTAAAAAATATTACTAAAGAACTGTTTATCCATTTTACCTCAAATTTTGCTGTTTTATCTTTTACATAGGAATCAACTGGTAACATTTTAAGATTGTATTAAAAATGGCGACCTAATAATATACTAGTATTTTAAAAGTAAGTCTGCAAATACTAGTTAAATTGATAATAAATTTTGTGAAAGTGTGATGAAGAGATAAGCTAGTAAAATTCTGGTACCAATTCAAGATCGCGAAACAAAATGGCGGCCAGATATAATATTTAAAAAATCAACGTAATTTTTTTTCTTAATTGATTTCAAATTTTCTACTACAAAAATAAATAATAAATAGGAAAACCATTCTATTTTTAGAATTGTTATAGAATAGATGCGATAGGATATGTGATTATGGGCCAGCTGCTGTTGTAAACTTCTTTTTTTGAAATTTTTAAAGTAGCCGCAAAATATTAATATATTTTATTAGAAACTTTACATAATAATTTTTTAAAACACATAATTTAGCGTTGCAGTACCAAAAATTGACGGATCGATCTCGCAGAGGATGTCGCGATTTCGCCGGCGATTTCGGTATTGATTTCGCGATTTCGGCGCAAACCTACAAGTATTTCCGAAGTAATAAACCCGTCGGCCCAAACTCACCAAACCAACAAGATAGTCATAAAATATTCCTACCCATCCATTTAACTTTTCTTCGGGTAATTGGGTATGAATCTCACAAAATTCCCTTTGGCCTGTATTGGCAATTGCTTCTGTTAAGTAATGTACATACACTTTTATTATTGCAATTACCATATGTAACTGATTCAAAATTATAATTTCTGATGTAAAAATTATCTGTATCCTTTAAATAAGAGGTACAATTTATTAGTAACTTATACAACGAATTTAAAAGGTAGCGTTGAAAAGGTAATATGATCTAAAATGAGTATCTACTTGATCATTTTTCCAATATTCTCAAAAGTCATGAAAGTCTTTTATTATTATAATAAAAATAGTTTAAATTTATAGGAGCTTGGGCAAATAAAAATAAAACACAAGGGTATCGCAGGTAGTTTAAATATTGAGAGATAATACTGCCGCAGGAGGTCTCGAGAACGAGATTTCCAAGACATTCCTGATGAGATAAATGGTTTCTAATATGTAATAGTTTTGCCCTATACAGCAAGATCCTGGGTCCTATATGAGGTTTTGGTTGTTTATTACCCATTGTCGGGCACCTGATAATGGAATACGCTTTTTATGATTCTTTTATAGGGTAACGTTGGGTATATCGTACCGTCGGCTAAATCGTACCACCTCGATATTTTAAAACTGGCGGGAAATTTGTGACATTTAACATTTAGAAACGGTCAAGCTATGTCCTAAACTCATCACTTCCGATTGTTAGTAGTCTCTGCTTATTGAGAACAGTCTAGTATCAGTTTTTCGTTTCGGACCTAGGTAATAGTAGTTTTAAGGCCCATAATCTAAGGCATTTCTGCAGTCTGAGGTAATTATTACATTTTTTGAACCTAACTATCAAAAAATATAGCTTGTTTATGTATATTTTGCATGTTTACATTCATTCTAAAGTTAGATCAAACATTTTTAGGTTAAAATATTTTACCACTGTGACTGTTGGGTATATCGTACCCCTTGCATGTCTGGTAAATCGTACTGGTACGATTTACCCGACTGTGTTGAATTTTTATTTTACTATGGTAGTGATAATTTTACAGCTGTAACTGGTGTTTTTTTTAGAATGAGTTTAAAAAGAAAATATGGATTATGGACATCAGAAGACATGGAAAAGGCCCTTGCTGCTTATAGAAGTGGCCAATGCGGCTTTAACGAAGCGTCCAGAAATTTTAATATTCCAAAACCAACTCTTAAGAGACACTTGGACTCTAAAAACGTCAAAGCAAATAATTCCATTAAATCCGCTGGACGCCTTACTGTCTTGCCAAAGCAAATTGAAAATCAGTTGGTTACTCACATATTAAAATTAGAAGAGTGTCTTTTTGGAATAAACATAACCGATGTACGAAAGTTAGCGTTTCAAATAGCTACAAAAAATGGTATTAAAAACCAGTTTAATCAACAAAAACAGATGGCCGGCAAAGATTGGTACTATGCGTTTTTAAAGCGACACCCTCAACTTAGTTTACGGCAACCAGAGTCCACATCAATGGCTCGAGCCAAAGGATTTAACAAAGAACGTGTTTACGAGTTTTTGACATCCTAGAAAAAATTTGCGATGAACACAAATTGGAAGCTACACAAATTTTTAATGTAGATGAATCTGGTTACTCTACTGTACAAAAGAAAAATAGAAAAATATTGGCCCAAAAAGGGAAAAACCAAACAGGAATTCTGGCTAGTGGAGAACGGGGTACTAACACAACAGCAGTCTGTTGTGTTAGCGCTGCTGGAGTCTATGTACCGCCTATGATAATTTTTAAACGAAAAAGGCATTGCGATGAATTAAAAGTTGGGGCTCCACCTGGTAGTATTATTGAAATTTCTGATACTGGATATATCAATTCTGAGATATTTGTTAAATGGCTAAAATTTTTTATTGAGTTTGTTAGACCCAGTACAAAAAAAAAAGTTTTGCGTTTATTGGATGGGCATACCACCCACTCCCGAAATTTGGAAGCCCTGGAACTTGCGAGAACCCATGGCGTTATACTTCTTCAGTTGCCCGGCCATACAACACATAGACTTCAGCCCTTAGATGTGGCGTTTTTTAAGCCTTTGCAGGCCTACTATGACCAAGCAGTAGTAAAGTGGCTTCGCACAAATCCAGGGTTAGTAGTAACTCAATTTCAAATAACCCAGATAATAGCTGAAGCTTATGGAAGAGCAGCTACTATAGAAAATGCTATTGGAGGATTTCGGGGAACTGGAATTTGGCCTATTGATCGCCATGTTTTTAAAGAACATCAATTTGCCGCAGTAGAAATTTTGAACAATAACATAGACGAATTAGAAACTTCATCTGTATCTGAAAACTTAAATAGAGAGGAAGTGCAACATGATCCTAACGTTGAAACTTTAAATGATATGCCCCAAGAAGAGTCCCTTAGCGATAACCTAATTTGCACCACTCAAAATGAGACTCAAATGGAAGTTTCTATTGAAGATCTCTGTCCTATACCCAAAATGACTCCCCAAATAGTTAAACGAAAGAAGAGGGGTTCCCAGCCGGCTGTAGTTTTAACAAGTACACCGCATAAAGAGTATTTAGAAGCTGTGAAAGACAAACATACACCAAAGGTCCAAAAAGTAAAAGCTGTAAAACGCCAAGTGTTCTCTAAAACATCTGCTTCAAAGAAAAAATTAAAGTCCGATCTCGTTTCTATTCCAAGCACATCAGCATTATCATCTTCACAACCTGTGTACTCTAAATCTACTACATTAAAGAAAAAATCACAGTCCGATCTTGATTCTATCCCGAGCACATCCGCATCATCTTCTTCACAGCCTGTGATTCAAATAGAAGTTAACGAACAAGAGTGGTATTGTGAAATTTGTGAAGAATTTTCAGTGGAAAATATGATTCAGTGTTTGCTTTGTAAAAAGTGGTTTCATGAAAAATGCGTCACAATAAAATCAAAATTAAATTATTATTGTGTTTTTTGCTCTTGTTAATTTTAATTTGTAATAAAATTTTGTAACAAAGTTGTTGTTTTGCCTTATTTTTCCCAAATTTGTTAATGGTCCAATTTAGCCGACATTTACTTTTATGTCTGGTACGATATACCTACCAAGAGGTACGATATTGACGACCAGTTGGGTAAATCGTACCGATTCCGCATTTTTTTTTTGCAATTAACTGAGAAATATATCAAAACCATACATTTTTGCTGCCGTTTATTGATAGATAAATGCCTAAAGTATCCAAAAATATTGTTATTTTGATAAATATCTTATTATCAAGTATTTTATGTTGGTTTTAATAAACCCGGTACGATATACCCGACTTTCCCCTTTGCTCTTTAATATATTTTTATGAATATATTATTTTATATTATTTTCTACTGCTAAAAAATTCCTTTCTTCTTCTAAAGGTTCGATTTAAAATATTCCTAAAATGTAAACTTAACCTAGACTAAGTAGTAAATATTTTATTCTTCATTAAAATTAAAACTGTAACTCCAACAGTCATTTTAAACGCTGCTTGAAAACCATAATATGCATAGTTAACTTGTATAGTTTATTTATTGACACAAATGTTTTGAGTTTAACAATCAGGCGCATGTCAAATATATTATATTTCCTCATTAGAATGGGCGGTATTTTCTCAAAGCCGATTCTGTAGTAGCACCCCAGAATCTTTTTAATGAGACATTGTACAAAGTTCACAAGGTATCCAAATATAACCAGCTTAAAAATGTTGTTAATAGGTTTGGGACCAAACTATTGGTAAATAGCCTAAGGAGATATGGTAATTTGGAGCGAATGGAGCAAAATATATAATTTTTTTACATATTATTATACTATCTTGGACTCTACCTTTGTTAACTATGCTTTTTAGATAATGAACTAATTTGTGGTTCTTCTTTAACGTTTAACTAACTACAGTTTAACTCACTTTGCCTCTTCTTTACCCTCATTGTCGCAATGGTATGGGATCTACATCTTTTTTAATACATAATATGGAGTGTCTTTCATAATAAGAGCTATCTAATTTAAGACATTTATGATCAGCAAGAACACACCCATTTAATCGACAAAATACGGAATTAGTTAATTACTGTATGTAACTTTTTTTTATTAATTTTCATATAACCGATATAGAGGGGCGTCAATAAATGGCGAAGATCCTTGTAATACTAGTATCAGATGTCATTTTTCCCAAGCAACCACGAAAATACCGTTAAACACTTAATATTGATTGAAGAAGCGCCTGTTGAGTATTATCTATTGAAAAAAAATGTTCTGATTTTTGGAACTGTTGGAGGCTGGTGACGAGAACAACTCTTTAAAATAACTATCGACGACATTGAGGATAAAGCCTGGATGCTTATGGTGCAAATTCCAGATTCGAAGACGAAAAGAAGCCGTGTAACTCAATAGATTATTTGTCGTTCGATAGGAAATACTGCAACTTAAGGCCAATAAAAGCGACTATATGTTCATTTTTTCTTTAAATATTTAAGAGAGTTGCCATAATCAAGTTATTGGGATTAATTCTGTTGCAAAAGTTCCTACCGAGATCTCTACATAGAACATATCGGCTACTCTTTTAAGTAATGAAAGCGCGGATTTAATCCAACTTTAACGTCACGGAGGTTAAAGTTATATATATATATATATATATATATATATATATATATATATATATAGATGAGGCTCCAATGAGGTCCATCTACATCAGTTTTTAACTAATCAAACACTGACGTAACTCACAAGATTGTAAGTTCATCGGGACCAACCACATCAGCTGTTGGATCAGTAACGGAAGAAATTTTAATTAATCCATCATTTGAATCGACAATAGAAATAAACAATTACAAAAATTGTTCAATAAGTACCATCAAGTAAAATGTTAAATATGTGCTGTTAAAACAGAATCTCTATAATAACCATCTATATATATATATATATATATATATATATATATATATATATATATATATATATATATATATATAGAAAATAGCTCAATGAAAAGAAAGTTATATAGTGCCGATGTGCGCTTTTGCCCTGAGGGTGGATGCCACCCCTTCTCAGGGGTGGAAATCATGGCATTCAGAGTAACAGCCGCAACCGATAGAGGAATTAATTCTAAGCAAAAAGTTTTCTACAAAAGTATTCCGGTAAATCAATACTTTTTAAATTATTCTTGATGAAAATGTATGTTTTTCAGCATGTTTTAAATGGTTTTTTTATGAAAGACTCAGAAACCTTACATTTTATCAAAAAAACTGTTAGAAACCAAAATGAAGCTCATAAAAAATAAGAAAATAGCTTGTTTCTTTATTACTGAAGTCAACGAATTCAACGTCAAATAATCGAAAACATTTTCGACAAAAACGCATAGAAAGTGCCTTGAAAAAAACCTTTAAAATGGGCTTTGGTTTAAGTAGTTGACGTTAAAAATAACGGAATTAAGATGAAAGTAAAACTGTTTAACCGCTTTTTCGGACAAAAAATCAGTAATAAAACCAATGCGCTAGGAATGATTTGAGAGCCACCTACTGCCGATTGAGATGTGTCAGAATGTATTGCTGTGAAAACTTTTTAATAAAGTCCCTGTACATGTAAGAAATACTGAATGCCGATATTTTAAAGAAAATATCAAACAGTACCTGTACATTGTAGAAGAGTTAACCTCGAATTTTATGTAATTATGTAAACCGTGAAATAATTTTATTTCCTTGTAAATAATCCATTAAAACATTTCAAACTATTTGTTTTACGTTTCGTCAAAAGGGGTGGTTGTTAAGGGTTGAAACGTTATAACATTTCATGCATTATGTTCCAGAATATTAAATAATATTTATTTTACATATTTACATATTATTTTAATCAATGAAATCCGAAATAGTAATTTATTATTTTTTTTAACACAAGGGGTTGTTTTCACCCCTTAAAAACAAAACGCACACATCAGGAATACGTAACTTTTGAACTAGAGGGTAAGATAAGCCTAATTACTAATTTTCAAAAAAAAATCGAACTCTTCCGAAATAATTCGATGTTAATTCCCTGTTTTTACCTCCAATAACTGGACTATAATCATTGATACCTGCGAGTTCTGTGACGTCCTTATGGACGGGTAAATTTATAACTGAGACTTACTTAGTAAGCCTTCGGACATCATACTTATATAGCCAGAAATTCACTTCGGGGAGGGGGAGGGTCCAAGCGGGCAAATCTTAAGGGTCTAATTGGCATCGGTTGGAGATGATAACAGCATGTCGGATTTGACCACTTATGAGTATGACCGCTTTTTGACTTGACCAGATTAATGTGCGTCGCGCGACAACATTCTTTCTCAAACGGCAATTCATTACGTTGAGCTCAAAATATATAAATAAATATTACGCATTCAAACAAAATCGTAGGCAACTTGCACCTGTGGACTGATATCAAAAACCACTGTTTATTTTCATAACATTTCCATTTCTCAATCAATCGATTTACGACATTCTAAACTGAAAAAAATGTTTGTCAAAAATATATTTTTTTCCTATAAAAACACCTAAAAGCTTTTAATATAATCAGTCGAAAGTTTGGGTAGGTCCACACTATTTCGAAGGTGTCAATGACACCTACCGGTATAATTTGGGAGTTTATTCACCTCGCGAATAGCTATCGCGTTAACAGAATTTCCTAAAAAAGCCGATGATGGATCCGCTTTATTGCGAATCGTTATGCAAGTTTTTTTTCGGTTTCCAAAGTGATTTAGTAATAATTGATAAAATTAAAAACAAAACCATCAATTTTAATTGAGATTAAACCTGCTCGTATAGGTATATCAACCTGGCACCTATGCACCTATGCAATTTAGTTGCAAAAAGGTAAAAATATTCAACTGATAAGAAAAAAGATTGTAGGACAATGAAAAACATTATTAATTACGAAAGTGGGTATAATAGAGTAACTAAAAAAAGACCCATGTCATCTGTTTAGCACAGGTTTAAAACGCGAGATAACGAGTTTATTCACCTCGCTTTAGTTAGCATGTTAATCAAAATTCCTAAAAAGCATATATAGAGCCACTAGATTGCGAAGAGTTATGCAAAATTTTTAGTTGGCAAAGAACCTTGTCATTAGATATGATTAATGAAATTGCACGTTCTAACGGAGTTGCATAACGTTATTAAAAACAAGTGTAGAGGTGATTGGAAAAACATTTGCAATCAAATTTGTCATATAAAAGCGCAACAAAGTGAAAAAGTTCTGTACAGGAATAATGCAAATATAATTAACCAAATGCTCATAGAAAAGTTATTTAGTGGTTTTATACAGTGTGGGCTATAATGTTCGCAATATGTGGGAAACATTTTTTGTTATTGACTTATATATGACAAAATATCGAAAAAATGTACATATTTGGAAAAGTGTTTAGAATTTAATTTAAATACTATTTGTAAAATTTGAAATGCAAATTTCAACAAATTTCCGCCTAGCGTTCGTATGAAGCAACAACAAGTTTTTACTTCTCGTCCGAGATTTTCTCAGATCTTTACAGTTTTCTCAATTTCGTCGGTCTGTCTGTCTGTTCGCGGCTTAACTAAAAAACTACTTACCCGATTGACTTCAAATTTTGGTCAAAAATTAAGGGTCGTATGGGGATGACCTGGTTACATTTTGGTAGAAATCCATAATGTCAAAACAAAATATCTCAAATTTTATACAAAAATCAAGTATTACACTGAAATCAACTGGTAAAACTTTAGTACGAATTCAAGATGGAGGAATAAAATGGGGGTCTGGCGAAACGTTAACATTATTACTAGTAAAAAAACTAATTATCCAATTTATCTGAAATTCTACACAAGCTAGTAATATTTTGATATGAATCCAAGGTAGCAAAACGAAATGGCGGTCTAATAGAATATTTAAAAAATCAGCCTGAAAAAACTATTTATTATATCAATTTCAGATTTTGTGCAAGCATTAAGTGTGATATAAAGACAAACTGCTAAAGTTGTGGTACCATTTTAAGATGGCGTAACAAAATGGCGACCAAATAAAAATTAACGTAAAAAAATATAATTCAATTGACTTTTAAATTTTGCAGAAAAATTAAATGTGATAATGGGATAACCTGGTACGAAAAACATACTCAATTCAGTCGGTCTGTCTGTCTGTTAGCGGCATATCTAAAAAAATAATTTCCCGATTGCCTTCAAATTAAGGATCGTACGAGGATGAACTCGGTAACATTTTGGTAAAAATCCAAAATGGCGGTCCAGTGAAATGTTAAAAACTTTTTCATTAGAAACTACTTATCCAATTTGTCTCAAATTTTGCACAAAAATCAAGTATTATGTTGGAATCAACTGGTAAAATTTTGGTACGAATCCAAGACGACACAACAAAATAACTTAATAAAATATTTAAAAATTCAGCCTGAAAAAACTACTAAATAGATTAATCTCAAATTGTGTGCCATAACTAATTGTTTTATGAAGATGAAATAGTAAAATTGTAGTACTAATTCAAGATGGCGAGACAAAATAACGGCCAAATAAAATGTTTGTAATCGTAAAATCCTCTCAGGTTTTACACATCTTCACGTTTTAGCGTCCCTAGATGCCAAAAAACATGTTTTCTCAATTCTGTCGGTTTGTCTGTCGGTCTGTCTGTCTGTCGGTCAGTCTGTAGATTAGCTTAGAAACTACTTACCAGATTGGCTTTAATTTTTAAAAAGAAACGGTCATATGGACATGATTTGGTAATATTTTGGTAAAAATCTAATATGCCGAAACAAGATGGCGACCTAGTGATACGTTAAAGAATTATTACTAAAAAAACTAATTATCCAATTTATCTAAAATTTTGCACAAAAAATTCAACGTATATATATATATATATATATATATATATATATATATATAATTATATATATATATATATATATATATATATATATATATATATATATATATATATATATATATATATATATATATATATATATATATATATATATATATATATATATATATATATATATAAAATCAGCCTATATATATATATATATATGTATATATATATATATATATATATATATATATTCACATATATTATATATATATTATATATATATATATATATATATATATATATATATATATATATTTATTTCTAAACTATTTTTAATACAATTTGATGCACATATTCCTAGATATATAGGCTATAGATAAATATACAGAAAATTAATTAGCTTCAATTGGCGTTTTTTCCAGGATGACCGGAAAACGATCGTACTACTATTCGGGCTATATGTGGGATATTTCCCTTCCCATGATGCTTTTATCGAAACTTGCGTTTTTGTCCAGAAACTATAATATTTCAGACTTTGCCTACCTTAAAGTTACTAATTAGTTAGAATGTTTCCAAATCCAGCTTTTAATAAAAAACATTATTATTGCCGCAAATTATGACATGTAAGATACACGACAGATGTCATTAAATGTACAATAAAAATAAATGTTAATTGAAATATTAAAAAAAAAGTTATTGCTAAGATGTAAGGCTTTAGGATGCCACTTATGCTTATCCTCAAAACATGAAAAATATTTTTCGCGAGCGTTTTAAACAAAACTTATTTTATACATCGTCTTGAACAATAAAAACATTGAATCTCATTTATTTTGAACATTTCGTTCTATAGTCAATGTACCTGTGAATATATCTCAAAAGTTTTATTATTATATAATAATAATAAATAAAAAAGTTATCAAAGATTCAAAAATGTGGACATTTTTTTAACCACCCTGTATATATACAGCCCTATATAGTAACTTCAACAAACATTTGTGAGTTTAATAAAATAACATAATTTTACATTTTTTAATAGAACGCCTTGTATATTATATGTCTGATGCTGATTAAAATTTTGAAGTTAATTTTTTATATATAGTTAAAACAAATATGTAGTTTTTTGATTTTTTATTCTCTGTATAATACCATTTAATTTATTTTCTTTTATATATTGAATAATAAATAAGTTTCTTAAATTTCATTTTCTTAGTTGCAATTCATTCCATATTAAGTAAGGCCTTTATATAAATAAGCAATATTACCCTTGACTTTATGATGTTCTGACGTCTTTTAATTTTTCAAGTGTTACATATTCAACACAATATGTTTTGTTAATTAAAATCTATATATATTTCCACGTGAACACGCAGGCTTTCCAAATCAAACATGACTGATTATAATTCAAAATCTGTTAATGAAAGATCAATTAGTTTTTTTACTTGCAAAGTTAATATGTATTCCATTTCCAAAGGCAGAAAGTTCAAGTAGCCCTATTGCACGGTTTTTCTTCGGAGTCAATGACTTCGGGCCGTTTATTTCGGAGGTCGTTTACCTTCGAAGTTGGTTTCCCAAAAAGCTTGGTGTTCTGTGGCAAATAATAATGCAAGTTTTTTTATACAGATAATACCCAGGTTTATTACTATTTAACCACCGGTCTAAATTCGAAATTTGCCGTCGCTAATGAAATTTTGATTATGAAAAATTCGTGCAGTTTTCTTTCTTAGCCGTTATTTGTTAGAAATAACGGCTTAATTAGATCCTGATACTGGAGGACCATTTTACGTTGTCTGATATATTGTTTCTCCTTGGACTCTGAATTTTTCTAATCGTAATAAAATTGTTATTCATTTAAATGTTACTTATATATAGCTTGGAAGTTTAATTTAACTCTAAGGTTTTCACATCTGATGTCTACTCCAATCTCTACAAGCAAGTTTATGATTGAATCACCTTCTATTACTATTTTACTTAGAAATGCACAAAAACAGGACTAAAAATAAGTCAATGATTTGTATATTGTCCAGGTTATTAAACTATTTAGTTATTTATATACAATGCGGACGTAAATAGCTTCCCTTCTAACTTTATTGAACGACAATGAATATTTTCTTGAAATTTATACCCCACCCCCAGGAGAATGTTTGCTACTTTTTAACGTATCAATACTTTCAAGATGGCGATCAATCGTTACCTCATATGAAAGATATTTTGAACCTCTATTCAATGCCGTTTGGCTTTTTAAAATTGGTTCAGCGGTTGCTGAAAAATGATAAAAACAAAGAAAATTTTTTTTTATATTTGTCACAATGTAATGCAAAAAACTGAACCTTAAACAATCGTTATCTTAAGTTATGCTTAAAATGACCCTATTCTAACTAATCTTTTTCTTATGAGTTTCAATAGTCTGTTTTGAAATTCATTTCGTACGTTTTGGAATCTTTGATATTATATATTATTATATTATATTGATGGAAAAAAAATGTTTTTACCCATTTAATTATTGCCAAATTGTAAATAAATTTAGTATTACGTGCTTTAAAGGTACTTAATTTAACGAATATTTTATTGTTGGTCTCCAAGCAACGTGTTGCAGTAATTTTGATATCCAATAACTGACAACTGGTTAATTATCTGAATTTTGAGAGTGGTTTATTGGTGCTGTTTTTCTGTTGTTTCGAAAATGATCCACGTCAAACCGTTAGAAGCAAAAACAAACGCAATCCTTATTTACGCTGAAGACATACTTTTTATGAGGCTGAAAGGATATTTAATGACTGATTTCCCGAAAATCCCATCTGCCGTAAGTATCTAAGAAAACTAATCTAAATCTAAGCTTACACAAGAAACTTTGTTTTAGAGACGAATGTATTATTTTTTAAATGGAAATGTCAATAGTCAAAATGTGCAATATTTGTCGGATGTAAACACACATATTTTTCGAGTTGGTCACACATAGACTCCTCAAAAAATAAATTTGTGGGTAGGAAAATGGTTTTGTACTGGCTGAAAATCTAAGGCGATTTTGTAAATCCAGTTACTTTTCAACAGGATGGCGCACCCCCATATTTTTCAGAGAAGTGAGAGATTGGTTGGCCTTAACATTTTCAGAGCGGTGGATTGGCCGACATAGTCCACTGGAATGGCCTGGTCGGTACCCCGACTTAACTCCCCCCGACTTTTTCTTGTGGGATAATGTAAATCGGAAGATTTACGTTACACAAATCGAAACAGTGCGGGAATTTAGAGACAGAATTATTGAGGTTTGTAATACCCTTGACTATTTTGATTGATATCCCTCAGATTTTCTTTTGAAGGCGACTAAATTTCTAAATTTGCTATTATCAATATTGAGTTTAACAGATATCATTGTTCTTATCATAGAATAAAACGCCCAGAGAGATGATGGCCTATAGTTAGTAGATAACTCCCTGAAGTATACAATAAGTACCTTTTCATTCCCATAGTTCTGCATATTCTTCTCTCTGCACCATTTTTAGAACCTATTGACAATATACTGATATTTTGGGCTGGATTTTTCGGGAAGCGACCCGTCAATTGCCCTGGATGCCTCCTGCACAATATCCGAAAGAATGCTTCTTTCTGAATCACTCATTTTGACTAAAGAAATTTAAACTGTCGATAAGATGTTACTTAAATTGACATTGCCCGGGGTAAGGTGTTTTATGCTTGCTTTAAACTGTTTAAAAAATTTGTTTAATAAAAATATGTGTGTACTTTTTAACAATCGTGCATCAGACGTCGATAAAATGTTTTACAATACATGTGAGTTAACCTCATTAAGATACTTCTACACGCATATCTTAATGATGCTGTTAACTCACTTGTATCGTAAATATCTGTTAAAATATCATAAGTATCAGTATACTTTGTAACTGCTATTTTAATTTTTTTTATATTTTGAAGTTTAAATGTCAATGTCAAAATTGTCAAATATTATACGACACAACATTCTATACTTTATTAGGCCGCTATTTTGGATTCATACTACAAACATGTTTTTGGGTATTTAGATACTTGATAGTACGTGAAACCTTGCAGCGATTTTTTCCATGATAACAAACATTCTATTTGCCCGCGATTTTGTTCCGCCATCTTGAATTCGTACCATAATTTTACCAGTTCATCCCTATATCAGGCTTCATTTTTGCACAAAATTTGAAATCAATCCAATAAGTAGTTCTTTCATGCTCATTTTTTAAATATTTTATGAAGCCGCCGTTTTGTTTCGCCATCCTGGATTCCAACCAAAATTTTACCGGTCGATTTCTACGTAATGCTTGATATTTGTTCAAAATTTCAGGTAAATTGAATAAGTGGTTTTTTACCATCTTAAATTTTGTATAATGTAACCAGTTCATCCCTTTATGACCCTTTATTTGAAGTTAATCGGATAAGTAGTTTTTGAGCAATATCGCATACAGACAGAGCGACAGACCCACGGAAATGGGAAAACATGTTTTTAGGTTAAGATTATGTGTCGCACATTTTTGAAACACGTATAGAGAAGTTTTATTCGGAGTTTTAACACATTGGAACCAATAAATATAAATTAAGATATAAAATCCCTTAAAACCATAAAAGATAGAGTAACTTTTGTACTCGTTGAATTTGGATATTGAACATATTGCTCTAAAAGGTTCTGGGCGATGTTCCTGAGACACCCTGTATAATAAATGTATGAAATTTATAATCGAGGCTGTGGCGCTTTATATTGTTATGGACTTAAGTTTATGACTTTAATTCGACATACCTAGGAAGGTGTTACAAAACATTTAAATTATTGTTGATTAATGGTTGTCATTTTCTCAAAGCAGAAATTGTCGGTCTGACTATTTAAAAATCTCAATACATTTTTTAAGTTAGAATAGACTTGTTAAAATTAAGCCAACACACACTTACTTCTTTTCGATTTCTTAGTTTATAACGTTCATCAATGCATATAATTCAATTGAATCCTTCTAAGAAGTTTCCTGGAGTTACATTAACTTTCCCTCACATTCTTGTTCTTTCAAAAACAAGAACTACTCGCATAGCTGTCGTCTTAGTCTTCCGTTTCTCTACACCTGCTTTCAAAGTCCTCGTCGGCTATTTTCAGCTCTAAAACAGCGTGAACACATTTTACATCTGTGAAATATTACGCCGAGTATTTCACGCCAAATTTCTTCAATTTGCCAATTAGTAATTGAATTTGCGAAATGGCGCGGCGGTGTCAGACTTATTTATTTTTTATATCCTCGGCGTTTTAAATTCTGCACGAAACGGTTCGTTACTTGAAAGACATAGGATTGAAAGCAATGATCTGCTCATAGACATCAAAGTAAGATATATATAAGATAATAAAAACTCGAATTAGTTGTTATTGTGCTACCATGTCTTTAATGCCCGAAGTAGCTCGTTCATGACAATGCTATGCAACCAAACATATATATATATATATATATATATATATATATATATATATATATATATATATATATATATACATATATATAACTGATATCAGGATATAAAACATTTATAACAAGTTTTTGTAAAACCTTTGGCACTAACCTAAGCTGTTTTAATTTAATAAGAATGTATGAAAAATACTATAATACTTTTTTAATTGTTAAAATTGAATATGACTCTTGGCAATTTTGGCATACATTATAGAATAACATAAAGAATGCATATTAAAGCAATGAAAGTTGCAATACAAATGGTTAAATGTATTAACTTTACAATTAATCTTTTTTTTTCTAGGGGCAGTTCAATTGAAATTAAAAATGCAAGGACCAGCGACATGAAAAAAAATGTGTAACTGTGCCCGTAAAAACGCCTCAAAGTTAGATGCTGTAATAGATTATATCATTCAATATTATTAATAAAAGAATTTATTCACATATTTTAAATACTTTGATGCTTTGGGCTGCCACTTGACAACTATAGGAATAATAATTACCCAAAGCTTTTTCAACTTTATACTAGAATTGTGTAAAACTGTTTTACGATAATGTAAGTTGTCTAAATTAGACATAAATGTGGGAAAAATATTATAATACCATTTTTTTTAATAAATAGAAATCACATGTAAACTGAGATGGTTTTATGAATTAATTTTACGATTATTTATTTTTTCTAGGGGCAGTTCAAATAGAAATGCAACGACTAATGGCAGGGCAAATTGTGGCTATAAATATGCTCAAGAGTTAAATTTCTTAATAGATAAAGTAAGAATATGTGTTTATTAATATATTATATAATTTTATTAATGAAATAAATAACTTATAATGTATTAAATATTTTTATAGGTTTTTTTTTAATATTTAGAAACACTTGAAAAGTATATGTATATATACTATATAATATTAATGAGCTATTTATATTGTTTTAAAAAGTTTAGCTGTATATACGTATTTTTGTTGTATTATATATTTGTACAGATCCACGAAGGATTATGCTAAATATATAAAAAATGCCATAATAAACATAAACATTAAACATATTGCTTTAACTGTTTTAAGTTCTGATTTCTATTTGAAGAACACTAAAGCCAAAAAGTGACCTTTGCAATTTGTTTAACTATATTTTGTACTTTAAGAGTATTTTAGTCGCCTGGAACGACTAATGTGACAGTTTAATTCAAAAAAATAAAATGAAATGTCATTTTAAAATATTTTGTTATTCAAATGACTTTTAGTCCCTCCAATAGGTCACTAAAATATTCTGAAAATGCAAAAATTTTATTTAAAAAAAAATTTGAAGTTCGTTTTTAAGGGTGTAAAAATCACAACTGCGGACGTTAAAACTGACGTCTATTGGACGTCTAAAAATAGACGTCATTTAGCTGTGCTTTTTGTTCGTCATATAGACGTCTTTTTTTTGTAATGGTCCAATATGATGCTGTTTTTAGAACGCCAGGTGCTACCTGGGCAGTCACGACTTCTCACATCCATTAGTGCAATTTAGTTGAAGAAATTTAGTAGTGTTTCAGCATGCCGTTATGAAAATATGTGGTAGGTGCCTTGTATCTAGTACGATGAAGGAAATAAGCGAAAGCAGTTTCGAGTTCATCCTGATTTAATAAAAAAAAAAATCTTAAAAGTTTTTCCATAGTACCGGAGTAATTGCAAGACCCCGTAAACTTTCAACAAACCTACACCATGAGTACGCTAAGCTCTAGGATATTGAGATACGCCTAGTAAGAACACTGTGGTAAGAACGACCATGCCCCACTACCTACTGAATCAACAAAGAGCTTTCAATCGGTCAATCCTTCCAGTGCTCGGGTCGGTGAAGTTTCCCCCTGTTAAGTCAAAGTCAAAATAACCGCAGGGTGTACTCTTGGTGGTGCCCTTCCGTCAATTTATTTAAGTTGCAATAAGAGTTTCGGAAGCTGGTCAATATACGAGAAACAGTGGAGGTTTTATACATTCGGTTTCATTTATTGGTTATATAGAAATAAATTGCAGTCGCTGTAGGGGACTGACGTAAAATTACAATTTCGTTCACGACTGGTTTCATAGTTGCACGCAACTGGTTTCATAGCTTTGGTTGTGTATATGGACGAGCTGCCTTAGTTAAATTGAGAAATAAATATATTTTTTTTGTCGTAGTAAAACGAGAGAAAAGAGGCAAGCTTTTAATTATCCTGAAAATAGTAATAATATAGTATATATTTCGTAGGTTACTGTCTACCCTCCTATATTTTTTATTTACCTGTAAGTTTTATGTTTTTAATAATTTCTCAAGTAAATTAAAGACTAAATGTAAGTCAAATATGGGGTATATTATTTTATAAAATGGATTACAGGTATTTTCTACCGATCTCTGATTTTTCAACAAAAACCAGTCCTGTTGTATAAATGAACTATAAAGCAAATTAAATCAGATTTACGAAAATTGTATGAGTTATTTATTTAAATATATTAAATATAATATATATTTAAATTTATATAACTTTTAAAATTATTTGATTTTGATCTCTTAAAAGAAAACCTTAAAGCAGGATGGCGACTTTACTAGGAATGCCAATTGATCGCTCTACGTTACACAACTAGAATTACTATCAGTCAGAATAAAATCCAGAATTCCTTAAAATGTTTTAACAAATTTATGCAAACAATCTATCTTTGGTCACAGGTGTCATTTCGGTATCTACAAATGTCAGTTATTTGATCCTCTTAATATGTAGTTGTAAGATACTGCTAAAATATGGCTGTTAATAAACAGAGACTTTTTTTGAAATACAAAATCCATACTAACCGTACCGGCGGATAGTGGGGATTTTCCGAGTATAATAAGGAGTATTATAGTTATAGTTTACGTGACTATAAACTAAAGAGTAAGCCCTACTATCCAATATGTTTTTAACCGGGACAAATCAAAAAATGATTTATTAATTTTCCCACAAACATTGTAAATTCGTTCAGCTTAATACGAAGTATTATTTAAGATAGAAAAATCTAACGCAATTTATTTGTGGTATTATCCCAGAACTTAGGTATGGGTTCTAATTCTAATTAGGTAATTAAGCTGAATGCTATTTCTTAAAGCAAATTTTAGAAGAACTATCTTATTTAAGTTTATTATTAATAAATATGATCCGCACCACAGTTAGAAGGATAAAACGAGATTGCTTATATTTGTTTTGAGTTGAACATAGGTCCGTGCTGAGACTACAAATGGCATATCATCAGTAAACATTATGATCTTGTCGGCCCCCTTCACTGGGGTACTTCTACGTTTAGTTTACACTTCCTTGATTCTTTACCACTGGCCCTAACAAGTATCGATCTTTTACTTAAATATGAGTGTAACC
The DNA here is from genome assembly GCA_030620095.1 of Kuschelorhynchus macadamiae. Taxonomy (NCBI): domain Eukaryota; kingdom Metazoa; phylum Arthropoda; class Insecta; order Coleoptera; family Curculionidae; genus Kuschelorhynchus; species Kuschelorhynchus macadamiae. Next base: position 135,873 of record JAUTXW010004806.1, read on the forward strand.
AGTTTAATATGCTGCCTCTAAATCCAATAGTTGAAAATTTATAACATAAAGATCCTATATTGAGGGGGTTAAAAGCAGCCGAAAGATGGAAAAATAATCCTGCTGTTTCAACTCCTATGTTATTTTTTTAATAATTATGAGTGTTCATTTGAAAGAGGTGGTATATCAAACAAGCTCTACTACTTGCTCCTTAGGTTCTTAGCTGATGAGTGACAAAAAGAGCCATTTCGTAATAATTATTGTTAAATTAAACTACGCAATGTAGCATATTACAATAGACAAAAAATAATTTTCTTGATAGGATGGTGAAGGTTATTTAAATTTAGGCGCTAAGCGATTTGGCGAAGTAAAAGCCGATGTAATAAACGAGCGCAGCGGTCCGGTCGTTTATTCTGTGAAAGATGAAGACACTAATTGACAATTTATTTCTCTTGAAAAAGCACATAATTTTTGTCAAATTTTAAATAAATTCTGAATTATTTTTAGTGACCACAATTGTAATTTTGTGAGTGTTTTAGGTTGGAATACGATCAATAAAACGTACTCAGAAAATCTATTGTAATTAGTCGACGTTTCGACCTCTATGAGTTCATCTTCAGGCCTATAGAAATGTGATTTTCAGACCCACCATCTAAATAATATTCCACAAATTATATTTTTTTAAGTTTCACACGGAAAATCACATTTGTATAGTCCTAAAGATGACCTCATAGATGTCTACTAGACTGCAACAATAGATTTTCTATGTGCGCTTTATTGACTATTATCCAACCTAAAAAACCCTCAAAATATATTTTAAACCAGCAGGTAAATATAATTTTGCTTACTTCTTGAATCAAGAACGTAGCGTGATACAGAAGTAAGAATAGAGAAAGTCCTAGCTACTGCGCTTATCTCTCAATTTGTAATGTAAAACACAGCGACGTAGCTAAGAGTATTGGATCCCCTACCTCGGCTTTTCGTCTTTTAGCGCCCCCCTGTCTCAAAAAATACGCATTAATTAGGTTTTTTGTCGTTACTTGTTTTTTTTTATTCGTTATTTTAGCTGCAATTAAATTAATGTTAATGTAGTTTTACTGCACTTTGGCGCCCTTATTATGATTGCCTCTTTCGCCCCTAAAAGCTGGCTATGCTACTGGTAAAAGAAAAAACTCAGACAGCATGGTTGCAATGTTAATCCGTTGGGTTTGTCAATTTTCGCACTTCAGGATATTTAACACATACATCGTTACAAAACTGATATAAGTAGAGCTTTTGAAAGTTTATTAAACAAGTTGTTAACTTATTGGCAGAGAAAAAAGAGCTAAGAATGGACTAGAGTGCAAATTAATATGTCACTCTAAATTAAGGGATTTAGTTTTTACCATGCAGCTTCTAAACTTTAGGTTTAAATTTATATTCAATATGCAGTAAATTCTATTTGATAACGATATGCTATAAAATTGAAAAACATGCATTTTTTATTTGCGGTGTCCCTAGTGTTGCCAAGAATGCCAAGTCTACTGCTTTTCATGGATCTGTGGTATGTCCCGATCTACCCTTGATTGGGACGCCAGAATGTCCTGATTTTTGACCGAAACAAAGTTCATAAAACACATTTTGTTTTATTGATATATATATAAAAAAATATATATACTAAAAAATATTATATATATATTCACTTGTCATCACTAAGTTTGACACAAACACACAATTGTAAAAAATGGTCCTGCACAAAAAATGCACTAACTATATATATAAATACTTGAAATTTGCTTTTAAATTATCAGGGACTCATATGGAAGAAAACAACGTTTGTTCTACGCCTGCTATATTGACAGGCGTCAGCTTTTTTGTTGAACCGCCTTGTAGATCTAGGCCTGAAAATCTGTATATTTGGTAGTTAAGACGGTTTAATTTACCCAATGTTACTTTTGATTTTTATTAATAAAGTAAATAATGTGTACTTAACGTATGTCCCTACAAAATATTTTTTTTATTTGAATAGCTAGTTTGTACGGAAGCGTATAATGCCCAGAATTTTTTTTATTTTTAAATTCTGACTTTAAAGTCGGAATTTAACTAGATTCTGAGTTTAAAGTCAGAATTTAATAAAATTCTGAGTTTAAAATCGAAATTTAACTAAATTCTGAGTTTAAAGTCAGAAAATTAACTAAATTTGAGTTTAAAGTCGCAATTTAACTAAATTCTGAGTTTAAAGTCAGAATTAAAAAAAATCTGAGTTTAAAGTCGGAATTTAATAAAATTCTTAGTTTAAAGACAGAATTTAACAAAATGCATTTTTGACATCTCCTGTCAAACCTGAAATTGGTGTCAGGAGATAGATAATTAAATATTAAGACAGATAAGTGAAATCCGTTTCGTTGCAAACGAAAACAGTTAAATTTAGGCATGAGAAAGGTAACTCAATAAGTGTTTGGATTTTTCAGAAAAATATAAAAATTTAATAAAAAATAGGGCATTTCATTTAAAAAATGGATGATGCTTCCGGTTTGAGGTAGAAGCGGCAACACCGCGCAATTACAAATATTTTGTAACGAGAGTATACTATGTTCATCTATGGTCAAAGCCAAATTCTCAAAACATCCTATTCGTTGGGTCTCCAGATATTTCCAATAGGACACTTAACTTGAATCACCCTGAACAAAGGGGGAGATCTGTCAACATGCTTCGTTTTTACTTCTAAAAGCGAGACACCCTTACATCGTTGAAACATATTTGAACCGTTTCCTAACACTTATTTATCGTTTGTATTACCTTTTTTATTTTGTGAAACTTTTAATATATATGTTTTTTTTTGTAAGCATATGCTGTTTTTTATTCTCTTATGTACCTTTTGGTGCATATGTATTGTATATGTGTTTTTTTTTAATAAAAATTTCTCAAGTTCATTTTGACTTTTTTCTTTCAGCAATAGAAATAAATAAAAATGTATAAAATGAACTAATTAAACATATGTTTAATTTGTCATAGACTTATTTAACACTCAAAAATCAAAATAGGAAACGTTTATTCTGTACCCTCCCCCTTTTACCATTTTTTGACTATCTGTAGTCTGATGGAACAATTGACTTTATACTTAGAATTTACCTAAATTCTTACCTTAAACTCAGATTTCTATTAAATTCCGACTTTAAACTCAGAATTTTGTTAAATTTTGACTTTAAACTCAGAATTTAGTTAAATTATGACTTTAAACTCAGAATTTAGTTAAATTCCGACTTTGAACTCAGAATTTTGTTAAATTCTGACTTTAAACACAAATTTTTTTTTAAATTCCGACTTTAAACTCAGAATTGAAAAATAAAAAAAATTGTGGCCCTTCTACGCTTCCGTAAGGTTGAGCTTCTAAATCAGCACCTTTTATTAATTCTATATCACAGAGGGTGTTTCCGAAGATAAAAAATTATAATGGTGGATCATTTTGTGATCGTTTCTATTTGTGAATGAAATAAATCATGAAAAACATGCATTTTTTTATATGCACTGTATAGGTTACATGGCAAAATCTGCTTTTCCTGCGAATCTTACACATCCAACAAACCCCTCCGTAGAACTTCCCTGAATTTGATTCTGCTTGAAGAAAATTAAAATACCTATAAAAGATCGGCCATGCCATTTTTATATAAAAGATCGGTAATGCCGTCTTTTATATAAACTCTTAAACATTGTGTTTTTATTATTTAATGATAGACCATACAACGGCACAACGCTGCATATTTGGGTTACACACAGGATACATTCCCAATTAAGTACCCATTAATTACAATTAATTCTATTTAAACTAACATTATATCACTTACACTTAAATATGTGGTTTAATAAGAACTAAGATTTCTTTTTAGGCTATTTTAAAACACGCTAAATGAATTATGGAAAAAGTCCAGCTTTTCACGATAAGAATTTTCGCATTTTAACATTCTATTAATTGCTGAATTTAAAGAATTATTTGATTGGTATCTTTAATAAAAGCTTTTATTTAATTTCACTTGTATGTCAAATAATATTTAGGTCCAATCTTGCAACTAACTTTTGAAGCCCGTTATCGGAGTTGACTGAAGTCTGGTATACGCAAAGGGTGTCCCATTTTGGGTACTTTTGCTGGGTATCTCCATTATTTTTATAGATAGAAAGTTGAGGTTTTTGCTACTTTTTCGTAAAACTAAAGATGCCGTTAACAAAATTTTCATAGCCCTTTTAGTTTTTAAGATACAGAGCTAAATTAAAAATGTTGCAAAAAGCATGCAAATTTTCTCAGAAGCGTGCATATAGATGACAATTTTCTGAAATTAAATGCATAATTTAATAGTAGGCTATGGCTATTGTTTATAACAACAAACAAAAATAAATGTCAAATATTTGTTTCATCGGTTTTTGGATGGACTTTTGCTTTATAAAGCAGTGTATAAACGTTCTTTTGGTATTTTTATTTAATTGATATTTATCAATTTCTTCGAATAATGGCAGCGTATGAAAATTATGAAAGATATGATATGCTAGTATGTTTTATACAGAGTAATCCTTATCCTTATCCTAACCGTTGCACCCGACTGCACCGTTGTCAAGTAAACAATAGAGGGGACTATAGGGAATAGGGTCTCTGTCTTTATTTAGTGCTTTCTTACCACATTTAACTATTTCTATACTCTCAAATGCATTCAATAATCTATTATTAGATACATTTTTGATCAACTTAGTATTATTTTCCTATTTGGAGATTGTTTTCCAAAGCATGTTGGGCAACGCTTAACTTTTCTGTTCTTCCGTATATTAAATGTGTCATGGGTTTTTTAAAACGAATGTTTATGGACCGTTTAGTTTGCCCAACATATTTTAGATCGCAGTTATTACAGCTAATTTCATAGATACCACTCCTCTCCTTTTTTAAGTCGACTTTGTCTTTAGGGTTTCCAAGGAGATTTTTCAAACTGTTCTCCGTTTTGTAGACTACCCTAAAACCTACGTTTTTAAATACTTTTTCTAGACCTCTCGTATATCTGGGATCATATGGGATTACTATGAACTTATTGGAAGCCTCAGGTGCTTGAAGAGTAGTGAAGAGTACCTAAAGGAACTACCTAAAGTCAATAATTTGAAGAAAGAAATGATTGATGAATATTTGCTTCTCACAAAATTATGTATGTATTTTTTTCAGTTCAACAATAAATGTTATAAACAACTTCAGGGAACTGCGATGGGCAATTGCTTATCTCCGTTCCTTGCAAATTTGTTTATAGGTAGATTAAAAACCCAATTCAAAAAAGAACTCAAGTATTTCCCAAGGATGTGGTATAGATACGAAGACGATATATTTGCTATTTTTGATACTAAAGCAAAAAATTTGGACACTTTCTTAGAAACATTAAACAATAAATATCTTTCCATTAATTTTACGAACAATGCAATTACCTTTTCTCCACACGGTAATTAGAAATAACGATAAATTAGAATTTGGGAAATTTCGTGATAGGTATATAACATCCGACTCATTTCAATACAAAATGGCAGCATTTCATTTCTTAACTCACAGATTAGTCAATTTTCCATTAAGTAAAGAAGTTGTAACAATTAAATGAATCGGATTAAAAATATAGCCAAAAGTAATGGATATAATGATAATTTTGAACATAAATTAGTAAATAGGCATAAGCCTAAGAAAATGTTAAAAGATGGCACTACTCTTTAAGCACCTGAGGCTCCCAATAAGTTCATAGTAATCCTATATGATCCCAGATATACGAGAGGTCTAGAAAAAGTATTAAGAAACGTAAGTTTTAGAGTAGCCTACAAACCGGAGAACAGTTGGAAAAATCCTTGGAAACCCTAAAGACAAAGTCGACTTGAAGGAGAAGAGTGGCATCTATAAAATTAACTGTAATGACTGCGATCTAAAATATGTTGGGCAAACTAAACTCTCCATAAACATTCGTTTTAAAGAACACATGACACATGTAAGATACGGAAGGACAGAAGAGTCAAGCGTTGCCCAACATGCTTTGGAAAACAATCCTCAAATAGGAATAAATTGAGAGTATAGAAATAGTTAAATGTGGTAAGAAAGCACTAAATAAAGACAGAGGGCCTATTCCCTATAGTCCTTTCTATTGTTTACTTGACATGTTTTATTTGACAGTCGGGTGCAACCAAGTGTGACCACATTTACCTATAAATAGTCTCGGTTAGGATGTTACTTTAGTTTATATTATCTGCTGATGATGCTTACTTGGTTAGCGAAACGCGCGTCCAGAACGTAACAAGTTGTGGTGTAGTGTGATTAGAACTTTTGTATTTTGAAATATAAGTATCATCAAAAATTTTGGCATTGTGAAAGTCAGCATTTAATGTTTGAAAGGGCACAATAAGGACGCTTTGGAATCTGGGTGTCATGTTTTATTTTGGGCAGACCTAGAAATCCTTGAGGAAGGTATTCCAAAACTCGAAAATATTCAATTAGCCGAATATAATGCTGTGTACCTACAGCAAGATAGTGCCCGAAGTGACAACTCTAGGCTATTAAGGGAATTTCTTGATAATAACTTTCCTCAAAGATGATATATAGATAGGTACCAACGGACCTGTTAGATGACCTCCGCGTTCTTCAGATCTCTCAATTTTAGATTTTATTGGGCGATATACAAAATGAAGTATATAAAACACGATATGACGGCATAGCAGAACTTCGAGACGCAATTCATTTAGCCTTTCGAAATCTGCGATTGAGACCAATGGTTCTTTTTAACGCTATTCAAAGGATTACAAAAAACCGCAGCAACCATTGACAATACAATATTATGGTGTCCAATCATAAATGTCGTATACATGGTGGCGCTAAAAGTACAAAATAAAATAAACGTTAAAAACAGTTCCTGTTATCGGAATTGACTGAGTTTTGGTATACACACATAAACCCGATGACAATGCAATATTATGGTGTCCAATTGTCATTGTCTTATACAGGGTACATAAAAAATAACATTAAAAAGGTACAAAATAAAATAAATGTAATACAAATATTAAAAAAAGCATTTATTCATAAATTATTGAACTGAAAAGTAAAAATAATTAAACTTACAGAAACAAAGAACTTTTAAAAATTTGAATATTTTCTTAAAAGCTTGAGGCTTGAGACGTCATCACACCTGAAATAAAGCTTGAAGCTTTTAAGAAAATACTTAAATTTTTAACCGTTTTGTGTTTATGTAAGTTTAATAATTTTATACTTTTTATTTCAATAGTTTATAAATAAAAGCTTATTCTTAAAAATATTTTTATTTTATTATTCCTAAATTATCAAATCTGAATACCTAGTAGTCTCATGTTGGTAGTGGTATTAATTGTCCATATTTTACTAGAAATGAGCAACCCCTAGAGCCAGTGGCGCACCCAGAAGGGCGGCATTTACCCCTGCCCTCAAGGCTTGAGAAGAAACATTAGGAAATTATTTATTGCGTTATTCCCAGCTTTTGCCAATTTGTTCAAATTAAATTTCAAAAATCATTGACAAGAACTATTTTAAACAACGTTTGTAGTTTTGAAACGACTAACGATATAACAAGATAAACGTTCAATCGTAGTACTGAAATTCTATAGTTCTACAATATCGACAACACATTTTGTGTCAAAATCCCTCAGACTGGTTCTTCAGCTAAGAAAAGTCCATGCCTCCGCAGTCCATTAATAGGAAAATTAAGTACGTAATCAAACATGTAACAATCCCATAAAACACCTCGGACATGACATCGGATCCTGCCGATTGGAGCCGATAACACAACACACGTAATATTTCGGTAAGTAGGTCACTGAGACTGACTAGCAAGTTAGGTCATTGCACCACGTTTGCTTACGGCATGCTGGCGCGCTACGATGCCATGCAGTGCAAATTTCACAAAGTTTTTCATATTTTATATTACATTTTTACAACGGTATGATGAATTGGTATATATTATGTATCTTACTCGGATTTCTGTATTTTGTGTAAGGCCAGAGTAAGATTGCTTATCTTAGGGCTCAACCAGCATATTGTTTTAAAAAAGGGAATTGATTAAGCCGTCAAGAAGACTACCTACCCTTAATCTGGCAATGGTATGTCAGCGCTCTACCAGAACCAATTCTATGATTCATGAGACAGCAAGACACCCACAGAATAACCGAGATCGGTCTCATTTCCCTGTGTGCAATCTTTACGTATTATGAAGATTGATCTTTTTTTAACTGACAATTTCTGCTACGAATTACTGTTGCTGATGAGCCTTCTCGACATTGTCAGATAGGTCATTTACATCTCTTTGGTGATTTCTTTAATGATCTTTACTAATGCCAGTTTTACTTAAACTATTAAATTAAAATAAAATATGTAGCATAAAGTAAGGACCATTTTTTTACTTGTTAAAATTCGTTAACCGCCCCCCAGAGCCAGTTTTATTTAAAGCATGTTAAACAGAAACCGACGACCATTTCTTTTTGTGATTGCAAATTTATATTCATGCAAATAAAATAGTTTTATGTGCATTCTCAGGGGATTTTTTTTCTTCATTTGCTAAATTAAATTTGATTCTAACCACATACATTTGGACGTAATTGTTTTGACGCAATATAAAGCATGGATTCTTCAACTTTAGGCAAAGTTTCAAACATTTTATTAACGGCATGGATTACTTAAAATATGGGCATTTTGATATCAAACGCACTTTTTAATACTATTTCAGAAAAGTGGTGCCTATGAGCTTTTCTATAAATAATGTGTCATGGTAGATAATGCTAATATGAGCCATTGCAGTTCCGGATATTAATATTTTATAAACAAAAGCTTACTTGATATGAATTTAATAAGATTGGGGTTGTTTATCGATTCCATGATTTTTGTCTTAATTATTCTAGCAAGGTAGGTATTTACATATCAATCTCAATACAATAAGAGTGAACAAATCACTGCTCTTTTACCTTTCCAGCCCTATCCATTAGCAATTTTTTTCTACATGCGACAGTGGATAGTTAAAACATAAGGAAATATCTCAAGCCTTAAATCTTTCGTCATGCTTTTCTACCACTTACGTTGCATTGTGGAATACTGGAACCATTGCCTATTTAGTTCTGAGTGTGTGTTATATTTTTCCCAGGAATAGCCTGTATTTAACCTGCTACTCAATAAGTGTCAGGATTTCATTACGTCTCCATATTTTTAAAATAAAAGACTCAGCATCTAGTTCCATGACCAGATCTGAATTCTAGTCTTCATTTTCAACTAACTTTTTGGCAATACCATATACAGGCTTATTTTTTGCGAAATAAAGTTGAAGAATTTTTAACTAAAAAATAATATGTGTAGTAAATAACTATTCTTCTTTGGTAAATTTTCATTTTAGGTTTTATTATTTTTGTTTTGTTTTTGTTGGTGACATTCCATGGGTAAAGCGATTTCATCATTTCATGGGTACCGCGATTTAAGTATAGCTGCATATCTGTGAAATTGTCATATGTGGTAACTTTAAAGTGGAATAAGTCAAAAACTACTGTTCCGAATATAGACAAATTATATATTTTCGGAAAGGGGAGAATGAGGGGAATCCAGAAATGTCAAAAAATGCACACCTCGTCCCATTTAAAATAACAAAGTTGATGATGATTTAGTGATTTTCCGATCGTCTTTTGTTTTTAGAATTCCCGCCGTATAAATCTTTAGGAAATTCCTTATAACTTTCGTAGAAACAATTTCTTTGTATCTTGCAAAAATTAGCCTCGTAAATCTAGGGAAAATGTTTTGGCAAATTATTAAAAAATAACAAAGTTATATTTACTTATATGAACATTGTATTCTAAAATATAAAATTTTGTCATGGTAACGTGTTTTCAAAATTTTTTTTATCTCCATAATTTCATTTTTTCTTTATAATCTACTGCCTCTACTTGGTTCTTAATTGTTTTAATCTTTTTTGCGCAATATCGTGAATCTAGTTTTAAAAATGTGTTGATGTTAAAATACCAATTCAAAAAAATTATTTATATATATATATATATATATATATATATATATATTATATATATATAGATAGATATTGTTAGAAAAGTATTTTTTTGATTGCTAAAATATAAAATTTTGATGCCATGGTAACGTGTTTTTAAAATTTTGTTAATAACAGTTTCATTTCTACATAAGGATTAATAATTAATACATTCAACTTTTTTCTTATATTATATACACAAACCTATTATATAAAAGATTCATTTCAATTTAAACAAAAAATAAAAAATGTTGGCAACACCGTCGTAATATCCTTATATCATAATCCTTGCTGTTGCAGAAATTAAAAAATATACTATGTCGGACTTGCAGTTATATCAACAAACAGAGGGATGCCTGTGCTCTGCGTGCAGCGAAGTTGACGTAAACAAATAAAATATCCTGCTGCGAGTTACAGCTTATAATATATTTTCGCATCCAGTTATTGTAAACACCTTGAGCAGGGCTGTTTAAGATTGATGTAAGAAAAAGCCAGAAATGTTAAAAATAAATAATTATGAACATTTGATAAACAAAACCATAATTTACACTCGACAGAAAAAAAATGGACTTCAAACACAAAAAAATTTTATATTAAAGCTTATCCCAACCACTTCAAAAATTATTTAAACAATATAATATTCAAACTTGTCACAAGGCTTCCAATCTACTATCAAATAATATTCCAAAATACATTTTTTATGTCCAGCAGGAATGTTTATGTATGAAAACCGACGAAGTAACAAACATTTAGAAATACACCAAAATCTTAAAAAAGCAAACAACATTTTCGTCAACAACCTAGTAAATTTTATATTTCAATTGGAATAACCAATGTGATGTCTTATCTTAAAACCAAAACGTGTGTTTTAATTGCAATATATGTGGAAATTCATCTCGTTTTAAATAATCTACGTATTGAGGTAAGAAGGAAAATTTTCCTCTCTAACAATAGTTTGCCTAACAAAATAAAATTTCTGCAATATATATAAATACTAAATTAAAATATATATATATATATACATATGGGCAAATATATGATTTAAAGTATATATATATATATATATATATATATATATATATATATATATATATATATATAAATTGTAGAAAAAAAGACGTGTTTTTTTACGTTTCGGTCTGTTACAACCTTCTTCAGAAATTGTATGGCAACTAAACATTTTTATTTACAAAGACGTGCCCTATAGCGTCTAATAATTTTTTATTTTTACTTACTAGGAACAATTATTAGTAGCAATATGCATCCACTGTCAAAAGTTTATTTATTATTATATTTTATTAATATTTAATTAGCACGTACGTTTAAAAAAAAGAAGACCCTTAATATTTACAAATCCACAATAATAAAATTATAAACTCATAAATGTTTGACAAATAACTTTTACAGGCTGAATGCTGATATATAAATTGCTACCGAAATGAGTGATTTCTTCTGTATGGTTTTTTATTTATATTTTACAAAGGTATAAGGTATCTGCTAAATGGAATTGGGTTTTTGTTTAAAATGTTATTATTTTAAGATGTTATATATTTTACTAAGCTGTTTTATGTCGGTTTTTGAATTTATGGCATTTGGATGATTTCTAATTTCAATCATTCCCGGAAACTCCCGATTCTTTGGATGGTTTTCTGTTATTAATATTCTTGTGTTTTCATAATTAAATGTATGATTTTTTTCTAGACAATGGTTTTTAAGAGCGGTCTTATTTTTTTGTCATATTTGTGTTTGTTAATTCAGTTTTTTAGATATTGTCACCGAACAAATACGCTGATACTAAACTATGATATTGTAGTCCTGACAAGGAATTTCATAAAGTACGTGTGTTTTCTTATTTTTGGGAATTTTTTATTTTAATTGACTGAAATTGTTTTTCAATAGCTGATATTCTTTATATACTACGGAAATATTATATGGTTTGAATACGTTTTTTAGTTTTTCTGATAGATCTTTAACATATGGCAACATTGCCCCTCCATTAAGAACGTCAAATGAATTGCCTGTATCTGAAAAAATTACTAACGTTGAAGTCGCTATAGCAAACCATAACAATGAAACTAAAGATGTGCTACGATCCCAGTGTTGTAATGTCATAACAAACCATAAAAACAATTTCAATAAATCAAAATATATTACTAATAAGTAACACAAAACCTTCTTAAATAAAATCGAAAAAACAAAAACATATCTAAAGAAAAAACACAAATTGAAAGTTTTAAGATCACACAAGTCAAACAAAAACGTAATAATGCTAGAAAATAAATACGACAAAAAGTTAAGACAACACTGGTCACAAACAACTAAAAGATGACTCGACAAATAGAAATGGAAAAAACTTAAAATATACACTGACATACCTTTAAATGATTTCTTATAAGATGTAGAACTTATTTTAAATTCCACATATTTTACGTATAATAACACATTTTTAAACAAATAGAAGGATGTGCACTAGGTTCATCAATTTCTAGTATTATTGCTCTGCTTGTAATGGAAGATCTATATTAACCACCGTAAATTACCATATCCCTTTCTTCTACAGATATGTGGATGATTGTATAGCAGCAATACGAAAAAACAGTAATCTTCATATATTAGAAAAAATAGATATCACAACAAACTACAATTTACAATAGAAACAGAAAAGGATAACAAAATAAATTTGTTAGACCTCACGTTGCACCATAATATCAACAGCATAAAGACATAATGGTACACAAAAAAAACATGGTCTTCTAGATATCTAAATTTTAATTCCCAATATTCAATTTCACAAAAAAATCAGTTATCAAAGGACTTGCCGATCGCAGTTATCCGATAGAGAATATAGTGCAAACGCTATAAAAAAGCTATTTTCAAAAAACGCTTTCATATATTTTATAACGAACTACAAAAAACAAATGACATTAAAATGAGGTTAAGTCTCACGTGAATAAACAAAATAAAATATTAAAAAAGATTCATGCCTTTAGGCGGGATCGAACCCGGACCGCCTGCCTGAGTGGTGAAATAGTATAGTGGTCTGTGGGTTATTACTTCGGGGTCCCACTCAGACGGTCCGGGTTCGATTAATTTCGATGTAATATTTTATTTTGTTTATTCACGTGAGACTTAACCTCACTTTAATGTCATTTGTTTTTGTCAATCAAATATGTATAAGTAGTTGTTTGTTTTGTTGTGCTTTAGTGTGTTTTATTCTATTTGTAAGTTACTGTTTTAAGATTTGTGAGTGTGATTATTTACTAAGGTTCTCTTTGTTGTTTGTAGGTCTGATGATGTGCTGGCAAAACTCGTGTCATGTTTGTTGTAAATTGTAAAATTATAATTTAATGAGACCGAGGCTTGGAGTCTTTTTCTATGTTTGTTAAACATAAAAGTTTATGATTTTATTATTGTGGATGTTAATAGAATATAATAATAAAAAAAATTTTGACACTAAATGCATTTTGCTACTGTGTCTTTGTAATTAAAAATTTTTAGTTGCCATACAATTTCTGGAGAAGGTTGAAACAGACCGAAACGTCAAATAAATATGTAAAAAAATGTCTGTCCGTTTCGCAATTATGGGCCAAAAACCATATTTTCAGCTATATATATATATATATATATATATATATATATATATATATATATATATATATATATATATATACACTTCCATTTTTAGTCAATGTTAAAATATAAATAATACCTTTTATAACTTCAAAATGGTCCATAAATGTTTATAAAGAGCATTTGATTTTTATTAATAAATAGATTGAGACAATACACAGGAGTGGCTCAAATGTATTATAAAATATTTATGCCCCAGCAAGTATTGCATAATTTTGTATAATAACAATTATTCCAAAGCAGATGTTCATATTTATAGGAATTTGTAACTCGGCCTAGAGTATATTGCTAGGAAGTTAAGTTAAGCTCGTTTATATGGTTGCATGCAGTTAGGTCAAAATTAATTCCTGGACACTCGAAAGAAAAACGAGAAATTTGTAAATAAATTTCCGGACTGAACATCTCGGAAACCAAATGAGTTACAGAGTTGGGATTGTTTTTTTAGAAAATTCTTCGAAAATAGACCAGGAAATATACAACTTTAAGCCGCTTGGGTAAATATTCTGTACAGGGTGATAAATAAGAAAGTTTCATTTTTGAAAAAATTCAAAGATTCCGACAATACAGGATATTTTTTAATTTTCTTTTTAATCATACTTGAACCATCTATGAAGCAGAGAAAATCAATTTTAAGATTGTTTAAAAGCATATTTAAGAAATATAAACTATTTATTAAAATACTTTGGTTGGTATGGTAAATGAAACCCTTGGGATTCTGCGACTTTTAGTGTAGAAAAAATAAATATTCAAGTAGCAGCAAGCTCATATTTAAATCATTATCGAGCATGTATTCCTAAGGCAGGGTAATCTATTTTTTTTTCTTATAAATAATAACAAAACTTAATCATTACCGTCATGCATGCACATTAATTAATTAATAAGGGACTAAAATGTATCTTAACAACACATAGTTAAAAAAGGGTTAAATTGAAAAATGTATTTATTTATATTTAGATGAATATTTATATTAGTACATTTTGCAATATTAAATATTCGATTTGTTTCGTCGACAAAATGTTTAATAACCCTACTTGTAGAAGTACATGCGACAGTTCTAGATTCTTCTTAAAGCTCCAATTTGGAATGTATTCCATCACCATGGCCAAAAATATTTTCGGCTACAGCTTTTTTATTTTTTGTGAAGTTTTCGACGTACCCCTCGGCGACGCAGAGCTTATGGCAGCCGTTGGACATTTACTATTAAGTTTATAATTTTGGTTAAATTTGTGTGATTAAAATAATTTTTGACCAGGTATTATACAAATAACTAAAGAAAAGATAAATAATGTCTTTTTCAGCTTAAATTTTCATCAAATAAAAATTATGTACACTAAATATCATATTAATATTTAGATTTAAAATTTATCACATTAGAAATTATAGGACCAAATAATCAATTTTCAATTATATCTGGCAATATTAATAATACTTATTATAACTTATAAATTATTAATAAAAACAACACAATATCAACAACCTAAAAATTATGTTTTATATATACAGTGTGATCCAAGAAGTGGGCAACATATATTTTTTTATTTCTCAAACCACTTTATTCTTGATAATAACTAGTGCGTCCAAAGATACTGGAGTAGTAGTAGCTATAGTTTTAGTAAAGTCCAAAAATATACAGAATAGGCAAACAATTTTGAATAATGATCTAGAAAATGGTACCCTTAACTTTAAAAATATGAGGAGATGTCATGGAGGAAAGTTGTCGAATGAAAGCTTATGATCAGTTATGAAATCATTTTCATTTTTAGATCAAAAGATTTAAAACACTCTGTAAAATCTTGGTGTTGATTTTTTCATTTTTAGATCAAAAGATTTAAAATTGTATGTACAGACACAGGCATAAAATACCAGTCATAGAGATTTACGTAATGTAAGGCAGTTTCAGTTCAATATTCTTTGAATTTGGTAATATTAATTTTTTCGCCACAAGCAATAGTTTTTAACATAACACTAAATCTAACAATTAATTCCTCATCCAGGCCTGTGATTTCGGCAGTAAGGGCAGAATTGCTGAAAAATTATCGTGCCGTATTTCCGGTGTTAGTGTTTCCTCTCCTTTGCTGGACAACGTCTATTAACAGACCAGTGCGTTTTCGAAATTCATTTTGGATTTTCGTCTTATTTTTCAACGTTTTTTGTTCAACACTTTTGGCAGACCAGGACTTAAATGTGGAGTAAACATTGGAAATACCGAATCCACACATGAAGGGACGACATACCAAAAGAAAAATTACTTCTATTAACAGTTTTTTTGTTGACTAAATCTAAATTGTTCATGCTTTTGGTGAAGCACCACACAAAAAGCATCGCATCGAAGATTTTGTATCCGTCATAATAGTTATAATTTTTCCGTCAACCTTTGTAATGATTTATGCTCCACTGTAATATTTGAAAGTTGGCTTGGTATCAAGTTTTCAATTTGATTTTCTATTTCACCGGTGATTGATTTTACTACAGCTTTTGTTTCTTTAATGAAATTGAACTGGATTGGTCGTCAGTATCTGGTAGAGAAGGAAAATCGTTTTTCCATAAAACAGAGTTATCGGTTGAATCGGTTGAATGAATTGAATTTCAATGACACTAGACCGCATATAAAAATACATTTATCACCAGAATCATTCGAAAAACGTATATTATATTCTGACTGATCTGCCGTTCCATCACAGCCCCATTTTGATTTTAAAATATATTTCCTGTCTGGTTCTAATTTAACTGTTAAAGATTGTACTAAGCTTTCAGTAGTTTTATCCAGAATTGATTGTAGTACCCCTTTTGCACCAGATTCACTAAACGATAAATACTTGCTAAGAGGGTAACAGTCTAATTTTGCCTTTTGAAGTTAATAGCAACTTGGAAAGTTTTTTGCGTATTTGTGAATAACGCATTGATTTATTGGTCAAATCAGCAGCCACACTCACACTTAAAGCTTGCTCTTTTGACATCACGTCTTCTTCTAATTGTGAAATAAGTTCTTCACAAAACTTCCTTAAGTCGGGACCACACTATTTTCTTTGCCAATTACGATAAAATTAAAAGATTGATTCAACCACAACTGACTGGCCTTAACAAATCTAGAATTTGTTCTTTTACACATCTGCCACAACATGTCTGCCTTTCTTGACATCTGATTTAAAACAAAGCCATCTAAGATTAATCTGCAACTACATCTTTGGAATAAGCAGTATGGAAATAGTTCATTAAATTATTATTTTAACAAATCATTTTGGAGATATTAACAATATTTATAATATATATAAATATATATTATAAATATTAACAATATTTATAATATACATTAATGTAAAAAAATCTTTAGTAGAAAAGTATGCTACTTTGACACACTAATGACAGACCCTGTTTATAGGCCTCTCTAGAACTATATGTGCCCCCAACTGGCCCCCCCAAAATGAATTTTCTGTCTACGTCCCAGGTATCGAATTTTCTTAGAAATTTTCCACGTTTCGCTCACAGCACCATCTTACAAATGTTTGATATTGCCCTTCATATATTTTCGTCGATTTGGACGGCAAAATATCTCCTAATGTCTCTTCAGATGCTTTTTTTAAATCAAAAGTATCCATTTCGATTTATAATCACGAAATTAATGACACTGGCAACTTATTTATTTATGTTGTAACTACGTGACTTCACTATTTCAAAGCACACTAATCAAATTTGTATCGGTTACCTGCAATAATTTGCCACATTATTGTGTTTTAAATTTTTATATTATTTAGTCATATTGTTCCCGCAAGTTCAAAAAATAATGTATACAGGGTGTTCAGCTAAGGGTGGCTCTCGGCCATATCTCAGAAAGTTATTATCCTAGGTTATCCGAGAAAAAATTTAATAAGTAAATCGGCAAAAATAAAAAGCTGTAAATTATTTTCGACTTTGTAAGTCTGCCGTTAGAGGGCGCAACACCAACCGTAAAGTAGAAAACATGGTTTTATTCAAAAATACTCCCAATTAACCCTTATCGAAAATACTTCTTTTGTAATCTACTAATAATTCCGAAACTATTTGTTTCAACTTTTTTTCTCTAAATTTTCAAATAAAGGGAGGGGGAAGGGGGGAGGGGTAAACGTTGGGTTCAAAGAAATTAAGTAACTTTTGTTTGGATTAAGCGATTTTAACGATTTTTTGTTGTTTTAAGGAGATTATGTGTAAGTTTCTTCGAGAATATTATTATTTAGATTTTATTTTTTTTTAGCCGCTAGATGGCATTTTATGACAAAGTCGCAAACTTTTATTATTTTCTCTAAAATTTCAAATACAATGGTATTTTTTTCTTTAGTTAGAAAAAAGAACATAAAAAATACATGAACTGGAGAAAATCGTGGGTTAATATCTTTATTCGTGTCTGAGTTATTTTGAAATAACTATTTTTTGACAAAATGTGATGTCACTCACTTTAAATTTGCTTTCCGCGTTTATTAGGTATGCTGTCATCTCATTAACACTTGGAATGAGCTACGCTGAGCATAAAATTATGCATCAAGTGTGTAAAATGACTATTTTTTAACTAATATGAATATTGTAGCACGAGTCTTAGCGAGTGTCTGAAGTAATTTGTTAATTTGTATTATAAATTTTTAGTTACTCTATGCATTGCTTTAAAAATGAAATTTAAGCATCTCGAATAGTGCATAAACGAGTACTTTACGCACGGTTGTAGAAAAAAGTATTTTAAAATTTAATTTGAATGCCTAAAGCATGAGTAGAACCGCGAAATCAATTTACCTTATTAAAAAATAAATTTAATTGCAATTGCAATACAAACTATAAAAACTACACATTAAAACAAAATTTATAATAAACTTCTAACATGTTTAAAATGTCTACCATCCATTTGAAGACATTCACTGAGTCTATCAAAGATTGAAAATACAGCGGCTTCCATTTCCGCCCTGGATATGCTGTTAATAGCGTTTTGGATTCGATGAATCATATCTTCTCGTGTTTTAGGGCGAGTTTTGAATACTAGATCCTTAAGCGTATCCTACAAATAAAAATCAAGGCAGGTCAAACCGGGGGACCTTGGTGGACAAGGAAATATTGACCCCCTCCAATCCAGCGATTTGTAAAACGTTCTTCCAAATAATGTCTAACGGGAAAAATGGGCAGGACAGCCGTGCGTCGTGCTGAAACCACATATTCCTTATTACAGCCAAGAGTATATCTTCTAAAAGTCCGGGTAAGTCATTAATTAAAAAATGTAAATAACTTTCACCGTTTAAACTTTGTTCAAAAATGAACGGGCCTATGATTTTACCATCAATGATTCCGCATCAAACGTTGACAGTCCAACGGTGCTGATTATCCGCTTCTCGTATCCTATGTGGATTGGTACCCGTCCAGTAGTGCATATTATGCAAATTTGGTTTATCAGTATTAGTGAAGGTATCTTCGTCGGTCCATAATATTCTAGATAAAAAATGCTCGTCTTCGTTTACCATATTACGAAGCCAATAGCAATGGTTCAGCCTATTGTCAAAATCCGTCTCTGAAAACGCTTGATGTACAACAATATGTTGTACATCATGCATTTTAAAATCACGTAAAATCTTGTGCACTGACCCGATAGATATTGGTAAGTCTCTTGAAATTTCACGTATACTTGCGTGAGGTAAAGCATGAATGTAAGCCAGGACATTTGTTATATTTTCCTCATTTCTGGCGGGGCGATTTCTTCTCTGGACAGGAAGAGGCTGTACTTGACCTGTTTCCTTTAACCGTCTTGCTAAACGCCTAAAGTCTCTCCAGGAATAATGACGCCGATCAGTATAATGCAGAGCGTATTGGCGCGAAGCAATTAATGCGTTTTCAAAGTTTTGAAAGAAAATAGCTAGCATATCATACGCCTGTTCTTTAGAATACATATTTTAAAAAATAACAATTCAAACTGATACTAAATAAAAACTGAAATATTTATCTCTCAAAAATAGTAATTAGTAATGGCTTCCTTTTTTGCTTTTGTTTATAAGTCATGGCCTACCAAGAGGACCGGGGTAACTTAGATTTTAATAAAGTAGGTAATCGATTTAGAAAACAATTTTTTTTACGTTTTCTTTGATGGTTTTTTTACCAAAATGAAACAAAGAATACTTTTTAATGCACGTCGTAGTTCATTCCAAGGCTTACTTAGACGACAGCATATCTAAAAATGCGGAAAGCAAATTTAAAATGAGTGACATCACATTTTGTCAAAAAATAAAGTTATTTGAAAATAACCAAGACACGAATAAGCCGCTGTATTTTCAATCTTTGATAGACTCAGTGAATGTGTTCAAATGGATGGTAGATATTTTGAACATGTTAGAAGTTTATTATAAATTTTGTTTTAATGTGTAGTTTTTATAGTTTCATTGCAATTAAATTTATTTTTTAATAAGGTACGCAATTGATTTCGCGGTTCTACTCATGCTTCAGGCATTCAAATTAAATTTTAAAATACTTTTTTCTACAACCGTGCGTAAAGTACTCGTTTATGCACTATTCGAGACGCTTAAATTTCATTTTTAAAGCAGTGCCTAGAGTAACTAAAAATTTATAATACAAATTAACAAATTACTTCAGACATTCGCTAAGACTCGTGCTACAGTATTCATATTAGTTAAAAAATAGTCATTTTACACACTTGATGCATAATTTTAAGCTCAGCGTAACTCATTCCAAAGTTATTTGAAAATAACTCAGACACGAATAAAGATATTAATCCGCGGTTTTCTCCAGTTTATGTATTTTTCATGTTCTTTTTTTCTAAGTAAAGAAAAAAATACCATTTTATTTGAAATTTTAGAGAAAATAACAAAAGTTTGCGACTTTGTCATAAACTGTCATCTAGCGACTAGGAAAAAAAAATAAAATCTAAATATTAATATTCTCGAAGAAACTTACACATAATCTCTTTAAAACAAAAAAAAATCGTTAAAATCGGTTAATCCAAACAAAAGTTATTTAATTTCTTTGAATCAATGTTTACCCCTCCCCCTCCCTTTATTTGACCATTTAGAGAAAAAAAGTCGAAGTTTTGGAATTATTAGTAGATTACAAAAAAAGCATTTTTGATAAGGGTTAATTGGGAGTATTTTTGAATAAAACCGTCTTTTCTACTTTATGGTTGGTGTTGCGCCCTCTAGCGGCAGACTTATAAAGTCGAAAATAATTTACAGCTTTTTATTTTTGCCGATTTACTTATTAAATTTTTTTCCCCGATAACCTAGGGCAAATACTTTCTGAGATATGGCCCTTAGTTGAACACCCTGTATATCGCGGGACTAAAGTGCTTTAATCCCTCGAATGGTTGTTGCTTTAGACCCGAGTTATATAATGTACTATTAATACATAAAGAAAAACTGTACGGGCATTTTTGATTCAACGAATATTTGATCAGATAATAAAAACCGATCATTCAACGCATATAGATTTTTAAAGCCTCTCACATTCTATGGTTATTAACAGATTATATAAACAGCAAAAAATTATCTTGCAAAAAACTTTCTCGCATGGGTGTTGTTAACATTTGAGATCAATTTTGCAACCGATCGGTTCGAGGCCTCAGGACATTTTAGGCTGTTCGGTGACTTTCTTTTTATCCTGTTTAAAAATCCCGTGTCATTTATTATAATTCCGTCGTGTAAAATTAAAAGAAATATATATATCACACCGCAATTAATTTTAAGGAAATTACGTAAGAGGAATAATTATTAACTTAAGTCGTACAAATGGATTTGGTATAATTTAGACACTGATTATGTATAAAGCTAAGCAAGTGTGCGTTTATTTTTTTTTTAATTTTCAGAGGCGTAGTCAGAAAACGTAGAATTTTTTGTAATATTTTTTTCAAGCCTTAGTTATACAGGATGTTTCTGAATAAGTGTCCGATATTGCACATGATGATTCTTCAAGTATTTTTAAGGTAAAAAATTAATATAAACGTGTGGTCTAAAATGCTTCGTTTTCGAGATCCAGCGTGTCAAAGTTTTATTTTTGTCCTTTTTGTATAATTATTAAATTCCGATTTCTGGATGTAATTTGTACATGGAGGTTTTTAACATTAGAAATTTGATTTTGAGCTTAATTTAGCTCTTACTTGTAGAAGGCGCTAACTACATATCTTTACTCACTTTCAAAGGGTCGTAACTCTTTTTACGACTTTGTATTACATTTTTGGTAAAAAAAAAAGAATATTTCAATTATCTTTACGTAAAAAGGGTTTTTTTAATCGCTAAAAGCAACCGTTTTCGAAGTATTTGGATTAATAGGCGTATCCAGGGGGGGGCTTCCGGGCTGCAGCCCCCCTAAAGGTTAATTTAAAGTATGTTTTTACGACTCTATTTTATATATTACTTTCTATGTATTATTTTTTGCTTATTTATTATCTATGTATTTAATAAAACATAATTCGGCAACAAAAACACCGCTTTAATTTAAACCTTTGCGACGAATACCTAAAGATGTCGCGAAAAAACTCTCGCAAATACAGTCGGGAAGCCGTTGAATTACTTAAATTCTGTAATTATGCGTATTTTTGTGATCGCCAAGCTAACCTAACTAACCTTACAATATTTTAAACCGATTTCCCTGGAAGGTTTTCGAATTAGTAGTTTGTTTTGAAGAAAATTGGAGATTTAACTTACAGATAAGTTTATTTTGTTATTGAGTTATTAATTTACGGATGTTTAAAATTTAGGAAATATCGTAAAACGTTGAACTACATTAATCGTGGTTTTCCTTTTACAGGAAATATTGGATGATCTGAGTTAATTTAGCCTATACTTTTTTAAAGAAAGCCACTGTGCGTTTTTATCAAAAGGGCAAATGGGCAATGCCAGTTCAAAAAACACACATTATAACTTAACTAAAACAATTGCCAAAGGTATAAAGGAAAATAAAGTGACCTCGTTATCTTTTTTAAATATATATTATAGGGTTGAAATAGACGTAGAAGAGATCCTAAATAAAATGAGCCAAAAAGCTTGTCGTTTAAATATTTATATATAATTTGTTACTATTTTTAATTATCTTTCACTTACTTTTTTTGTTTTCTGAATTATTCTGCGAATTATTCTGATTTTACATTGTTATTATATTTTACAGATAATATAGTTTACTTTGATCCATTTTTTTGACTCAAAGGTAGCTGTACATTCTTTATAAAAGTAATATAAATAAAGTGTGTTTTACTATAAAAGGATTTCTCTATGACAGCCCCCCCCCAAACCAAAATACTGAATACGCCAATGTTTGGATTTAAAATAATCGATGCATGTTACGTTGAATAGCAAAATGTAAGACTTTTCTTCCAAATCTAAAGAATTATTTTTTAAAATATCCATAATCTATTATGGATATTTTAAATTGAGGGAAAAGACTGAATTTTGGCAAGCAGGTTGATTTTAGTGTGTAGAGGGATTTTCAAAACTCAAATTCCAAGGGGGTAAAACCACCCCTTAAATATCACAATATTTTTTATTTAAAAAACGGTCAGTTTTTTGGAAAAACGCGTGAACACGTATTTTTTAATTTATTTTTTCACATATTTTAGGATTTTTAAAAAAATCATACAATGTGTACAACCATTCCTTAAATATTATAATATATTTTATTTAAGAAACCGTTATTCGGAAAACGCTTGAACATAATATGCTTTATATTTTATTTTTTACATATTTTAAAAAATTTTAAAAACCCAGCTAGGGTGTCCAAGGGTCTGAAACCACCCCTTTGGTATTATATTTTTTATTTAAAAACGGTTAGTTATTCGGAAAAACACTTGAATATGTGCTTTTTATTTTATTGCATTACATATTTTAAGATGTTTTATAAATTAATACAGTGTTTTTGAAAAAATCGGGTCATTGATTAATTTTTGTGATCTTTCTCAAACCGTTTTCCGTAGAAAGCTAAGCTTCTGCAAACAGCTTGATTTTAGAGTGCAGAGGTTAGATAAGAAGGTATTTTTTGAAAATCAGTTTCCAAGGGGGTGAAACTACCCCTTAAAGGTTTATAGTGGACTCGAAAGTTGTCAAAATATAACCGGATTTAAAGAACGAGCTATATTAACTCCACAAAATAGCACAGCAAATGAAATAAATCTAGCTTTATTGGAAAAAATTACTTCTCCACAATTAACATACTACTCAGTAGATGTAGTTATTGATCAAAATTGTGTAATGGAACTCGACTACAGGTTAAAACATTACAAAATGATGTAATACAGTTTACTATTATTTCTGGTCCTGGTCTTGGAGAAACAGTTTTTATACCACGTATCCCTTTAATTCCGTCAGACTATCCCTTTCAGTTTAAACGTGTACCGTTTCCTTTAAAGCCTTGTTTCGCCATGGTAATTAACAAAGCTCAAGTTAGTGCATTATAAAATTGAATTCAACCACTCCTGCAAATCAAGTAAACCGTAGATCTTCGGAAGGAGCAATGTAACATAAGGAATCAAAAGGATCAAATATAGGCTGGTAAGTTAATTTCTTTTTTTGTTTATTGCTCGTTGTCACGGCAAGTAATTAATGAAAGTAGTAAGTATTTGTTTGTCAAAAAAAGGAGAACTATACCAATGCTGAGCTTGCCGGCATACATTTTGCCTGCGGATTTGCTAATGGAAATGCTTATGAAGCTAGATGTTTGAATCAATCAGAACTCCTAGTTCAAAAACATTTTTAAGGAACCACCTCCAGTTAAGGGAAACACGAACTTTTAAGAAAGCCACTCCGGTGCACATCTGACGGTAAGAACTTCAGAAACCGAAGAAGCAGTTCTTAATCTGGTAGGAAAACAACCAGAAACAAGTACCACAAAAATATCGCTATGTTTAACTTAACTTTTTCATGTTCTGGTTTGGAGAATTTTAGTCGATAATTTGCTTTATCCCTACCATATTCCAATTCGTATCGAAGTCTGTCGTTGGGTTCTGCAATGCCTAATTCAAAATCCTCTATTTGGTAATTAAATCCTGTTTAAGGACGAAGCAAGTTCCTCACGCAGTGCTATTCGCAATATTCATAATAATCATTTATGGTCAGAGGAAAACCCCATACAATAGAGGAATCGCAGTTTCAATAACAGTTCTCCGTTAACGTGTAGGCTGGAGTTCTGTGAGATTTTCCAATAAATCCATTCTTTCTTCCGGGAAGATTAAACGGCAATAGGTATCGTCAATTTCTCGAAGAAGATCTTTTCCCCGTTTTGCCTGAGAAGGTGCCACTTTTACTTCGAAATCAAATGGTTTTTGCATAATGGTGCACTAGCACATTTTAGCATTCAAGCGCGAGAACTTTTAAATCAAGCTATCAGTAATCTCTGGATAGGTCGAGGAGGGCCTCATCCATGGCCCCCTAGATCACCAGACCTTAACTGCCTGGATTATTTCCTTTGGGGTCATCTTAATTTATTAATTTATTTTAAAAATCATATAGAAATCATCGTTCTTTTTATCTTCCATATTAAATTTCAGAAAGGCGTATCACGCCGAATACCATTTAAAGTTGCATAAGTGTAATTAACAGGCGCAATTACCAATGCCACAGACAAATTAAAATTTATTTTGATAAACACCTCACATAAATTCAGATAAAATCGCGTATATTTGCATTTCATGTAACATGAAGAGCTGGGCAAAAGTTCAGTGGTCGATCAGTTAACAGACCTTTAAAACTGAGAAAAAAAGTGTAATTGAGATTATCGATTTTTAGGTATTTTAAAATAAAATTTTCTTGATAAAAAAACTGTGATAAGCCACTCTTCTATCAATTTTTTTTCGAAAAAAAAATGTTTTTTTTTATTGTTTAGATATACTAGTTACGTAACATCACCAAATATTGCTGTAAAAGCTGTGAAGTGTGTCATGGAAGTAGTAGTAGCGTAAGAATCTACTGAGTAATATTTTTGACCAGTATAAGAAATACAACAATATTTTTTTTATGGAATTATTCTCGACATTATTGATTAACCGGAGTAGTATGCATATATTATTTTTCTTGATTGCGTGCGGAAAAACGTCTTTTACGCACGGATTTGCGAGTAGGAAGACAACATTTCAGAATTCCGCACTTTTAACATTTTTATCCTCAAAGCGTCCGTAAAAAAATCTTTTCAGCTCTAAAGAAAACTGCTTGCGCTGCTGCTGCTTATACGTTAATGATTTGGAGTTTTTGAGAGTTGTGAGTGTTATAAAATCAGTAAATGTCTTTTATGTGAGGAATAATATTTTTTATCAGTTTGGGTACCTGTACAAATCAAAACAGGATGTAGAACAACTGAAATACATCGAAAATTCTTACGATTTTTTATTTGTTTTTGTCGGAAACTGTTAAAAAGTTTGCATTAAATCCTGACCTGCTAACCCATTGCCAACTTTCGGTGTAAAAGCAGTGTGGATACAAACCGGCAACGTTGTAAGAGGCTAAGACAATAAAATGCTTTTAAATTTTACGTGACGGTTGAGCTCTTCCAGCCACCATGTCTCTTCAGAGTGCTTATATTTGCTCCAGTATTGGCCAGCATAGTGGCTGAGGATCTCCGGAAACAGTGGCCAGTATAGTTTTCTGGGTTTGGAAAACGTAGAAAGCTAGAGATATTACTAGGTATTTTCCAGAAGGTATTTATGCCAACAACTTGTCTCAAGCACTTTCCCTTGTGGTAGGAAAGAAATAACCGTTGATGCTGCTGTATTGTGGTCACAATGACTTACTTTTCTGCAAACTTCTTAAAGCATGATTTTTTATGTCTTGAATTTTTACTACCAGTATATTTTCCCTTTCTTTCCGATGTCGCTCACAAGCAAGTTTGCCATTCCTGCTCATACCGAGAATTCTTGCTACCATATTCATCAAGCAAATATGATGTGGAGCCTCTGACAAAAATTTTTTGATATCGTTTCTACGAAGTTTTAAAGCTAGCCTTAACATTTAAAACTTTGACCATTGCGTGAACGGTACAAAACTTTTTGAAAGATGAGAAAAATAAGCGAGGAATACTTCTTCTTTTAGCGACGAACGTGATACAAACAAGACAAACTTAAACAAATTACGCTTTATTTAACATGTGTTTTTTAGTAGCCTTCGAAACCAACAGGTTATAATACAATCCGTACTAATACTAATATAATATAAAAGTGAAAGTAATAATTGGAACAGTTTTAGCGTACAGAGTAATCATTTATATTTCGCCACCCACATCAGGGTTTATTTTGGTAGATAGAAAAAAATGATAAATACAAAAGTTGTATGGATTTCGGGGAACTTCCTGGAAAAAAATAATTCTGAATATATAGGGTGAGTCAGAAACTAGTACCATACCACATTTTGTTTTTTTGTTTTAATGAAATGCCCTGTATATTTTAAATTTTTTAGATTCTTCTTATTATTCCCTTTCTAAAAATGTGTGATATGTCTATAATTGTATCGGTAGCTTTGTGAGCTATTCAACTTCAAAATTTCTCCATAACATATACTTAATATATAGTTAATTTAAGTGAAATCGTATCTAGGGTGTGTTGATGACAATGTAAAAAATGATTAATATGATTTTAAAGTAAAGAAATATTTTATTATGAACAATAAATACTAAATAAAAATGTATAAAATGAAAGAAAAAATTAAAAACCATAAATTCTAGTTATTTACATATCCTCCTTGGTGGGTTAAGCACCAATATTTTGTAACAATTTGCGATTAATGCTGTTAAAAATAAAATCAGAGTGATTTTCGTTTAATCCTGCAGTTTCTTCCCTAATTCTCTCTTCCAATACAGCTATATTTTCGAGTCTATTGTAGTAAATTTTGTTTTTTAGATATCCCCATAGAAACATGGCATCAGGTTTGGACTGTTTGCTGTCCATCTTATATTTCCATTTCGTCCAATCCACAGATCATAGTTCCGATTAAAAAATTGAGCAGCATTTAAAACATTGTGCGCTAGAGCGCCATCCTGATGCCAAATAAATGTAAATTTCTGATTTAAAGGGATGTTATCTAACTGCTGTTGTATATCATTTTCAGATTTGGGGAGATCTGACACCAGTAAGACTTTCACGGAAAACGATTGGTCCGATAACCTTATTTTTTAAAATGCTACACCAAAGATTTAAATTTTTGTCGTCCTGGAATTTTGACTAGTTGAATTTTGTGAGGATTGTTTGTCGATTCAACGATTGACATACCATTAGTAATAAATCTAGCTTCATCGGTAAAAGGCATATTGTGTAAAAAGAACGGATTTAACAAACATCTTAAAATTTCTTGACAAAAAATTAATCTTTGTCGTTTATCAGTGGCGGCTATTCGGAGGAAGTAGGGGAGTGCCTCTTCCCCAAAAAAAAAACCTTGCAAATTATTTTTTAACACACTTTAAAAATCAATACAATATACTAATTTTCGATATTAAATCTTTTCAATATTAAACTCAATTAAAACTCATTTTATTAAAAATTATCAATAAATGCAATTAAATTTAATGCATTCGTGGCCGCTCGTCAGAAACCTAGAGGCAAACACGAAGTGATATACTTAAATTAAGCAAATCCGTATGTGCGCCCACCACACCCGCAGGAAACTCTTTTGAGTCTATACAGCAACAGAAGAGCCACGTGCGAGCTCCGTAAAAATCTTCCAGCGAGAAACGAAAACCATGCCTGAAAATAATGCGTTGCTATGGCAACGAGAGTATCGCATGTACGGACACCGCGCCTCTAGGGAAGAGCTGCAGTTCAACGCTTCCGTTCCTATTGTACGTAAAGTAGATCGCGGCGATCGCTTTATTCAGTATTTTATCGGCGGTCTTTTATTTTATTGTTTGGAGAAGTGGCACGTGTGTGTGGTTGAAAATGAATTCGTTTGGGCCCGTTAGTGACATTGTTTGTAGTTTGTCAGAAAATCCCTTTTCCCGTTGGAGAGAAGATGACAAAAAGGACCTTTTAATTACGGGTCGACAAACAAGTGTGCTGACAATTAGTGCTAAAAAAGACATTAAAAATTCTGGTAAATTCTACAATATTCATTTAAAAAATTCGTGGTTTTCTGAATTTAAGTGGCTGTGTAGCAGTGTATATTTACAAAAAATGTTTTGCATGCAGTGCCCATTTTCGACCTTGTCTGTCCTACTTTTCTGTAACACTCCCTATTTTTTTACCCACGAGTCGCCACTGTCGTTTATGTTCTTGAGTTAGACCATGGACCGTAGAAATTTATATGGGTGATATTTATAACGATGAAGAGTTTGTTGAATTTTGCTAAATGATTTTTGAAAATAAATCGCTAATTGATCGATCTGGGTTTTCTGCAATAAAACGAACCAGATATAATCCTAAGTGTATAGAAAACTAGCAACAATAATTTACCTGTAACAAATAGCAATACGCTTAAGTCAAAGTATTTGTTTGGATTTGCAGTTCTTCTATTTACACTTTTGGTATCTTCAAATTTGTTTTCTATATATCTTATCGTGCTTCGCGTTGGGACGGTTTTACCGGGAAATAGCCTATGATACTCATTTTGATTGTGGGTAGATAAAATGATATTGACATGTTATAAGCGTATTATATTTAATTTCTCTTCGATGGAGTAGCTCATTTTGTTGGGCAAAACTAATCTGACAATGTCAGTACCAGCAAGACACCTTAGACACAATTTCACTTAAATTAACTAGGATAAAATAAATCGAATATCTCAAAAACTACCGATCCAAGTATAGACATATCATATATTTTTGAAAAGGGAATAACAAGGAGAATCTAAAAAATCAAAAACATACATTTCATTTAGAAAAACCAAAATTTGGCACGCTACTAGTTCTGATTCACCCTGATATTCAAAGTTATTTTATCTAGGAAGTTCCTTGCAATCCATACAACTTTTTTATTTATTAGTGTTTTCTATCTACAAAAATAAACCCTGAAAATGGGTGGCGAAATATAAATGATGACCCTGTACATGAGAGAGTGGTGGTGGCAAGGGTAGTGCATTGAAACTATTGAGGCTGTTTGTAATATTTTAAAATATATATTAAAAAACCACTAAAAATCAAGTTTTAAAAATAACAGAAAAAACCTTCAAAAATGTCATTATTTTATATAGAAAACCTGTAATTTTTGTTCCACTGTATATTAATGGGTATTTTCCCAAACGTATTTATGCCAACATTTTCTAATTTTTGTACCCAAAAAATACAAAAATGTAATAAAAACAAGCCTATTATTATGCAAGTAGGAAATGTGCTCTACTTAACATACATACAAAAATTTAATAAAAACAAGTTTATTTTAAAAGCAAGTAGGAAGTATGTTGTACCTAACATGTGCGAAAAGTGCCTTTTCCACCCTCGGTGGCATGTCTGGACTCCGCTTCGCGTCGTTTGCGTAACGGCCGTCGCATGCGGAAAAGTATCACTTTCCGCACTTATTAGGAAGATAACTATTTAAGGGAGCTTTTGCTACTTCCTAAGAGTTTCCAAATAATCACAAAAGAAAATTGAACATTTTATAGCGTTGTAGTGATTGTAAAATAATAAATACATGCTCTGTAATACCTTTGGTTGAGAAATTAAACAAATAAAAAGCGAGTTATGGTTTTTTACTCATAAAATTCAATTTTAGTTGTCCCGCCATCTAACCTTTTTCCTAGCTAGTCACGACACAAGCCTAATTTTTTTTATTTTAATAAATAGTTATTTATTATACAAGGGAAAAACGTAATAGATTTTAGCTCGAGGTTATGTTGTCTCCCGACGCGAAGCGGACGGAGACAAAAAATCGATTGCTAAAATCTACTATTTTTCCCGTGTATAATATACTATTTTTTTGACGAGTGACTAGAAAAACGACAATTTAATATTGAAAATAGGTAAATGAAGTCAGATTTAGTAGAAGCAGCAAAAGAAGCGTCACAAAAATTATTACCAGCTAAATTGCGGAAAATTTACTTAACCGCGTATTCAAGAATTATGGAATGGAAGATGAAAAAAATTTTTGTTGTATTTGGGATTGCAGAAACTTCTCGAATTTGTGAAATCAGCCAGCTAACAATAGATGATATTGAAGATTCGGGAACGTTATTAATTGTGAAACTTAAGCAAACAAAGAATGATGTAACATAGTCCTTCGTCCAGCAGCAGCAAAAGATAGCCGCCTGTTTTATGCATATCGCAATGGAATACATGTGGGTAAAAATCAGTTTTATTAGGTACCTGAAACAGTAGCTAATTTTCTTTGAATGAATTTGAAAATGCTAAATCATATACAGGTCATTCATTTCGAAGATCGTCTGCTACACTTTTAGTTGAATCTAGGGGAAACTTGAAGACACTAAAGAAACATGGCGGTTGGAAGTCATCAACGGTCGCTTAAGGGTATGTTGATGAATCGGTAGCACACAGAACAGAAATAGCGTGTTTAGAACGTGTGGCAGCGCTGAAATAACACCCGATTTGCGACCAGGTACATCAACGGCACTTGTGTCCATGGCAGAAAAAAATTTAATTTCAACACAAGAAAATTCGACTGTTGTACCGAATAGTTCAAGGAACACGTCAACATGTACTTTTAATATATAAAAAATGTAACTTTTGTATAATAAAATATTCTAAAATTAAATATCTATAGTCAAAAGCAATGTTATCGTGCAGGTCATACGATTTATCAAAGACAATCTTTTTAAGTTTGTTTTTCTTTTATTACGTGTAATCATATCCTCCGCATAAAATCAGGAAGACGAATTAGATAGACTTATTATATTTTCATATGAAAAAAGAGGATAAACATATAAATACCAGCAGTTGCGAGCGATGTCACTTCAAAGTCAGATTGAGTAATAGAACACAATTTTCGAACTTTTTGCATCCACAAGCGAAAAAATGGTATTAAATCTAAGAAAATATTACGAAAATGAAAATTCACCGGCCAATATCCAGGAGACAGTAGCAAAAGCTCTGGGAATCCGTATAAGGACTGTGCAGAAAATTGTGCATGAAAAAAAGGATAATTTACTACCGAAGAAGATTAAGAAATGTACACGACAAAAGCCAAAGACAGAAGACTTAAGTGACAATGTAAAAATGAATGTTCGTAATGCAAATTACGATTTATACACATCAAAAACTAATATAACCCTTCAAGATTTAAAAGAAGCTTTAAAAAATCGAGGCATATTGGAAATTGGACTAAAATCGTTGTCAAAATTAATAAAAATGTTGGGTTTTCGATATAAAAAGGACTGTAATTGAAGATTTTTGTGCGAGTTGCCACATATAGCAAGTCAGCGTATCCAGTTTTTAAAGAAATACACCGAAAATGTTAATTCAAAATTTAGAAAAGTGGTATTTTTAGACGAGACTTGGATATTTTCTAATGGAAGTGGTTCGAAATCTTTGCAGGACGAGTCTGTAAAAAATGTCAAGAGAAAAAGAGATGTGGGACGGGAAAACGGTTCATCATTTTATGCAGGTTCTTCAACAGGATTTCTCCCAGGGGCAAGTTTACTGTTTTCTTCAACATCCAAAAGTATGGAATACCATGATAATATGAACTATGAAAATGAACATGAGGTTTTACGACTGCCGCGATACCATTGCCAGTTTACCGCAATAGAATTAATATGGGCTGGGGCAAAATCATATTACGAAAAAAAAAATTGTTTGGCAAGATTCATTAAATTATATTACGCTGGAGTACTGGAAGAAATCTGTGGAACATACGGAGAAATTAATATGGGATTGGTGGAATCGAGAACGAGTTCTAGATTTCGAAAATGCGCCATTTGAGGACGACTCAGAAGATGAGGACTTTTTAAGTGATGGTGATATTTTTTAGTCTATAATATTAAAAAGTTTCTGAAGGATTATATTAGTCTTTGACGTGTATAAATCATAGATTGCATTATGAATATCTCTTTTTGCATTGTAACTTAAGTCTTTTGCCTTTGGATTTTTTCGTGTACATTTCTTAATCTTCTTCGGAAGTAAATTATGTTTTTTTTCATGCACAAGTTTCTGTGAATTTTAATTTAAAAATTGTTTTATTAGATTTGACACCATTTTTTGCTTACTTTTTTAGTACATTTGTAATTTTGTATGCAATAAATAAATAATTATAGAATACTTGTTCCAATTTTAAAGGGTGTAGTAAATTTTTTTATTAATTATAAGACAAAATTTGATATATAAAAATCGGTAAAATCGCCTTACCGGAATATATATATATATATATATATATATATATATATATATATATATATATATATATATATATATATATATATATATATATATATATATATATATATAGCCTGTATTTTTCTCATGCATGGCCCTTAATTTGATAACACTGAAATTTGAAGAAATCGGATAAGTAGTTTTTTAGCTATGACACAGACTGACGGACAGACATACAGACAGACGG
This sequence comes from Kuschelorhynchus macadamiae, assembly GCA_030620095.1. Classification (NCBI taxonomy): domain Eukaryota; kingdom Metazoa; phylum Arthropoda; class Insecta; order Coleoptera; family Curculionidae; genus Kuschelorhynchus; species Kuschelorhynchus macadamiae. The sequence goes on from JAUTXW010004806.1 coordinate 168,924, forward strand.
AATTGAGAAAACTTGTTTTCCGGCTTCTAGGGACCCTTAAACGTAAAGATCTGAAAAAATCTCACGAGGGAAGTAATAGCTAATTATCTTGTGTTTTTAACAAAAGTGTATAATATTTTTGCAAAATAAATTTTTTTTGTTATCACAAAACAAAAAAAAAGTTTTTTTGCACAGAGGTGTCCCGCATTTAAATAAATGGACCTCATAATTTTTGGTGATTGATAAAAAATCTCACTTTCATTAAGTGGCTGTATAAACAGAACATATCCTGATTGTTCCACTGATTCGAACCGCCTTCCGACTTTATTAAGACGCTTGCCATTTTGTGTATTTTTGTTTTTGCTAACCAAAAAATTTTAACCAAATACATATTTAGCGGATTTTCTTATTTAGTCCCGCGGCATTAAATATATAAAATAATATTAAGTGGCTATCTTAATATTATTGCGTAATATAATAAAAAAAAACTATTTTCTTTCTCCCTGTATATTTGTAAATAGCCCATCGAGATCTAATAGCTCGATAAAAGAATCACACATCATTTTGGTATTCACTGTGTTTTCTGATTTGATTCATAATGTTGGTGACCTTTGGACACGTACGATAAGACCGCATTCGACTATACCTTTACTTATGTGTATATATCCGTTCTCATATTTTTCCCCGGGAAAAATGTAATAATTTTAAAGAAGGAATAATAACGAGTTATTAAAATTTACACCCCTATTAACCAAAGAGGTTTAAATTTAGACCAGGTCTAACTTGGGGCTTATAGGTTTGATGACATTTTTAACAACTGAACAATCATTTTTCTAAATGTCACACTTACAAAATGACAGTGACACAAGCCACGTATAACTGGTGAACCAAGAGTTTTACGTATCATGACAACTAGACCAACTCTTAAACCTTTTTAGTAATACTGAATATGATTATTGGCCACTTTGAGTGTTTACAATAGGAGTACGAAAATGATATAATGACTAATTTTATAAAACGAACTAAATTTAGAAAAAGATATCTCCTTAGTTTGCTAAAACTGCTACAATAATATAGCAAACCTGTAGGCAGATACTTCTTATCGATATATGTTTTTATGCGCTCAGCCCTAGTACCAAAGCAGTGACTATACTTTCACTTTTTTATGCCCGTATATACATGTGGCACTTTTATATTCTTTCGGTATATGTATTCAGTTACGGGTATTTCCAGTTGCCATATTAACCTGTCAAATTTCGTTTTGGTAACGATTTATAAAATTACCTAATTATTTTTATTCGGCGTGTGTTACATACAAGACACAATTCGAAAGTTAATTTTATTGCCGGTTAATATCAGACGGTTATTGTTTGTGTTGATATCTTTTAGAAAATAAAAGTAATTATGCCGATCTTATTTTACGTCATAATATTTTGATCCTTAAATAGGTAAATTGGTTTTAGCCATAAATTGTTTGGTAATTAGTACTTTCTTTTATCAAAGAAGGTGAATAATAACTGAGTTTATGTAATAATAACATAATATTTTGTATATACATAATTATTGGGTAATAAAAGTATATATGTATTTTATTAATGTTTATCTTTTACTTTTTTACTTTCCTTGTAAGAGGAAAATATTGCAATCCTACAAAAATTACCCTCTGAGATTATTTCAGGCCTTCACGTTTCAGGACCAAGTTGCAAAAAATAGTATATAATACCGACTATAACACAATATAAATAAAACACGTTTATTATTTTGATTTTTGCACTAGTTTCTATTGTGAGTTTCGGTCAATTTATATTCAATATCTTTGTTTTACACTATTTTTGGTTTTCTTTACATTTATAATATGGCCAGTGGTATGCTAGTGTTCAGCTTCAGCAGATTGAACAACTTGTTTCTTTTTAATACATTATGTTCCTTAAGTCTAGTTGATATTGAGCATCCTGTTTCTCCCACATAGACTTATCTACAGAAGCAAGGCATTTTATATACTCCTTCGGTTTGAAAAAGTACAATATCTTTCGGGGATCGCAAGCATTGTCCAATTTTTTTATGCGTATTGAAGATTGTACCTGTGTTGGACCGATTATGATGTTGATTAAGGTGGTCCAGAAACACGATCAGATTATTCTGTTCATGAAGCCAAACAACAAAAGTATCATCTACATATCTGAACCAGTGTTTTGGTTGGAAACTGACCAAAATATCTTTGAGATCCAATTGGATTGCCTTAAGTTTTTCCACGAAATGTGCAGTGAGTTTTTTATAAAAGAATCGGTTTTTCCAGTAAATGGATTAAAAAAATTTGAAAGATATTTCCCTGGTTTATATGTGGGCGAGCCTATTGCTTTCGATCACGTGGAGGGAAGATCCCTGAAGATGCTTGGTGCAATCGAAACCATGATTTCTTATTTAAAAGTGGTAGAAAAAAAGGGTTCTCATGATCTTTATAAACCCAAACATTTTACACTTTTTTTTGATTTTATACTATGGCATATGCTGTATTGAGTAGATTAAAAGCAAAAATATCTTGGAAAAGTCTCTTTTTTTCCATAAAAAAATTGAAAAATTTCACAATTGTTACTACTTTTCAATGCAAAAACTCTCTAGGATGAGCCATTTGACAGAATACAGAAACGGAATTATTCCACTGTTGCCAAACTCACCTGATTTTCATTACCTTGTACAAGAGATTTTATTTATTATGGCGTTAATAATAATATGATTATTTATAACGGGACATATCCACCTACGAGATAGGTTTTATTAAAAAAAATCTCTGGTTTGATAGACTCAAAATTTTGTGGGCGGGCTACCGAGCGCTTTCTTTATAGCAAACCTAACCAATCTGAACCTAACCTAATATAGCCGTTTTTATTAATTATAAGTTTTGTTAAAAAAGGAACTAAAATAATACATTCGAAAATCATTACTGGGCTAGGCAACGTCGGAATAGAGTGGGAGACATAATGAATAAGCTAAGGACTAATCACTTGTCATTTTTAAAAGATATTTGGAAGTCGTCCAGTAAAATAGAAAGAAAATGTGAGTTATTTATTTTTCTGTAACTTTTAGAAAAAAAAACATTTATTATAAATAAAGATTAGTGAGAATTACGTATTTTAGTTATTAGTAATAGCATACAAGCTTAAACTTCCGAAAACGGCGTTAAAAATCGTATCTGAAGAGGGAGAATAAATTTTTTAGTGATTTTTTTATTAAAAAAAACTGTCTCTTCCAAGGTTAATTATGTTTAAAAATTTCCAATTTACAATAATCGTCCAGACTAAATGATATATATGGGACACACTGTATATTAACAAATTAATACCTATAAATTCGTCCGTTTGATTTTCTCTAGAGTAGTTCCACTAGAAGAAGAAGCGAATAAATAGCAACTAGACACCCAATTTCTAATTTTAGCACAAAGTATGTTCAATCCAACCGCGTGCTGAATATAGAATATAAATAAATAGTAGCCGGTCTTGCATGCTCCCAAGATAAACGCATGCGGTGCTGCATACAAACAGAAAAAGTAAATAATCCGATTGTTTACATGCAATAGTTGCGTTGGGAACCCACCTATTGCGTATGTGCATGTGTAACAGACGTGTGGCGGATTTGCTACCACAAAGCAGTGGCGGATTTTGCTGGCTGGCAGTAAATAATAGTTTTCCAAATATTCCATAGATATTAAATAACAAGCGATATGTGTTTGACAGACATTATAAATACACTAATCAACACTTATGATGCATCACTGATTTTTAACATTAATTTCAAATGCATATATTTATGTTATTATTCAAACGATTTTAACAAACCTTTTTTTCCTGATCTATGGCGGCTCTTCCAAAGGGTCATTTGGTCAATGACTCCCAAAAAATATTTCAGAAAATAAATTATTGGTTTGACCGTCCCTCCCAATAGTTGTAATAAAACGCGAACCTTGGGAAAAGTTAAATACGTTACACTATTAACCGCGCGTGGCGGTTCGAATGGTCTCGTTGCATTTCTTAGGCATAATAAAATACGCTATACTAAGCTAGAATTATGGCATGGCATATGAAATCGCGATTTGGGTCATCAGCCGGTCTCTTCTCATATTTTGTTCGATCGGTTGCGGCATCACGTCGGCATGCGGAAGTTCAATTGTTCAGAGGTCGCGCGATCGATATTCTAACTCGATATTGTTTCGGACATTTTTAACCGATAAAATATAATTTTTAATGGATAAAAATAAAAATATATATATATATTTTTATTTTTATGACCCATGTGTGAGTTGGAAATATACAAGAAATAAAATGTTGGTAGTGACTAGTGCAAAAAAATAAACAACTAAAAAGTGATTGTGAACTTAATTTTGCAAAAATAACCAATTTCAAGGTGGTCTATGTTTGAGTTGTGAAGGTAGATGAAAAAATATCGGTAGTGCAAAAAATTAAACAACTAAAGAGTGCTAACGAACTTAATTTTGAGAGAAAATAACCGAATTCAAGGCAAGTGGTCGCAATTTGCCAGAACTTAGTATTCGACAAACTACGAAAGACAAACATAAAGAGGTTTATCGAAACTTTCGCAAAAGTATATACGACTTAGCTAACTGGATATGTGGTTGTCTCTAACTCATTTTACTGTTATGTTTGTTTGTTGTTTTTTAAGGACTCGTCGGACTCATTATGGTGCAAAACCGATATTAAAGACTTAAAACATTTAAAAGAAGGAATAAAAAACATGCGTTTTCTGCAGATCACATAAAATGTTCGGTGAACTATGCTACGATTGAAGTGTTGATATGTATGTATCCAAAAATCGTTATATTTTAAACACATTTATAGATTGTGTAAAATTTTGTGGGGCATTCGAGCTGGCACTACGTGGCCATGATGAAACGGCTTTATCTGAAAATCCAGGGGTTTTTCGAGGGTTTATAAATTTTGTTGAGGAGTTGGGCCAAGATAGACTATCCGCTTTAGCAATGTTAAGTATAGAGAAATCGATTATAAAAGGAATGTGCGTGCAATTTTAACGAACGTGTCAGTCAGCAGAATTTTTCCAATTCTAAAGAACGAAGAGTAGACCTGAACTTTAAGAGAATTTAAAGCTCAATTTAAAGATAAGATATTTATTTTTATTTTAAGTATGCCTATTGTTAAATTTGTTATTGACCTCCCAATATAATTCAACAAGAGCTGCCACTGTCCTGATAGGTCAGTCTTTCTACTTTCTGAAGCCCTAGGCAGAGTTGAAAATTTTCTTGTATTGTACCGGGAAAACTAAAAATTACGTGAGCATGTAAATAAACCAAAATTTAATAACTGCCAAAAAGAGACGGGCACGCAGATTTTATTTTTTAGTATGCTATGGATACGTAAAGGTTTAAAACTTTAATTTTTAATACAGGGTGCATAAAAAGATATACACTTTAAACCATAGCTTAGAAATATGGTTAATTAAAAATACACTTAGCCATTGAACATTTTTGAATACCTAGAGATATACTCCTAATTTTAACAGTGTTGCCGAGTTCAAATATTTACAAGATTTTTTATTTTTATGCCTTGGTATACACACAAGTAAAAAAAGAAGTAAGCTAATTTTAGAGCTACTGTATACCATCGCAAGGTTTGACACTTGGAGTCTTAATACAGGTTAGATGAAATTCTATAAGATCCAAATTTTTATTCATTTGAGGACAGAGTTTCAGAGATGTTGCCCATTAAAAAAAAACACAAACACTTAATATAAATGCGCTTTTATTACCAAACATACAAAAGAAACTATACCAAAGATTAAAAAAGAGAAGACAACGTAACACAAAAACTTAATAGTTTTTTGGCCCTCCACTAGCTCTAATGCATTGCTTAATTCTTCTTAGCATGCTTTCAGTTAGGTTGTTTATATGGTGGTGTGGAATTGCATTCCATTCTTCCACAGCGGCTTCAATAAGGTTGGGATAACCTGCAAAAAATTCATTTCTTTTCCTTACACGCCTCCCCAATATATTCCAAGCATTTTCGACTGAATTTAAGTCCGGCGACCGCGGGACCCAGTCCAGACTTGATATTTCTTCTAATTCTTTATATTCGACCACTGGTCTTCTCCTATGTGCGGTAGCATTATCATCCATGAATAAAAGTTTGGACCCATAACACCCCGCCACATGCGAACAACCGGGTCCAGGATATGTTCTATGTAAATTTGACCAGTCATCGTTATCCCACCCTAAAACATGGTTGTACTGCCTTGATATGGTAGCACTTCTCTATAGTTGGCAGCCCTGACTTCTCGTCTTGGAATTCGCCAAACGTGAACCCGTGGGTCATTAGACATTAAACTAATTCTGGTTTTATCGGAAAACAACATTTTTCTATTGATGTTCCAATGGCGATGCTCAATACACCAATCTAACCTGGTCCGTTTCTGCAGTTGTGTAAGTTTGAGAGCTCGCAGGGGCCTTCTGTTTCTCAGGCCTACTTCATGTAGCCGTCTTTGAATTGTTCGAGTTGATACCTCGATGTGATGTGCTGCCCGAATTTGTTTCTATATAGTTGTTAATTGATTTTGTTGGATTCCTCCTTGCCAGTATTCTATTAAAACGATCTTGATTTACTGTGGTCTTGCGATTTTCTATTTTAAATTGAACCAGTCTCAATATATCTGGAATAAATTGAGAGACATCAATCTAGTTAAATTTTTCATAGGCAGTTAGAAAAACTCATCAAGTAGCTCGAAACGCGTTGTATGCCTTATAGCATTTCCAGATTTGTTTAATTTAATAGGAGGAAAAAAAGTGATTATAAATTATAACAAATCGTGGAAAAATATGTATATTTGGCATTACTAATACTTATTATTATTATTATTAATATGGAAGAATGAAACCGTGGTGAATAAATTGAAGAAATTTAAAGATTTAAACATTTTGGGAGTTGGCAAAAAACATTATTCTTTGTCAAGATTGCGTTCATTCTGTGACGCAAAGCCGCTTTACTACGAATAACGCAAAAATGGTAACTTATTTTTTGTTATTTTATTGTACTTAATTTGGTCGTTGTAAAAATTAAATTTTTGTAATAATTATAACTTTTCGCTGTTTGTTTTTTTTTTAATTTTAAATGTCGAAAATGTTTTGTAGAATATAGTTTTCACTTTTGTTATAATTTATTCCCTGATTTTTAATCTGACAATTGAATATTGACTTTTGTTAAACGTAAATTAGGTTCATTATGATAGTGGTATAAATATTTACGCTTTTATGACATTTTTTGGTTTGTTATTTAATAAACATAATAATTAGAGTTGATGTTATCAATTAAGACGTAGAAAATATACACAATGCATACAACAAGCATTGTGTATATTTTCTACGTCTCGGCTCGTAGATAATGTAGAAAATTAGCTGGCTTAAAAAAACTTCTACGCGTAGAATATATAGTATAAATATAATAGTTTTTAAAACACAGAACGTTAAATTTTGCCCAAATCCCAAATTAGTTTTTTCAACATATTTAACGTAGGTATAGTGTTTCCTAAAATAAGAAAAAAGTTTTGTGAACAGAGGTCCGAAAACACTTGCTTTCCAAAATATGAAGAGGCAATAAGATTTACAATATAACTTCCTGCATATTGAGAAGAAAGCATTTGCGAACTATGTTCATTTAAAACTTTTTTTCTTGTATTTTGAGAAGTATTATATGTTCAATATTTCGAAAAAACATTGGGCAAGTTTAGTACACTGTATCTTAAAAACTAGTCATAGGATTAGGTTGCACCCATAAGAACTTTTGATCAGGACATTGAGAACACCATTACATAAAAAAATTTCAAAAAATCATGGAAACCCATTTCTTCTAAGAATGTGAGAGGTTCTTTTCTGCCTACCCAAGCCTAAAGGGTATCCATCCTTGGAGACCGCCGTGCCATTGTTATCAGCTTTATGTAAGTCTGCTTTAACTATATGCAAAAAGTTTATTTATAGTTGAATATTGTCAGGGGACCAATGGGGCCTCTAAGTAGTTATCTTAAACCATTACAAGACCTAATAAGTAAATCTATTAATTGTACTGCAAAGGGGAATCATTAATAATAATAATAATAAACTGTAAACATTTGTAATAAAAATACAAAGCATAATTAAGAACAAAAGAAAAAAACACTATTCACAAGCCAAAGCAGGGCGAAATTTAGCTTAATAGCTACTCTCACAACTAACCCCTGGTAGCTGCATTAAAACTAATTTAAGTATAGTGAAATGACATAACATATACAAAATTACATAATTACACATTTTAAATGTATAGCACACAAACTACAATTATTTAAGAAAGAGGGAAAAAAATTAGAAAATTGAATTAATACTCTTGCATCGTCACCAACTCTTGTCTATAATGGGTTTTAAATGCTTTTGGGCTTTTAAGTTCATTATTTAATTTATTATACACATGAGCAGCTTGATAGCTGAAACACTTCCTGAACAAGGCAATCCAGGGAGTTGTAGAAAGAACTATCTTGTGAACCAACAGTGCGATAAACCATCTATTATTCATATCGAGCCATTTTAGCTCACGAAGTGAATCAGATATATGGTCGAATTTACCAAAAGAACAAACAAGGCGACAACAAGAGTTCTGTACCCTCTGAATTTTCTGGTTTTCTAATATATTGAGGAATAAACCTTAAATAAATGAACAATAATTGCAATTTGACAATCCCAATGACTCTGACAACATAATCTTAACATTTTGATATGTTCGGATACAGCATCTTAAGAGAGTGAAAAGCTTTTTGTACAGAAACATTAACCTGATTACTGAATTTCTAGTTTGTGTCGATTATAACACTCAACGAATTTGCAATATTATTAATTGGTAAACAAACTCCTTCAATGTGAGTCTGCACGACTTTGTCAACGTATGGTATTTTATTCTCACCAGTAAACATAACTACAGATTTATTAGGGTTCAAAAGTAAATTATGCTTTTCTGAAACTTTACATACATTAAGCACAAATTCACATATGTGATACTCATTGTGTAAAAAACTGCTGCTTGTCTGAGTATTATCGGCGTAGGCTTGATAGCCGCAGTTCTTAATACTTCTAAGAACATCAGAGGAATATATTATAAATAAAAATGCCAGTTAATGCAACCTTTTTCTTCGATTACCCGAATCAGAAGAGATGAAACCAACAATAGGCTGTTGAAAACCATAGTATTTAAGTTTTGAACCAGATCATGGTTGATGGTATCAAAGGCCTTCGAGAAATCTAACAGCATTAGTGCTGATATTTCGCTATTATCCAATTCCCCACCAATTGTATCGAAAAAAAACTCCAGAAAGTGATGGTAAACTCTAAATAGTTGCTTAAAAAGTATATAAACTGACCAAATTTGAAAATCGTTAGTGGAAAAAGGGAAGCTAATCGCTAATAATATGTTGTGTTATTTTCATTTTTTCTTCAGTTTTTTTATTGACTTTTGTAATATCTTTACATTCTGATCTATTTTGATAAATTACATCTAAGTACTTACCTATTACATATGAAAGAATGTCGGTTGAAGACCACCACAAATATTTTGTTTACCTGTAAAAAAATATAATTATTATAAATTCGATTTGTTCCTTGTCTTGTGTTTTAATGTTAACATTTAAACTATATATATGATGGCATATGAATGTCTTTAAACAGCTATAGTCAAATATGAAAAAAAAAAGGAAGATGTGTCTTAATGAAAGTGTTGCTCGCATTGATCAAGCAACAGCTATGATGAGTTTTTATTAAGATCAGCTACCAAGACTAAAATCAGTAATAAATGCCCGGTATACTTGATATATGTTTGTTTTTGAAATATGTTTTATTGTTTTATTAATGAAATTAAATGTGTGCTGACAAAGATATAAATGAAAAGGCCCGGTATTACTGATTGAATCTATCTCTTCTAAATTACTACTTTTGTTAATATATTATATTCCAAGTCTAAAAAATAATCTAAATATATTTTGTTTTTGCTAAATAAAAAAAAACATTAATAAAGGTTCCTAACTGTTTCTCTAATTGCCGCTTATTTATATTGAATGAACAATTATCATAACATTAAAAAAGTTTTACACAAGTTTATCATGTCTTTTTCTGTTTTGAAATATTTTATTTAAATGTCCACTTCCGTTGTAAAAATATACAAATTCAACACGTGTTAAAAACAATTTTACTGCAAATTATTTTAGCATCAATCAAAATCAGGCTCCGCCGCTGCTACTTATGTCACAATAGCACCGGATTATCGTGTTGTTATTCAGTTGTTTATGCCGGTCGAGCGGCTTATAAATAAACGGGTAGCAGGCTGTGTGTTGCGCTTTGCCGCTCCGCTGAAATAGTGGCCCTACCCGAGCTAAAAGTGGGTCACAAGTTGAAAGACTCGTACCAAGGACATCTGGTCCGCAGAAGTACGATTCACGATTCATCGCGGTCTTAGACAAACGATTTCGGTGTGATTACAGGGATTTAACACTTCTAATGTATTTTATTGGAAACTAAGAAGTTTAACTTTTATTTATTTGGTATTTCGGAGATTTTCACGTCTAATCTCCCTAGAAATTGAATTATTTCCGGAAATTTCTCGGATTCACAAAATTTTCTAAAAAAAATTGTGACAAAGAAAAAAATTCCGAAACTTTAATTCAAGTACGAGGGAGATTCGGTAAGAAAATTTTGTATCAATAAATAGTAGTAAAATAGGGTTTACAGAGAATAGAAGAAGTTAAAAGAATATAAGTATAATCCCTTTAACTGGAGGATAGAATTAACGACCTCTTTTTACCGAACGACTCAGACGTAGAGGACTCTTAATCTCTAGTGGTAACAATTTAAAAAGTTTACTGGCGGTATAGCTAAAGGACCTCTGGAAGAAGGCAGTGCGATGCCTTGGGACAACAAACCTACTCTTAGGACGGGTTTGACGATCATGCACATTCTCACCACTAATCAACTTCTGAAACAAATATGAAGGATCCAGAGAATAAAGTATTTTATAAACACACTTGTACATCTGAGTCTCAAATCTTTCTTGAATGCTAAACCAGTTGGAGTCTGACATATATTGCGAAATGTGGACAAATTTGCGTAGGTTGTATGAAAATCTCAAGCAGGAATTTTGCAGTTTTTGAAGAGTGTTTTTATCCTTTTGTAGCAAGCAGGGCCAAAAAACTATTACACAGTAAGACAGATGAGACAGTACCAAGGAGTCAGATAATTTTAATTTAATGTTGGGACCGAGAATGTCCTTGTAAAGATAAAGTAGTTTTAATTTAAAAATTGCTTTCTGGATTATTGAAGACACATGACTATTAAATCTTAAGTCGTTATCTAAGAGTAAGCCTAGATTCTTACAGACGTCCGTGGGTGTTAGAATGACACCGTTTAGATACATTTTTAGGTTACTAAAATCCTTTTTCCTACCAAAAATTAGCATTTGCCTTTTGTTTTCATTTAAGATAAGCCCGTGAGCAGCTGAAATTTTAGAGACTATTTCAAGATCATTATTAAGTTTTTCAGCTGCTTCATGTAATCGGTTGAAACGAAAGAATACTGCGTGTCATCAGCATACTGATGGGTTTGACAGTTTTTTAAAAATTTTAATAAATCAGCCGTGTATATTGAGAAAATAAGTGGCCCTGGAAGACTCCCCGTCGACTGAGAGGAACGTTGAGGAATTACCGTTAAATATTGTTTGTTGTTGACGGTTACTTAGATAATTACGAAATAATTCCAAGGCTCCTCGCCTAGGCCAAAATATTTAAGTTTAATTAACAGGGTACCATGATCAAGGGTATCGAAAGCCTTGCTGTAGTCGAGTAGTACTAATATTGAATTTTTATTATCATCGTATGCTCTGTGTAGATCATCGGTTACAGAAAGTAGGACAGTTGTAGTGCTATGATTTTTACGAAATCCCGACTGTGTAGGAGGAAGTATATTATGATTTTTCAGATAGTTATTTAATTGATCCATCATTATTCTTTCTAAAATTTTTGACAATGTCGGAAGTATACTGATCGGTCGAAAATGAGACATCTCTGACGCATTGTTAATTTTAGGGATAGGCGAAACGGCGGCAAGTTTCCAGATATCTGGATACTGATTCAAAGGGAAGCATTTATTTATTATAAATATTATGTAGGGAGTAATGTAAGGTACGGCAAATAGTAACATTTTTAGGTTAATACCATCAACTTCCGTTGCTTCGCTCTTGATATTATTAAGGGTTTTTTCAACTATGTCGAACGTTACTTCGGCAAATTCAAATTTATTAATGTCAGGAAAAAGATATTTGTTACTGTAATTTTCGGTTATGAAGTCTTTAAAATTATTAGGTGGTATTACAATATTATATACGAAATAATTGTTGAATGAAGTAGGTGTAATATTTTCATTTAGAATAGTATAATTATTAGCATTATGAGAAATTAAGTTTAAGTATTTTACGGTTTTCCAGAAGTTTTTTGGATTCGTACGAAAAGAGTGTTGCAAATAAGCTTTCTTCTCAGATTTGACAGCAGAATTTGTAGAATTTCTGAGCAATTTGTAATACTCCCAAGAGGCACCAGTTTTAGATTTTTTATACTTAGTGAGAACCCGATCTCGTAACTTCATCATTAGTTTGAGGTTTTCAGTAAGCCAGGGCGCTGGAGCTTTAGTTATTTTTTTAGTGATAAACGGTGCATGCGTATCATATAGAGCAACAAGAGTTTTATTTAAAAAAGCTACCATTTCCTTAACATTCTCTGACCTGAAGATAAAATCCCAGTCTATATTACGCAAGTCAGCTAAAAAGTTTTTGTAGTTAAACAGAGTAAAGTCTCTATACGTCTTAAAAAATGGTTTTGGTTTTTGTTTGAGAAATCGTACTAATTTGCACTTAAGTAACCTGTGATCAGAGATATCATCCATTCTATCTTATATCATCTTATTATTTTCCTAATAAGTTAGTGTACTGAAATATTTAATAGTATATTTAATGATGGGCCAAAATTCACCGTTTATTTACATTTTTCATACTAGGCGTCAGGGGAATGTCAGTATTAAGCTATAAGACAAGTTTTATTATTTTTTATTTTCTCTAAGCTTTCCTTAATTGTATAAAAATAATATCGCTTCATTAAAGGAAAAGTGTATTGGCATATTTGTGTAACAATCGCCACATTGTATTAATTTAATATAAATATAAAAATATACTTCATATTGCCTAATCATATGCTCCTGGGCAAGTAAAATTTCCAGAAAATTTGGTAGTTGCCAGAGTGATTGTAACAAGAAGAATTTAACAATATTGAAATAGAAAAAAATCTATATTCTGATTTCTGTAAAGTCATAGCACTTAGGCACCGATCGATGCTTGCTTATAGCCTGTTCTTACAAACCAGGGGAAAAAAAACGCTTAAGGGGAACGATCTCCAGCTTAATGGTGATTAAGCTAAAGTTGGTAAAAAGGAGTATACGTAATATTGCCTTATCTCCCTATTCACTTAGAAATGTATCAATGAGAAAAAAAAAACAAATCAAGTGGACATTTATTTGTTGTTTCGGTTTTTACGTTATTTTACTCTACATTTCTCCGAGTCAATGTTACGCTAGAGTTTATTTCATTTTGCTTTCATTTCATATGTGGAAGTATTTTGGTCATGTGGTCTTTATTTATCCTCCTTTGGAATTCTCCAGAGTTGGCAACCATTTAGGGTAGGGACAGAGAAAAAAATCTATATTCTGTATTTTGTAAAGCTACAAGACTTAGGAATTTTTCTTAAAAAACAGGTGATAATGTCGCTTAGGAGGACTTTCATTAAGCTGGAGATGGTAGGCCAGCGTTCTCTCAAAAGACATTCTCACTCAGGCGCAGTATATGTAATACGATCTGATCTTCCTGTTCACTTCAGCCACTATAGAGGGGGTGTCACTTAGATGCATATAATAAAGAGTAACTTACAGGTCAAGTTAGAATACCTGCTATAAAGTGAAGGTTTTTTCTTGGTTTTGCCAGGTAGGGATAGGCTTCTGCCTTCTTGCTGGAGTATATTTTTTTAATGATTTTTATCATTGTTACAACTGGTAGCTGGTGGTAAGATCCAAAATATCTGGCAGGTGGTGCTACATACACGTGAGCTTTACCAGAAAAATATAGGTTTAATATGCCTTAAAATTTAAGTATCTAGAAATGGACAGGCCAACAGCGAAAAGGAAAATATTACAAAATACATAAATAAATGAAATCTTGAAAATTATCCATAGATGATTATTTTTAATTGGTTTTAAGTATAGATTAGCACTAAATACTAACCTTTAGCCAAAGTAATACACTGCCATCCGCCGGTAATATAAAAATTCTTAGAAGAATGACAAATATTATGGTTTAGATTATACGGGGTATACTAACTATAGATAAACACGATAAATGGCAGCAAACATGCTTTATATCTCCGTTATTATAAGACATAGGGAAAATGTTAAATACTCGGTTAAATATAGAAGTAACTCGGTCTGAACATTTACTTTTAAAAAGCAATTTAACACCAAAAAAATTTGATAGTATTATTATATAATAAAATCAAATTTTTTCTTATTTTAAATGTAATGTTCCTATTTTCCTAAAATTTTATAATTAAAAACTAAGCTAATTTTGTATGACATATTTCGTGTAGAAATATAGCCGTTTTCGGGATATTTAAGGACAAATGTCAAATCTTTCTTAACTTCAAACTCTCTTTTTGATAGTTTTTGTCATTTTTTTTATTTGATGATTCTTTAAAAAAAAACTGAATTCTTAAATTTAGGGCAAAATGATAAAATAAATATCTAGTAAGCTAAATTTGTTTCTGAGGAAACTTTTAAGTTTTGTTTGCCATATTAAAATAATCCCCACTGAAGAAAAAAAAACCAAGCAATTTTCGATTTTTTTTATTTTGATGTATTTATTGTATTATTTCAACGTGTTCCTTATGATCAATTTTTTTACTAAAGTGCCACTCAGTGTTTATTTTCCTATTGTTTGCAGTACCGACAGTCTGTACAAAATAGATCTAGCTGCAAAAAATGTTGGTACCATATGTAATATTACATATTTTTAAAAACTTCTAACTCTAGATAAAAGAAGGATGACTGACATTTTATAAGAAACTTGATTATAGGAAACACGTCAAAATGATACAGCTAATAAAAAAAATCATAATTTTCCCAAAAAAGATTGATATTAAAAATAACAATTTCAAAAAACCATTTTACTATTTCAGCAAAAACTAATGAAGCACACAATAAATAAAAATTGTTTTTGAAAATTTTTGGAGCAATGAAATTTTAAAAACTTTGCAGTGTCTGGCTCTACACCCTGTTCAAAACATTTCTTACTATAAGTAAAATTTTCACTTAAAATTTGTTCAGATCTGTTTTGTGAATTGCCGAAGAAAAAAATGTCCGAAATAAGAGGTTTTCGTTAAAATTTTCGTTAAGATTAAGATTGTTTTTTCTTTATTGAAAAATGGTAGACTTTTCGATAATCTGTTATAAAATATTGATACATTTATTTCATATTGATATAACGGTTTTTTACTGAACGACGACTCATTTTTCACGGTCAAAGGGCATATTTTGTATCTGGTTAAATATTCGGCTTGTTCGCTAGACTAATGAGGTTTCTGTCAGTAACCCACTGCCACTAAATAATTTTTCTATCCGTTTCATTTGCCAGGCAGAAAAGATTGCTTGCACTACGGACTTATTTAGAGGGTATAAGATATGTTACACCGCTAAATGTCTTTAATTTCAGAACATCTTTTAAAATATTATCTTTTAAAATGTTTTTCAATAAAGATTACACCTAATAAATAATAATAATTTGGACTCATTTTAAAAAATGAAGTTACTATTAAAAAGTAATAATTTGAGACATCATATATACCTGTATACATAATAGTTTTCCAAACCAAAATATTTTTGTCTAAGAGGTTTTTTTTCAAATCGAATAGAGGGGCGAAGATATTTCGTGCAAAAGATACCCTGTATACAACTCTTTTACTTACCTTTGTATGAATTCCAAAACTATTTGTTCTTTTTTTATTAATATCCCTATAAAAAAACCTAATTAAGTTAAATTATTCTGGCCACGAATAAGGTGAAATTCCACAAAATCATTGAGTTTAAACTCTCTTGAACCGCGAGTTAGAGTTTCGATAAACAAATGTTGTATGACGCATCGAACGTTATTCAACTAGCTTATGTAGACTTTCAACACCATAACCAGCACTGAAACCTTCAATAATTAATGCTATACAAAAAATCAGTTGTATAGTTAAAAAGTATAATTGTGCAATGTATTGTGTCTATTTGATCGGTAGTGTATTTTAAAATTAGTCAAAAATAGTTCATCTTCTGGCGTGTCAAATGACATCATTTTTAGTGCCAAAATGAAACATTTTTTTCGGACTGAGTACTCTTATGGATTCATTATAGTCCTGAAAAAATAAACAAGAAAACGACTGCCTTTCGGGAATATTTTAAAAAAAAAATGCTCACAATGTTTGACTCAAATGAGGCCAGAAGAAATTGAAGAGACGAATTTGAAATTACTTGGATCGAAACCATCGTGATGAGACACGACATTATTTTGCTGCAAAATTTAAAATCAATTCAATAAGATTTTTTACTTTGATTTTTAGAAAACATATTTGGCCGCCATTTTGTTTCGCCAACTTGAATTCGTACCACAACTTTACCAATATCACAGTATCCCATTTCATGCTTGTACAGGGTGTCCGGATTTGGTTGCAAAAGCAGGGTATCTCGCTTATTTTTAAAGATAGAACCTTGCGATTTTCACGAACCTTAGCTAATTTTTTGTGAAACTCATGAAGCCGTAAACAAAATTTTCATAGCCTTCTTCGTTTATGAGATACAGAGCGAAATAGAAAATTTTTCATTTTGGGACCCCCCTTGTATCTCGGTTACCCTTTAACTTAACGCAAAGAGAAAAATTGCTGCTTATGCAATTTTTTACGCTGCATCCAGTGGCGTAGCCATATTTTTCATTTGAGTTGTTATTTTTTAGATATGACCCAAAGTTGCGTTTTTTTAAATGGGACACCCTATATATTTGTCCAGAAATTGATTTGTCCTTTTAAAAGCTTCTCAAAAATATATAATAGTATGGGTCTATTTTAATAAACAACAACAAAAATCCTAATTTTTATAATTATCATTCCAAATTTTGCAGTAGGCCATGCAAAACAATGCTGCCTTTTATTTAAAGTCGTTAACAATATCCTACATCCTAACAATAAATCAAAATAAATATGTAATTAAATCTATTTATCAAAATATGTATTGATAATTTCGCACCAAAAAAGTACCACCTACCTAGATTTATGTAACACAAGAATAAAACAGTAATAAATTATTATGTAACAAGCCTTTCAGCAAAAATCAACTGTCGTATAAGAACTACAGTAACCAAGGAAATCAAAAGAACTGTTCAAACTGATTTCCATTTTTTTGCATGCTTCGCACAGTTTTCGTATTCGTTTTAGGGAATTAAGCAAAATAACGGGATGATTTTGTAAATAGCGAAAATTTTCTCTTATCGCATTTCCTAAATCTTGGACATTATCATAAGTGGTCTTTGTAAATTCTATTTTCCAGATATCCCCATAGAAAGAAATCTAAAATCGACAAATCTGGGGACCTAGGGGGCCATTTTATAGGTCCATTTGTTCCGATCCATTGATTGGTAAAATTATTGTCCAGAAATAATCTCGTCATTCCAGAATTGTGTGCAGATAGTCCTGTTGAAAATAAATTTCGTTAATTTGCGCTAGAGGAACATCGTCAAGTAATTCAGCTATAGCTGCCTCTAAAATTTCTATATAGCGATTGGCTGTTAGATTTCTCTCAAATATATAAAATTTTATATGTGTTCCTAATATGAAGCAGGACACATTTAGAACAAACCTGCCCTGATGTCTTCAGTGAAATATTTGGTGTTGATTTTCCGGGGACCAGAATCTACTATTGTGCCTATTGAGTATACCAGAATTACTGAAATGTGCTTCGTCTGACCATATAACCTTTCAAAATATCTAACCATATCGCATCTTTCTCGAAACCAATTGCGGAAGACTATCCGACGCTCTGCATCCCCTGGCTGTAAGTGCTGCACGAGCCTAAATTTGTATGGGTGGTATTTGTGCTTTTTTAGAATTTCTCGAACTCTAGTTTTTGGAATCCCTATGCTCTTTTCACTGGCCCTACAAGAGTTTGTAGGGTAAGCTTCTGCATTAGCCAAAACCGTAATTTCCTCAGCCTCCCGATTTTCTTTATTATGTTTTCGTGCGAGGTTTGATAAATGATCCGTGATTAAATAAATTCTTTTTTATCCGATAGAAAGTGGATATATTAGGTTGCCTCCTTTCTGGATATCTAAATAAAAATTAAGCAATAGTACTTCAACATACCTAAAAATTAACTATTTACCTGTTAAAATACATCTCAGAAGCCGCTTCAACATTTTCATTACTTAATATAAAACAAGCTAACATATCGTACTTTTCATAATGTTCGAAAGTTTGGTTTTCTTCCATAATAATACAAATATATTTTTACACAATAAATAAATACAAAAAACTAGCGCTATATTTTATATAGGCGTACAAAATTGAGAAATGTCATTTGCTTCCAAGAAAACAAAAGAAAACGGCAGCGTTTGCATGGCCTACTGCAAAATTTGGGATGATAATTATGAAAATTAGGATTTTTGTTGTTGTTTATTAAAATAGACCCATACTATTATATATTTTTGAGAAGCTTTTAAAAGGACAAATCAATTTCTGGACAAATATACAGGGTGTCTAATTTAAAAAAACAAAACTTTGGGTCATATCTAAAAAATAACAACTCAAATGAAAAATATGACTACGCCACTAGATCCAGCGTAAAAACCTGCATAAGCAGCAATTTTTCCCTTTGCGTTAAGTTAAAGGATAACCGAGATACGAGGGGGGTCCAAAAATGCAAAAGTTTCTATTGCGCCCTGTATCTCATAAACGAAGAAGGCTATGAAAATTTTGTTTACGGCTTCATGAGTTTCATAAAAAATTAGATCAGGCTCGTGAAAACCGCAAGGTTCTATCTTTAAAAATAAGCGAGATACCCTGCTTTTGCAACCAAATCCGGACACCCTGTACAAAATTTGAAATGAATCTTATCAGTAGTTTTTCCAATATTTCAATATATTTTTTTAAGATTGCAATATTACCAGTTCGTTCTTATATAACACTTGATTTTTGCGCAAAATTTGAGGTAAATTTGATAATTAATTTTTTAGCAATAATTTTTTTAATGTTTTACCAGGCCGCCATCTTGTTCCGGCATATGCTGGATTTTTACTGAAACATTACCAGGTCCAATGTGATAAGTAGTTTTTAACCTATACCGCGAACTGATAAACAGACGGACAAACCCACAGACGGATCGACGGAATTGATAAAAGATATTTTTTGATATCTAGAGACACTAAAACGTAAAGATATGTGAAACCTGAGAGGATGATTTTTTCACGGTACAAACATTTAATTTGGCAGTCATTTTATTCCGCCGTCTTGAATTAGTGCCACATTTTTACTAGCTCATCTTTATACTACAGTTAGTTTTGGCACACAATTTAAAATCAGTCTATTAAATAGTTTTATCTGTCTGAATTTTTAAGCCGGCATCTCGGATTTGTAAGAAAATTTTACTAGTTGATTCCCACCTAGTATTTGACGTTTTTGCAAAATTAGGGATAAATTGAATAAGCAGCTTTTTAGCAATAATTTTTTTAACATTTCACTAGGCCGTCATTTTGTTATGCCACATTGAATTTTTACGAAAATGTTACCAGGTCATCCCCATATAACCCTCAATTATCGACTAAAATTGGAAGTCAATCCCTTTTACGAGGGAAGTGAAAATGAAATAAAAGACTGATGTGATTTGTGAACTGCAAAATTATTTTATTCTCAATATATTTATTAATTTCATTTTTAAATTGGATCTAAAGTTATAAAACCCAAATATTAATCAAGTATAGAGAGATAATAATCAAAATGCAAAATGGAGCGTCAAGGTTTTAAATAATATGAATACCTGATGGCGAGGTCAATTTTCGGTAAATGATCTCTTTTGAGATCAAGGTCTTTCAGTTTTTCTTTCAAAATATTTTGTTTTGTTTTGGCGAGGGGCAGAAAGAATAATGAAAAAAATATATTTTGTTTAATTTTATATAGGCAGAGTGATTTTTAAATAATATTAGAAAGGTAGTATTTTCCAAGTAATTTTATAATAAAAATGTCATAAAAACGTTTTTTATCAAATATGTAACAGGCTTCAGAGTTTATAAAAAATGATTATTGCATACATTTTAAACAGAATGAAACTTGGTATAACCAATTACAACGTCATTTTCCTCAAAATAAATTCAGTTTCGTTTTTCATGGTTCTTGGAATGTCTAGCTTTATAGAAATAAATAAAGATCTTTGGAAACCCTTTTTCAATATGCCTCAAATGAAACATATTTATGCGGCTCAATGTACCCCTGGACCACCTAGAGAGACAAGTTGAATCTACAGTTTAAAATTTAAAATAGTCTAAAAATAATTAACTGACCCACTTTATTATTTATTAACTTTATTAAGGTAAAAAAACATTAAACAATTATTTATATATGGATTATTAAAAAAAAACAGGAAAACAAGTCAATCGAATAAGTGGTTTTTAAGTAAAGCCGTGAACTAATAGACCGACGGAATTGATAAAACATATTTCTTGGCATATAGGGACGCTAAAGTACTTCTGGTTTATTTTAATCGGAACGTCCAAAATTTTAACCTTGGTTTTAAAGCCTCAAAAACTGCTAACCTGTACAGTTATACCTCGTATAAATCGGACTAAAAATGGTGAAATTTTGGAAAAAATTAAAGCCGACTTCAATAAAAGGGCTAAAAATAACATTTTCATTCATTTTGAAAATAAGCCTTTATGAAGTCGGCCTCAAACTATTTAGTAGACAGTAAACAAACATTATATTCATGGTATTACATATCAAGACACTCAATACGTAACCATCATTTTTCTTAAACTTGGATTTACGTTTTCCAGACATTTTTATAATCCTCTGATACTGAGGCGTAATTCGTTACAGATCTTTTTACACAATAGTTGGCTATCCTCTATCCGAAAGATCAGTATGCAGCTTAGGGTCATATTTCTTATCTTGGGTCTATACACGAGTAGTGATAAGCAGTAGTTGAGTCATGAAGGAAGAACTGTAAATAAATAAGTAAAAAAGAATATAAAGCATAAATGTCATGTAAAAATTGTAAGCAACCTTTAACTTATTTTATTGTTTTGTAAATCATAACTATAATAAAAACATATTCAGAATATATTCTACTAATTGCCCTATATATTTACTTTTGCCAATTGTTTTTCTACCACTTGATGTAGAGCCCAGAAAGGATATCTTAAGTTCTCATATCTATCTTTTTATCTGTTTCTATCTTAGGTTTATCAATTTTACATGAATTTGATTTAACCAGTAATGACCGATTATGTTTTGTTTTAGTTAAACTCTCATCAAATTAAGTAATAGAGTAATGATATCACGCAACAACCATTTGCACCTGATAAAAGGTGGAAAATTATATGTTTCTGCATTGGTTTCGCGAAGGAATGCATTGTTATATTTGCTAATCAAACCACCTAGAGCCTAACCATCGTTCAGTCATATACTGTAATTGCACTTATATACGGTTATATGTGACTCAAATTACATGTAATCGCTTTATCTTTTTTCTATAACGGTCCTCTATAAATTGTTCTTATATCTATTAATTAAACCACGTTTTTAAAGCGATTCAAAAAACATATTTATGTTCTATGTGAACTGCCGAATATAAAGTATTTATTAAGGAAACTTTTGTTCCATTTAATGCCGATGCTACACATGACGTATTAGGAGAGTAGCCCGGAACGATTAATCGTTTTAGCCTGATTGATGTCGACATTATGAGTCGAGTCAAAGCACACAATAAGCGTGTTGGCGAATAACCTCATGAGCATATATCTACTGGGCGAGCACTTCAAAACAGCAAACAAAACTTTGGTGGAATTTATACAAGAAAATATTCTTTAATAGCCTGGCCGTATTTACCATACCAAAGATCTTTTCTTATCTGCGCGAAAGAGTTCGATTCTCTAGAAGCACATTAAATGGCTATTGGTTTAAAGAAAATTTTAAGAAGGTTTTAAAATTCATTCAGTGACTCCTTTTTTAATTGCAAATAAAACTACAAGAGCTAAAAGTTTAAAGAACAGGTTTTAAAGTTATCATTAAAGCAACATCGTCCTCTAGCTCTTTACTACTTTAAATTATATATGGTCATAAAAGAGCTTAGTTAGAACAATTTACTCTTTACAGTCAAATATGTTTTAAAACTACTTTACTTAGACTATTCAAAATGGTTTTAAGGACGTGTATAAATTTGTTTTGTAAAGTTATTATACATTTTTTTCTTATACAGGATTGTTAGTTGCTTTAAGACAAGCCCAAAACAGTCATAAAACTTACGACTGGTATTATTATCCCAAATCAAGCTTTTGATAAATGTAGTCGATGTTTTGTATAAAGCCCTTTTTAAGTTCATTAAATACAGACAACAAGTGGAATAAAATCAAAAAGGATATTTAAAAAGAAATGATTATTCTAAAATCAAGACAAATATAACCAATTTAGTAGTGTGTCTTCGTTGGTCACATCGAAAATACTTCCCATAAAGAGCCAATTCATGATGAAGAAGGCCAGATAACAAATAAACGAAATAAAAAAGCACAAATAACAAAGTGGGCTTTTTCTGCTTCCGTGTTTGAATTCTTCTCCATTTTTCACAATTCGTGTTCTTCCTGCTTGAAGACACTTTTTCTACTCTATTGTATCGGGAACCGATTTAGGGTTCTTTAATAGGATTGCAACCTAGATTTTATGGTTCGGCTACCATAATATGCCGCTGTCTTTTCTAGTAGAATTTGGTCCTTAACTGTTTGCACAATTGTTTTTGTCACAGCCTAATGCTTTTTTTTACAGGCGCCAAGCCAACCCACTGATAGATGACAGTTGGCATCGACACTGACAGATAGGTATCACCAGATAGGCATGCCCAAGGTTTAACCAGTCTTACAGCATTTTGGTTTATTTTGAAACGTTATTAAAACTAAATGCCTTTAAACTTGTATGAAGACGGCTACATTAAAACTCTATTGTTTTAACTTTACCTTGCAAATAGCAAGATGGTTTAAGATTTTTTCCCCCATTTTGTTTGCTGTTTAGAGTGTGCATTTATGATGAATTAGATTTTATATTAAAATTTAGTTTTTGATTAATTTTAATCATGTCCTATATTTATTATATCGATAAGCTGTTTTTCCACCTACAAGATGCATTTGTTTTTCAATTCTGATTTTGATAAACAAATATTTACTGAAATTCGTTATTTCCAGGGCGCGCACATTTTTGGGCCTATCACACCATTACCTAAAAAATAAAGTAAAAGTTTTTAATATGAAAAACCTTTGATGATATCCACTATTAAAGCACACTTGGCATTTTAACATTGTGTCTCAAATCTGACTTAATTTATGGAGTTATTAAGCAACTAAATAAAATGCAGAGGCGGTGATAAAACATATACGATTTAAGAATAATATAAATTTGGTTTTATAAAAGTTTTATTAGTTCCTTATAACAGATTTACAACATTTCCAGTAGGTTTTATGAAGGCATTTAAAATGAGCTGAAACAAACTTCTTAAGAGTGAACCTGTTTCAAAAACGTTTTATCACTCTTTTAATGAAGTTATTGTGATAAAGAAGATATAATACGGTATTTTTGAATTTAGCAATAAAATATAAATTATACAAAAAAAAATCTACAATATCATTTTATTTTTTAAAGTTAATTTATTGTGGCTGATTCGTCGAAAATAAAAAACTCTAACAACCTCCTATTGTCCTTGATAAAACAAACGGTGTTTCATAGGTTCAAAGGTAATCTGGTTATAAGAAAATGTACTTTTTATAAAACTAAAGTTACATGACCATCGGTATCAAGTTGGTACCATGGCTTCATCATTAAAGCAATACAGATAGTAGCAGGACCAAAAAAGTTACATTCGGAATTGGGACCGAAATTTTTTGCAGGTGGTGAATGGGCTCACCCGAAGTTATACCAGTGACGGTACTATTGTGAAATAATATAAACTATGTTGAAATAATGCTAGATATTACGTTATGGATTATTCATTTTACGAATTTCCAGGCAATTTACTTAAAAGATCGGAATTACCCTTAATAGAAGTTTCTAGCATATTTAATGTTTCCTATTACCAACAAAAATAGCACATACACAATATATGTAGGGTTATGGATATATTACTTTCCTATACCAAATAACAATGCGTACATACAAAAAAGCTTTTTCGTTGATAAGAGGTAGTACTTATTTTTAAAATTTTGTATTAGTGTTTACTGGAGAGCAGACCTTTAGAAATCATACGAGCAGTCCATGTCCTTAATTTTTTTATTAGATCCAACATATTTAGTAAAAAAAACTGACATTTATAAAAATCTGTAATTTTTTATTTTGAATTTTGACTTGGAACTTATGCGAACAAATAAGTCCTTAATCTCTTGATAGCACAATTTGATGTATGAAACAAATTCTTCACTAATTACTTCTACCGTAATTTAGAAATAAACCAACAAAAAAGTTTTTTAAAATAATATAGAATCCAAAAAATATTTTTGTTTACATTTTTTTTATTATTGTCCATTCCAAAATCATTTTTCATTTCTTTCAAATTTGTATGACAAACAGGCTACATAAATATATGACATAAACATACAGATTTTACAGAAATGAGTGTGCCTAAGTCAGTCAACGCCACCTATGTCATTATTCGAAAAAGACACCTTGAACCAAAAAGAGTACGTTTACCGAAAATCGACCTCGTAAGAGAACACTCGGGGGACCTTGAGGATAACCTAGACGTCTGCCAGTTGCATAAATATCGTCAAAACAATAAAAAAAAATGAATTGCTAATTCTTTACGCAAAACGATACGCACCTTCTCTAAATGGGCCACTTATATTTGTGGTTCATGAAAATGAGGACTCGTGACGAACGTCATCAGCTCGTGATTTCGAATCTCTAACGTTTCATTCATTTACAGTTACAACGTAAACATTCATAGTTTATAATGCACTAGAGCTGATGATGAAAATTAGAACTTCTTTTAAACAATATTACACAGTAGGCACCTTATTTATGTTTTTTTAATTGTTTGGTTGGATGAAACTTTATTTTGTAGCACGCATAAGACGGACATCAGGAGACAAAAGTTTTCAAACTTTTCTCGACTCTGTTCTGCTAATGAAGCACACGAACAAGTACTTATTTTATGGTGTGCCTAATCGCCATATATATTTTTTAATTAAATGGAAAAACATCTAAAGCTCCTTAAGAAGTATTAGAAATATTTTAAAATTTAAAAAGGAAGCAAAGAAATATTTTCTAAAAAAATAGAATATTTTCGATAATTAATTTCGTATTTTATTTTACTTTTCTTTTTATGATCTGTTAATCTTAATAAATAATTATTATTTTACTGCTATATGTAACATATTATGTGCATTTATAATGAATTCAGTATTTAATAAACTAGTCAGTTCGTTTGGAATAAATGAATTAATTAATATATAATTAAATAGACTGAAACACGATGCGGCTTCTACTTCAAACATTTTTCATTTGTAATTGAAAAATACATACAGGGTGATCCAAAGAAGAGTTAGTACAAAACAGAAAATTTGTTAAATATATAAATAATTGTGATTTTTATAAAGAATTCAAATTTATTTTCGAAAAATCAATTCAATATCAAGGTATTGATAAAACTATCAATATTTTTATTATTTTATATGTAATAACCTATATTTTACTAAATTATTCGAATCTACGACAAAAATACTACACATTTTATATAACATGTTCCTCAGCACCAGATTTAGAATACCGCCGTTGACTAATTTGTCTATTACCTAATTCATTTTAGTATGCACTCCAAAAATGCCTCGCTCTAGCTTTAGCTATTTTATTGAGAAGCTTATGTGGTTATGAGATTGAGTTTTAGTATTTTTTATTTTGTTGCTTTGTTAAGTTTTGTTCCTTACAGTTATGCAGGGTTATTAAGTTTTCATTAGAGCCTTGTTTATTTTTCAGTTTTTTGGTTTTGATAAAATTGTAGGATTAATTGAAATGAGAGATGAAAATAATTTCCACTTTGCCGAAGTCACTTTTTCTCCTCTATAAAACGGCAAGGTTAATTTTCAAATCCGACGTTTTGGGAGTCGAGAGACTATCATCAATATCTCTAATTTAAATTCGGACCTGGATTTTTTATTTCACTATTCAATGCCCTTTATAACTCTCTAATAAATTGTGATATAAAAGTCAAAGCGCACCATTTTGAGAAAATCGGCATAATTTGGAGAAACAACGCCATCTAGTGACCGCTGACAAAGTCATTATGGTACAATTTATGGCTCTACGAGTAGAGCAGAAAAGCAATTTTTTTCGACACCAACTTGAATAAAATCGGTTCATCCAAAACAGAGTTATCTACATTTGAAAGTAAAAATGTTTGACCTTCCTCCACCACTTGAAAATAGACAAAAATAGTCTCAAGCAAAAAAGTGCGTAATTGGTTAAAGAATGCAATTCAACACATTTCAATTATGGAAATTTAAGAGAAGATTGGCATTTACACTATTGTGTTGTTGTTACGCCCTCTAGCGGCCAACTTTCGAACTTGAAATTGGATCTTGGATCATTTACCCATCAATAGTTTTTTCTTTAAGTTCTGCCGTATAGTACAGAACAGTCGCAGATATTTGGTGGGAATATATTATCCCACTGAAACCTAACCGAGTTTAAATGTGAAACATTATAGTGTTTTACTCTATGAATTGAATCTGCAAACACGGTAAGTGTAAAAAAATATTAGTTCATATTTATAAATTTGTGATATTGTGTTGCAATAAATAAGTGTTTTTGTAGTATTAGAAATAATGCTTAAAAATAGTAATTTGTCGCTGTATGATATGGATATCTCCTTTCTAGTTATTATTCTTTAGATGTAGGAACAAATTAATTGTTGGAGGTTTTCGGCAAACTTGTTCTTTGGGATATTTGTTCAAACAGGTTTAACCAAGAAACTGTTACTTCAAGCATTAGGTGATACTATTGTACTTCAGTGAATGTTTGATACTTTTTGATAGCATTTTTTGACAAAAGTATTACTTTAGAGTTAGCCCTAAGCGCGGTTTAAGAGGTAAGAGGAAGGTAGAAATATTTAGTAAGTTTTACCTTAAAACAAAACGGCAATTAAAAACACTTTGTATTGGACGTTCACTATTACTATTATTATTATGATAACGTTTTATTTTTAATAAAAATAATGTATTGGCTTGCACATTGCTCTGGTCGTTTTTATGAAAATTACTCCCCATCCAGAACTTTTTTCTAAATCCACTCTTGGTGAGACTTTCTTATCCGCTGCATTACAAATGTTTCTATTGTTGTTTTTTAGACAAACATGGCTGCACTTCGGTCAAACAACTTGAAGAAAATGTAAATAAAATAGCTCATGAACTAAATTAGATAACCCATGAACAAGCAGAATATTCAGATGTTGGCGGCGACTCTGAGGCAGACGACGATATGCCAGTTTATTTGTCAGACATTGACCTTACACATCCACTTGATCTTCTGCCCAACTTAACAAAACATCTTGTATTTGCAAATATATTTTTAAAATAAATTATCCTGTTTTTGGTAACAAAACAAGTGTACTTTCTTTAGTTACAAATATTCTCCCAGGAAAAAAATTGGTCAAATGATTATTTGGGATAATAATTTTCCACTACATTTTTTCAACAATCTCCCCTCCCAAGCATTATTTTGCATGAGTTTCTAATGATTCACAAATTTTAACTTACGAGTATTAAACTGAAACTTAAAAAATAAAAGGTCTTTTGTCACCTGAAGGGTTAACGGTTCCCGAGCTACAGCCGATGTTCTCTATTATTGGACCACTCTGAACATTACTCCCTCTTCCTATCATATTTACATACAAGCTTTTTTGTATCATTAGTCTCAAGTCTCGAAAAACACTGCAATTGGACTATAATTACTATCCACACTAGTTTTCCCTTTATCCAATACACACTTCAAAGCAGTTTCACAACTATGTCTTTTCTTAAAACCAGATGATTTTATTTTCTGTTTGATTATAATTTGATTATTGACAATTATTGCAAAGATTTATTTCTAGAACAGTTTGACGCCTTAAAACAATTTATAAGATTAATTAGTAGACCTCTACTGCAAAATAAATACATGTATGGTTTCTGTCTCAAGATTATAAGAACTTTTTTGTTTTGAACAGTGAAAATCGTTTATATATTTTTTTATTTGGCTGAATTAATTTTATGCAGCCCCTTTCCAAGTTTGCTGATAATTACGAATCTGTGTCTAAGTTTTTTTTCAATCAGAAGACTAAACGGAATCTGTCCATAAATCCTCTGGCCATACTGCACACACATTGATGCACGTCGATCCCTTGATACGTACTGCAAAATTATTGATACATCTCTGTCAATTTATGTAACTCGGGAAAATCCATTTCTAGCAAACAGCATCTAAATTTGTACTATTAAACATCACACTGGTTAAACTGAATACGAACATATGTTTTATTCGATAATGCACATTTTGGATTCAAGGTGAAATTGCTTGTATCAAGGTTCTGCAATATCAAGGGAGATTATTTGACGCTTCTAAAAAAACCTACGTAATGTCTGTTATTGTTTTGATATGACCGCTGTGTACTGCTAGACATTTAGGCGCTAAATCAATCCAAGGTTTGTTTTGGTTTGAATATTTTTTCGAGAGAATTCGTCAAGGGAAGGTTATTTTTACCAGTTTAGCGTTTACCAACGTTTATTCCTTATCGTTGTAAATACGCAAAATTAAAGGTTTGCATTAACTGAATTTTGTTTCACGTGTATAATTCGTATATTTTTCCAAAGGTAAGAAATCCGAATTACGTGTTAGTATGAACCTAGTTTCTAGAGGGCGCTTGCTACATACTTGATATATTATTTTTATAATTTTTTTTACCTTGTAAAGCTGAGACTGTTTCTGCGAAATGCATTGGACGCGGTGGTGAATTTCCTTGGCCTCCCCCAGCCCGATCTTAATCCGTTGGATTTTTATCTCTGGGATACATGAAATTTTTAGTACACAATGATGAAATAAAATTCCGAAAATAACCTACCGAATGCGAAGCGCCACTTAAAGTGTATTGATGTAAACTATATATTTTAAATAAACTGAGTTCTACGTATTTTTGATAATTTTTTTTGGGTGTTTTTCCTTTCTAGACGAATATCTCGCAAACGGCTTTAGATATCGATATTGACTAACAGTACGTTTTTTATGCAGAAACGATGATTATTCTCTAGTGTAAAGTCAAAACAGTCTCAGCTTTACAGGATAAAAAAATTTAATTTATTCGGGTATGTAGCAAGTGCCATCTAGGAGCTAGACTATAGCTAATATCGACTTCGGATTTCTGACCTTCAAAATCGCTTGTATAATGATTTAGAATTCGATATCTTTAACTGTTTTAAAATTGTTGCAATTTTATGAAAACTAAGATTCTCTTTTAACACCCTGTATCTGTTTAACGACTAGCATTTGCGACAATATTTCTTAAACAAATCTTATCTTGATTTCGAGTGTCACCTCTTGCTCTATGGCGGATAAGTTATGTGACATCCTGTATATGTAATATTTCTATATTATTCAATATTTCTATTGTATAATCGACTTTATTCGGAAAATACATGAGTAGTACATTGTGATGTATACTTCATGTGTTGGGCATATATTTTGAACAGTTTTTGATACTGAAGAATCGCGGATCAACGATGAACTCCAAGTAAATTTCCTTTACTCGGAGTTTCCCTCGTTATGAATCCATAGACCATTAGAAACATATATATATATATATATATATATATATATATATATATATATATATATATATATATATATATATATATATATATATATATATATATATATATATATATATATATATATATATATATATAAATGTATATATATATATATATATATATATATATATATATATATATATATATATATATATATAACAGTTTTTACTTGTATCATACTACTTGATTTTTGAGCATAATTTAAAATAAACCGAATAAGTAGTTTTTACACTGGTTTTTTAAAATTTCTTTTAGACCGGCATTTGGTTCTGTCATGTTCAATTCGTTCCAGTTCATCTCTATATTATATTTACCTGATTTTTGTGCCAAATTTTAAGTCAGTCAATTCAATAAATATTTTTTTTTCGTCGATTTTTAAATATTGAATTGGTATCAGAGTTTTACCAGTTTATCTCTATTACACTTAATTTAACAAAATTTAAAATTGCCGAATAAGTAGTTTTTTATGCTTATTTTAAGGGGTATTTTCTTTTGCCATCTTGGAATTTAGAAAGAACATTTTTTGGCATCTAAGAACCGTAAAATGTGAAGTTCAAACATTTTATTGGCCCCCATTTGTTCTCCATCTTGAATTGCCACAATTTAATGAGTTCATCTCATTTAATTCATGTCTAAAATTTAAAATCAATATAATGATTTTTTTCAAGCTCATCTTTTAAATACTTTATTACGCCGCCATTTTGGATTCGTAACAAAATTTTAACAGTTCATTTCTACGTAATACCTGATTTTTATGCAAAATTTGAGGTAAATTGGATAAGCAGTTTCTTAATAATTTTTTTTTACATTTTACTGGGCCGCCATTTTGTTCCGACATATTGGATTTTTACTACAGTATAACCACAGGTATAGTTATTTGTGGAATAACTATTTTTAAAATACAAATATGTATGCCACAAATATATCTGAGTGATTTATTTGTTAAAAATTCCCAAAATAATCGTAATATGAAATGTTGGTTTTATTTATTTTATCGACTCATTATTTAAACGGTGAACTGATGTATTATAAAAAATAACACAATAGCTTCGGAGTGCATTGAATAACTGAATAAGTGCACATAATCATATCAGTAGCGTGTACTATAAATCAGTATGATTATAGTGATGCATTTGATTCTTTTCTTTCTTTCTTCGGTTGTACGGCCTTGAGCTGTAAAGGACTATGCGGCCGAGACGTTATACATAGGATGTCCGGATGGAGAGCTCTAAAGTCCTAGTACACCTCGTTATTCAAAATATCTTTTTAAACTATTCTTTTTTTTTAGTCTTTCTATATTTGTGTAGCTCTTGGCTTCCACTAGCTGCAGAGTACTACTGGTATCTCGAGATAACCTTTTCTTTCAAGATTACCCCTACTACTCCCGCCACATAGAGGTCAATATTCTAGGAAGAACTGGGCAGACGAACACCAAATTTGATACAAGGATAAATTAGTAATATTTTGAACGAATCCAATGTGGCGGAACAAAATAGCAGCCTAATAAATGTTTAAACAAATCGGTGTGGAGAAACTACTTGTTCACATTTATTTTCAGATATAATCAATGGCTGCCTAAGTATATGTTTGAAGATCAATGTAAAAATTACTTATTCGATCTGTATATGTACTGCACAGGGTACCTGGTTATACTTTAAACGGTATCTAAAGATTTTATTATGTGAGTTATCAAGAAACCTTAAATACAAAAGTTGTTGGTTTTTATCGGAATCGTTTGAAATTATAAAAAAACAACCAACAAAAGATGATCAGAAAGTTGAATGAACATCACTTGATTATATTAAATGAAACACGTAGTATAATATTGTTTAAATACAGGGTTGATACCTTTTTCTTTAAAAATAACCAACAGTATTGACAAAACCCCTGCAATAAGAAACAACCTGTAAGAGAGGGTTCGAGAATTTCCATAATATCAGACTTATGCCACCATAATAATATTGACAACTCACTTAGATCTGATTAAAGCATGCCTTATGTCAACATATTTCGTTTTTCAAGGAAAAAAGCCATGTGATCTCCACTTTCACCAGTGGTAGCCAATATCTTCATGGAAGCGTTTGAAGAGGAAGCCTTAGAGTGGTCCCGATTTAAGCCAAAATCGTTTTTTCGTTTGAAAAAACAGTGTTTTGGTGCGCTTATATCTCAAAGTGGGTGAGTCCTATCGAAATTTTCTAGGAGACGTTTTTCATAGGAAATATCTAGGAGAACAAACAAGAAACGCAAACAAAGAAGAAACACAAATGTATCTCTGTTGAAGAAATGGCTAGAAAATAGAACTTTTTAAGAAAAACTTTTTTTTTCGAAAAAGTCATAAAAATTAAATTCATCTCTTTTTCTTTTTTATAAAGAAAGTAAGCATCTGGTCAGGAAACTAATTACGGCACCGAAAAGTGCTTAAAATGCTACACAAAATGGAATATTCAGGAAGAGTCCTACATTATATACAGGGGGTACACTAACGAGGTGAAGTTTGCATCAAAGTTCCCAAAAAGGGTACATTTTTTAACATTATCTTGTATGACAAAAAAACTAATATATCTAAGTCCGTAGGGTATTTTTTTTACGAAATAAGATATTTTTAGGTAGACCGTGGCCAAATTTCGAATTTATAACTTTAACTGTTAAATTAGGTACCGCAATTTTTTAACTTTTAAAGTTGATAATTTAAATTCTAACTTTAACATCATTTTGCCGTTTATTGCGAATAGTAACTGAAATTATTTCCAGACCCGCGGATGGAGCATTTATTTGACTACAAAAAAGCTCTAATGACATTTGCCTCTAACTATTCAGTAAGTGGGTGGACATTTTATTTAAAGAAAAACGTGCAAATATCGGTCAAAAATCGATCCATATACGACGCAAAATGAAAGATGGCCTTGGCCTAGGTTGGTAATACAATTCACAAAGATGTCAGTTGTGACAGATGTCACGGCTGAGTTTTGGTTTCTTTAAAGCAAATATTTCACGATTTGTATTTGAAGTGTATCTGCATTTTCATTGTGTTCAGAGAAC
The DNA here is from genome assembly GCA_030620095.1 of Kuschelorhynchus macadamiae. Classification (NCBI taxonomy): domain Eukaryota; kingdom Metazoa; phylum Arthropoda; class Insecta; order Coleoptera; family Curculionidae; genus Kuschelorhynchus; species Kuschelorhynchus macadamiae. The sequence goes on from JAUTXW010004806.1 coordinate 202,169, forward strand.
TCTCTTGTGAGAAAGAAAACTTTTCAACGAGAATTTGCCTGAGTTGTTGAAAAATTGAAGAAAATATAAACGCGTTTCATCAAATTAATCAAATCTGCCCAGGCAGTTTCTGTAAAATGACCACCATCTTCATTTTATAATGTAAGAGTTTGGTTATTTTTTTTAACAAATATCGAAGTTTGGCAATTAGTAATATAATAATATCATATTTTACATATATTTGATAAGGGCGTTGTATTTTAACAATATGATGATTATTTATTGTATTTTGTAGGTACGTTTTATTAAGGTACCTACACGGTAAAAAATCGCTATTCATTAATTCTCAATAATGTATTCAGAAAAAATTGTGCATTAATCTTATAGAATTGTGCAGAAAATACATACAGGAGTGTTCAAAATAGATGCCTTCATATGTGCAGCGTTTTTAACCAAGATTGTACATATTTTATCCACAAAACACTGCTAAAAAGGCTAATATTCGCTGTGCATTACTAAACTGCAACATTGTTCAAATTTTAAGAATAAAACTTGTGTAAGCAATATCAATAACGTCACGTGTTAAAATCCTCAGAACAAAATTATTTATTTTTTCTGAACAATCCTGTATATATTTTATCTAATCCCAGGCATCCAGGCCCTTTGGACCCCAGACATCGGATGTTTTGAATTTTAGCGCTACGGTGGCAACATTCGGAAATATAATTCAACAGAAACGACAGATTATCATACTGGCAACATCCATAAAAGGTTGTTTGGTTTATAGACTGCAGGTTTATCAAAAAAAAAACTTTTTTGGGGAGAAGTGTTGCGATTTTGTTTAAAATATTCTACCCCGGGGAATCTGCAGTTTTGTACTCTTGAAGGCAAATAGGACTAAGCTATACACAGGTATGTACTTGTATATATTGACTTAATATATAAATAAAACGGCATAATGAGAGGGTATAATAACTCTGAACTTAAAGACAATAACTTGAATAAACTTGTTGCTTTTTAGGACTAATTTATGTGGTATAGTCTTATTGAATGCTTATAAAAATATTTCATAAAAACAAAGAAGATATATCAGTTTAAGATACTTAACTCTTTTTAAAACATAATGAGTTCCTGAGTAATACATTAAAATCTGAAAGCACTTGAATTTGTATTAAATATGCCTAACTCTATATTTTCACAAAACGCAAATTCTGTTTGGCTTTTGTGTAATTTAGAATATGGCAATTGCAGTAACCCGTTAGGTTTTAAAATAAAAAAACTTAACTAATGTTACAAAAGACTGTGTTTTGGATAAGTTCTATGTTCACTCGTTAAACAAACATACAGCGATTTTTTTTTGTTTTAGTTACCTAACATGGAGATTTCAAAAGAGATTTACCAAGAAGTTTATCTACATCCAGTTGGAGTTGCTACGATGAATAAAACTATTTTTTTAATAAATATAATTTTTTATTTGACATAATTTTTGACTAAAGGTTCTGTAGTTGTTGTGGTTTGGCTTCCTTTTTCACATATTTTCATAGTTATCGAAAAACGTTTAGAAAATATACATATTTTGTGAATAAAAAATGTACAATATTATCCAGTAAAAAGTATATTTTAATATTGTGCTTAAAATAACACAAAATTGTTTGAAGAAAATGCATATTGATATTATTAAAATATTTGCTATACAAAATTGTCCCAAAAATATGCATTAGCTTATATATTATTGTATGCCAATTCAACACAATATTATTCAGAAGATATGCACAATTATTCAGAAAATATATACAACTAATTCTGACCAATCATATGTACATTTTCTGCACAAAGTTGTTCCAAGTACACATTCAGACACAATTTGTGCACTAAATCTACACAATTGTGCATAATTTTTTAAGAGTGTAATTACATATGAAAAAAAATTATTTTCCCCATAACTTCTGAACTGCTAAAAATTTTTAGATACGGGTTTCACAGTTTCTTGTAACTTTTAATGTCGTAATTTATTTTAGAGACATATTTTGCAGCTGTCCAAAAAACGTCTAGTATTTATAACTTTTAAATAACTAATTTTTTTGGGATTTCTACAGATAAATGTATAGCGAATATATATCTGTAACTGGATGTATCGGACTAGCGGACGTCAAAAATAGCCGTCATGTTATGACCGAAAATAAGTGTGTAGGACTAGACACCTAAGGTCACGCACACGACTAATACACGTATCCTGAGTCTATAGGGACAACCTGACATATTACTTGTTACTGTTGTGATGTGTTTAGAGAAACGGTACGATCCATATCGACTATGCTTAAGGAACATGAACGATGTATTAGAAAGAAACAAATTGTACAATATGCTGTACCTGAACACCAACATTCCATTGGATATGTCATAAATGTATCGCATAGGTCGCAGGATTCTATAAACGGAAACTGAGAGAATCTACTGAAATGTAACATCCTATTTAGGCACAACGCCCCCATTGCTTTTTCACTCTATATACGCCATTGACGTCGTAATAACTTGTTTTTAAAATATTCTTTCCAAGAAATGTTAAAAAGCTCAAAAATATTTCTGCATAAGTCAGCTTTCCTAGTAAATTGCAAAGACCACGTTCTTGGAAAAAGCCAATACAACTTCTTGAAATTGATTAGAATAAAAATGTATCATAGTTAGAAATAATTATTCTTACCATTTTTAACTAAAACCTAAATATTAAATGAATTTCTTTTCTTATTTTAAAATAAGCATAATATTTCTTAACCAAATGCTAAACCCGCCACTGCATTCCACCGTATAAGCAGCAACATCAAACACTTACTCACATGCACTTTGTATGTATTGTGTGTTTTTCTTTATAACCGTTCTTATCGGGTTTAAGTGCGTTGAACTCGTCGGAAAATGGGTCAGTAAGATAAAATACTTAATACACGCCGAAGATTACGTTTTTATAGAATTTTACACGAGTGTATTCTTGGTAAATTACTGTGTTACAACACTAATTACCGAGACTTGAATACTAACTATTTGATGTAGCAGGATCAGCGTATTCGTTTGACTATTTTTTTGTGAGTTATTTTGAATCGATATAACTAAACATGTCAGCCGAACAGGCCCATATTACAACATTCTATATAGGGGTTTTTACCTCTATTTGAGTTTAGTGATTATGGAAATTAAATGAAAAATAAGAAATACAAGTAACCTAAAAATGACCACTTTGGGCATATTGCGAAATCATTCGGCGGGAAGCTTTTAGGCGTTGATATTATAGATAAGTAAAAAAAACACACAAACTGATACATCTGTCAAATATTTAAAAATAAATTGCATATCTTGAACGGAACTCCAGACGTCATACTTGCACTCTGAGACCTCGTTCTTTTTATAGCAGTGGATTGGCTTCTGTTAGTTACGTAGCTATGGTTAAGATGCAGCAAACACCTGCGAACCCCGAAATTATCCAGTTTTCTCATTAGAGACGGGAGTTGAACTTTATCAAAAGCTTTAAAAAGATCGGTGTACACACAGAGCTGGGAGTATCTATTATTTAGGTTACCTAAGAATAACTAAGATATTCTGAAGTAATTTTTATCGTTTAAAGTATAATACTAAAAAGGATTGATCCTTATTGTGATACCAAACGTCACAATACTAATTGTGACCTCGTTTCATATACAGCTGTCAATTAGGTACCTATAGATAAGATGCAGCAAACCTTCTGCGATTCCCGAAATTATCCAATGTTCTCGTCACAGTCGGGAGTTCGACTTCATTAAAAATATGGTTCGCGTGATCGAGACTATTCTAGTTTTGGTCTAGAAAAACATTCATGGTCTCGATCTCAGTCTCCGTCTCGAATATCAAGACTTACTTAGTCGATCTCGGTGGTCTTGTATGAGATTCCTAAAACAGTTCGTTTCGAGTTTTATGCCCTCGAGGTTGCAAGTATTTAAACAATTATGTCATTAATAAATAAATATGTTAATAATAGATCGTAAGATAGTAACAGATTTTTCGATTAATTTTCGGACACAGGCCTCGAAGAGGGTAGAAAAGTACATCGATGTTAAGTAGAATGAAAAGAAATTTTCGAGTGGCCCCGGGGGATAACCAATTTTCCTTAACAGAAATAAAAGATGTCTGTTGCCTATATTTTCACGCAAGCGGTGTTCACTAAATGATTAATTAATAGAACCTAGCTTTAGAAAATCAAAGTATATGTGGAAAAATCAGTCAATTGCGCCCGTATTTCAACCTTTAACCACCTGCAAAACTCAAGCCTTTCTTTTTTGAAGTCGGCTAAAAACATATTAATCAAAAATAAGCCATTTACTAACCAATCAGTGGCGTATTTAAGAGCCAGAGCTACTTTTTTTTTGACTTTGCACTTAGTGCATACAGCCACTACCTAAAACCAAATAATGATAATATCACTCTCACCATTCATACATAAACTAAACAAAATAGACCTAACCCAATCCATATATAACGAAATATGTAACGACGGGGACACTCGCCTCACGCTATAGGGGTCTATCTGAGCGACTTTTTAAGTTACACAGCACATGATAAGACCACGGATTATTAGGTTATTATTGGGATACAATAGGATAATCAAAGCCCTACAACTTATTCTCACACAATCTTACAAAGGTAATAAAAATTCTCTATATATTTCTATCTTTCCTTCCTAGTGATAAAATCACCTCAGCGTTATAGGAAGACTGTTTAGTCTCGCAAATTTCTGGATAATATAATCTGATGCTACCCGGTTATGTTGGCAATTCAAAAGCCAGTGATTTATGTCATCAATACTTGAATTGTCGCATGTGCATAGAGAACTCTCAGCAAGATTCATTTTATTAAGCAGGTACCTTAGATTGCCATGTCCAAACATGGCTCTTGCAAAAGTAATATAGCAAGGTCTATTTAAGGTACCCTCTTCAATTCTTGGTTTGCTTACTAAGGATTTGTTAACTCTGGTGTAGTGATTGGGGTTATTGACTGCGTAGCTTCCATATTGTTCTTTCCAAAATTCTTTGGGTCTATTCTTTATTTTGGGGAAGATATCGAATTGCCTTTTTGGCAAATGAATCAGTCTTGTCGTTGCCAGAAATACTTGCATGACCTTTTACATATACAAAAGAAACGCTAATATTATTTTGTTTTAAGGCCAAAATGTGGGAAAATGCCAGTGACTAGAGGATTCTTATAGAGATTTTTTAACCTATTATTGAACGCTTTTAGAGATGACATAGAATCTGATAAAATTATATAGTCATTTGTATTATGTTGCTCATAATTATAGCAAACATGATTCAAAGCTTGTTTCAAAGCATGAACAAAGCTACTTTTATTTAATCGAAAATAATAAAAATAGTATAACCTTTTTTCATTTTTCAAGGAAAAACTCCCCCAGAAGCAGTGTCTCTATACGCTACTGGAACCAATAAGTCCGAAATTGTGACTTAAGATCTCTATTACTATATTACCTACTATAAAATTAATTTGGAAAACTTCATTCAGCTCATTGTTACTGTAAGTTCAAGGTTTATAAAAAAAATATAGAAGTAAGCATATTTAAGATTTCGCAAATTATTTTTTTTGTATTTCCTTTATGATAAAAGCTTTTTAATTAAGACTTAATCGAGGATTTAAAGTATCTAGAAAATCAAATATTTCTGTTAGACAGATTAATTTTATCATCAAATGTCACCATTTTTATAAAGCCTATCTCAAGTCCCATTGTTATAAAGTTTTGAGCAACATCCACTCACACTAAAACTATAGAAGTTTTCTAGAAATCAGTTCAATAAAAATTGTCCAAGTATACTTTTTATACTTATATAAATAAATTCTTTGATTACTTCTTACTTCCCTCGTAAAAGGGAAGTATGGAGGAATCATCCTCCGAGTTGTTTTCAGATCTTCATGTTTCAGGCTCTCTAGATACTGAAATACCTCAATTCCGTCGGTCTGTCTGTCTTTCTGTTCGCGGTATAGCTAAAAAACTACTTACCCGATTGACTTAAAATTTTACTCAAAAACTAAGGATTATATAGGGATGACCTGGTAACATTTTGTTAAAAATCCAATATGTCAAAACAAAATGGCGGCTTAAAGGAAATGTTAAAAAACTATTACGAATGCAAGATAATAAAATATTTAAAAATCCAGCCAGAAAAGACTACTTAATGGACTGATTTCAAATTGTGTGCCTTAACTAGTTGTGGCATAAAGATGAACTAATAAATTTGTGGTACTAATTCAAGAAGGCAGAACAAAATGGCGGCCAAGTAAAATGTTTGTAAGGGTAAAAAATCACCCTCTCCGGTTTTACATATCTTTACGTTTGAGCGTTCCTAGATGCCAAAAAAAAATATTTTTTTTCAATTCCGTCAGCCCGTCTGTCGGTCAGTTCGCGGCATAACTTAAAACTACTTATCAGACGACTTCACATTTTAATCTGATATTAAGGTTCATATGGGGATTTATTTATTTGTTTATTACAAAGAAGTGGTACAAACAGATTACAATTCATTAGAGTGCTCTCGATTCAATACACATTTTTAGGGGATACAGGTACTATAACTTAACATAATAAAATATATAATAGTAATAATATAAAAGTATTCTAGTTAGTTATTAGACTACAAGTTTTTATCTAATTCTAATGTTAAATAATTTTAACCTAATTCGAATGTTAAAGGTATAGATGGTCAACTCAAGATATGTGACATCCTTACAATATGTATTAAAAAAGCGAATCATTCTACTTAACGGAGAGTTTTGACCATAATTAGTGTTTCTAAAAGGTACTGAAAAAAGCTCATTAAATCAAAGTATTCTACTATTGTTGTGAAATTCCACTTGTACGTACAACTGTGGAAGAATTGCCTAACCTAACCTACATCTATATTTATGTGTGTTTTAAAGGACAAATATCTCAAAAATGTATGTTTGATTAATTCAATCCTATTCGAGTAAATAAGGTATTATGGGTTCCAAACGGAAACGACTAATGCAAAACAGAGTCTCCTGGAAACGTAAGCATAAAAAAGACAAAATTTTCGGGTCTCTAAACCGATTTATAAAGCCTAACATTGTGTTTGATTGATTTATAATATTTTCAATATAGGACTTAAATAGCAATTTGGAGTCCAAAATAACACCGCGATCCTATTGAAATTTCGGGTATAGGTGATAGCAATACATTTGCCAAAGTTTAATAATAAATCTTTTTTCCTACAATATGCAGCTAACTGATCCAAGTCTCCTTGTATTTTTAGGTAACCATCTGGCTGTACTGTTGGATAATATAGCTTTAAATCGATCGCATAGAGTAAGAAATTCCTACTCTTAAAGCATTCTCTGACATGGTTCAAATAACTAATAAAAAAATAAAGGAACCAAGTGACTGCCTTGAGGTACCGCTGAATGTACCTTAACGGAGTTGAATGCCCATTAATAGACGCCCGCTATACTCTACCACGCAGATAAGGCCAGATCCAGCGCTACAGGAGTCTAGATACACCGACCCCAGCCAGGCGATCTATTAGGATTCGATGATTAATTTTATCAAACGCTTTACTGAAGTCGGTGTATATAGCATCCACCTGAACCCGTCTAAGTATCAGAGAGAAACTCTACAAATGTAACCAAGTTTGTCTCGATCAATCTATGTGGAAAAAAAATCAAATACCTTTGCAAACACGCACAGTTACTCACAGTTCGGTAGTTTTGAACATTATGCTTATCACCACTCTTAAAAATGGGAATCACGTGGGACAGTTTCCATTTAGACGGATGGGTACTATGAAGCAGGGATAAATTAAAAATGTGTGCAGGTGGTTGTGTTAAGGATTTACATGACTGAACAAACAATACCGGTATGTTATCCGGGCCCGTGTCCTTATTTACGTTAAGTGATTCCATGAGGTTTTGAATATCTGCCTCACTAATTTTAAAATTATCATGCACGTTGGAAAAAACTGAATGAACGTAATAGCTCTGCCCGAGGTAGCGGTTTCGTTTCCATAAAACACAGAACCTGATGATATTTGTTAAAAATCCAATATGCCGGAACAAGATGGTAGCCTAGTGAAACGTTAAACAAATTATTACTAAAAAACGGATTAACCAGCTAACCTCAAATTTTGCACAAATATCAAATGTTATATAGGAATGATCTGGTAACATTTTGGTTTGAATATAAGATAGGAAAACTAAATGAGGGCCTAATACAATATTTAAAAAATCAGCCTAAATAAAAATTTGATTTATTTCAAAGTTTGTGCAAGCATTAAGTGTGATATGGAGATAAACTGGTAACGTTGTGGTACGAATTCAAGATGGCGAAACTAAATAAAAGCCAAATAAAATTTCTAAAAAATCAAAGTAAAAAAATCTTATTCAAATTACTTCCAACCTGTCTTAATAAAGTGTGTGTCAATGTGACTTATTTTATATTATCCCCAAAAATTAAGTGTGGCATGTAGGTTGAAACTAGTAAAATATTGGTATTAATGCAATATGATGGAACAAAATGGCGACCAATAGAAATGTTTAACAAGACAGTAATGTATGTGTTAGTGTTACTATAAAAATGTAGAGGGTGTCGAAGTGCATACAACGACAGGTATTGATTACTTGATGTTTTTTTCTGACCTAGGCTATAGATAGTATAATGGTACTACAATTTCATAAAACTATATAATCCCTGGTATTCATTAAAAGTGTGCTATATTCGTAGTTGAGTCATTTATTTCAATACCCAGGTGAAAAAAAAACGATTTATTGAAAGGTCAATCTTAAAGACATCTGAAAAACTTTCAAATTGTCCAGATTTTTTGAAAATAACCTTTCTGCTTTGGCTGCCTGTAAATTTTAAATGCAAATTTAAATATATATTTAAATGAGCCTATACTTAATTACCCGTACATAAAAAAGTTTTTAAAAAACAATACCTTTTGCTGTTAACCTTTTAGCTTTGTGTCGGTATAATTACCGAAGAAAAGGCGAGTCCATTCACCTGTTGTAATAGCGATTAGCTTTTTCAGTATTTTTATAAGTTCGCTTTTTTAGATTAACTGTTATATTTCTATATTCGATACTAAACTCAAAAAAAATGTTGAAATGTTTACATACGAAATTTAAACATGCACAAGTGTTTCGTAACACGAAATAATTGTAAGTATACGTAATAATATAAAAATATGAAGAAATTATGTTACTTCCTTCCTCATCTTTATATAAGTCTATGCAGGAACGGTACAATAAATTAATAAATTATTTATGATAATTTCCAACAAGCGGCCGGAAATTTTACAACAGTTAATTGCTTCAGCTTATGTTGTTTAATCTGTCGACTGTGGCCGACTCTCACCAGATTTATACTGAGTAGTAAAAATTCAGAATACTAGGGGAAAAATAATGAAAATGTATGTACGTATATGTAAATAAAGTTCAATTTTATATTTGCTTTTTAATTCCCTCACAAAAGGGAAGTATTGTAATCACCCTCGAGATTTTTCAGATCGTGACGTTTCAGGGTCCCTAAATGACAAAAAACATGTTGTCCCCCTCCCTGTATTGTAAGCAACCTATTTTAACACTGCTTTGACAGACGTAAGTGAAAGTTACTGACAAAAATCTGGTGATATTAATTGAAATGAATATTAATAGTACAATTATTCACATTAACAAAATTTGGAAACACGTTTTCTCGTTTCTTCTCGATGTGTATTACATTTTCTGACTCCACAGATCCTTGATAGCTAATACATCAACCCAGTATACATTTTGAAGTTCTCAAACTTTAGAAATTTCGTAATTTTACTTGGAATTGACGAAAACGTATTTTTCCCGATAGGCTGGTTTAAGCACTTTCCATTTTGATATCACATAAAGAAGAGCGGATTAATAGTCATCATGTGGGATCTTGTAGCGATGTACTTTTGAATTATTTTGAAATGACAAACCTGAGTGTCGTCACTTTTTGTCACTGTAAATGTACGTGACATTCCATTTTTGGAGTCAGAGATGGTCACAATTATGACTTCTTGACTTATTTTAACATTGTCCATTTTCATTTCACAGAGTTCGTTAGAACGGCACGCTCCAGCAACTCCCATTACCATTACGACCTTCATCAATAAATATATATCATCGGGGGCTTCAAGCATGAACTTATTCACATCTTCCCTGTTAAACACATTCGATTTTTTGGGTCTATAACCATTATTTTTTCTTTTCAAAAATGCTCGAAGTTTTGGATACTTAAAAATATCTATATTTTCCTCTATAAAAAGGGTGGACTTCAACATCGAATACTCACACCATAAGCTTGATGGGGACTTCAATATAGCACTTTTTTCGTGGAAATACGCCAAAAACAAGGTTTCTGAGACTGCAGTAGTCGTCTTGCTTTGTCACTAATTCTTAAAGGATTTATATGCTGCTTCATACCTTTTTTTCGACTTTCGGACTTCGGTAGTAGAGATAAACAAGCAATATTCGCTGATTCTTCTATGTCTGAAACATCTATTTTGTCTACACAGAATCAAATAATTCGACTTCTTCAAACTTTTCGCTATGTATTTTCAACTTGACGTTGTTGATAAAATAAAAACTGCTTATGTTGCTCTGACATCGGATTACGACTGCCTTAATAATTTAATGAGAATTCTATCGAATGTAATGATAATGAAAATCCAAAAATATATCCAGCATTTTCTTGTACACATACAATACAGGGAGAAGGAAAAATGTTATATACTATATGGAATGTAAGTACATTAACCAGTCCCGAACTTTTTTGCCAGCTCTCGCTATCGCTCGGGCGCAAACTCGTCCTCGACTGTTAAACGTTAATTACATCCCTTATAGTATAAATAACTATTTCTCGATTCCGTCGGTCAAAAATTAAGGGTCTTATGAGGATGACCTGGTAACATTTTGGTAAAAATCCAATATGGCAAAACAAAATGGCGACCTAGTGAATGGTTCAAAAAATTATTACTAAGATAGTGCATATCCAATATATCTGAAATTTTGCACAAAAATCAAGTATTATGCAGGAAAGAACTGCCTGAAAAAACTACTTAATAAACTGATTTCAAATTGTGTGCCATAACTAACTGTAGTATAGAGATGAGCTAGTAAAACTGTAGTACTACTTTAAAATGGCGGAACAAAATGGCGGCCAAATAAAAATGTTGTAATCTGAAAAAAACCACATATTACAGATGCCAAAAAACTGTGTTTCCATCAGTCTACCTGTTGGTTTGTATGTCAGTTCGCGGCCTAGCTTAAAAACTACTCATACTTCAAATTTTGGACAAAAATTAAGGCTGGCTTTGGGGATGACCTGGTAATTTTTGGTAAAAATCTAATATTCCGGAACAAGATGGCGGTCTAGTGAAACGTTAAAATATTACTAAAAGAAGTAATTATCCAATTTCCTCAAATTTTGCAAAAAAAATATATAGTATGAATATAAGATAGCAATACAAAATGGCGGCCTAATAAAATATTTAAAAAATCGGTCTGGAAAAAACTACTGGTAAAGTTGTGTTACGTATTCAAGATAGCGGAACAAAATGCTGCCAAATAACATGTTAAAAAATTAGCGTACAAAATCTCCTTATTCAACTGTAAATTTCGGAGAAAAATTATATATGATATAAGCATAAACTGTTACAGGGTATTTTCAAAAAGTCTGCATTTTTTAAATTAAAAAATTTAAAATTTCTAGGGGTTCTTTTATTTATTCTGGAAATTCCAGGACTTTATTATCTCAGTTTCTCTATACCTAGAAATATAGAGGTTTTGCATTTTTTTGTTTAGAGAAAAAAGTTACAGGGGCATTTTCAAAAAGTCTGAATTTTTAAACTAAAACATTACAATTTTTTATGAGTTCTTACATGTAATATAAAACTTTCGGAACTTCATTATCCCAGCTTTTCAGTACACAGAAATATAGCGGTTTTGCACTGTTTTGTTTATAGAAAAAAAGTTAGAGGGTATTTTTTAAAAGTCTGTATTTTTGAAATTACAAATTTCTGCGCGCTCTTTTTATTAATGTGGAACATTTGGGATATTATTAGCCTAGTTGGATATTATGCTGAGACGGACAGCAGAACTTTTGCGAGTACGAGGTGTGCCTACTCGATACTAAATTCTCAATTTACATTTTTGAACTCTTTTTTCTTTTATAGTTTGATTGTATCCTATTTACTTCAAATTTTGCACTTCATGCTGTTTTATTGATGCCTAAAATTAAAAAAAAAAGTTACAATGAAATTTTTGTTTGGTTTTGACCTGTGTATGTTATCAAATAACGCAAGAAAAATCGAAATTTGTAATTTTCAGTTTTTCTCGGATATCTCGGGAACTACTTGGAATTTTAAAAGTTTTTAAACAGAATATTTTCAGTCACATAATTGTTCAACTTTGCATGAATTTAACCATTATCGTATCTAAAAAAAAATTTAAAAACTGCTAAATTTTTGAAAATACCCTTTACAGAGTGATTCACTATAAATGTCCACCCCATTTAACTTTTAAGCTTTCATTTTAGAAAAAAATATTACATACGAAAGTTGTAGCATTTATAAAATAGTTTTTGACGCATATGTATACTAGGTGTTCCAAAAAAGGCCGGCAGATCAAAGTTGAATTTTTTACATGATATTTCGATTCCACTAGAAAAACTAAGAATTTTGATATTACACATCATATGCCCAAACTCAATAATTATTTTTACATTATTCATAATTCAAAAACAAAAAGTTTAGCATATGGTGTGGTATCAAAATTCTTAGTTTGTCCAGTAGAATCAAAATATCAAGTCAAATATGCGGTGTTCTTTTTTTAAAACATGCAACTTTTTTCTGTCAGTGTTTTTTTGAGACAACCTGTAACTTTTTATCTAAACAAAAAAATAAAAAACCTCCAAATACGGCCCTAGATATCGAACAAAGCATCTAAATGTGATTACTATCAAAGTTCTTGAATACCTATTGCAAGAGGTGCAGAGAATTAAAATTTTTCATTTTTACATTATATTCTTTCACAGCCTGTATAACACAAAAAAATTACTTTTGTCAAAGACCACTCCAGACTATTGATTAAACAAATAAAGGCCTTTCAGAATCTTTTTAATTTTTAAAAATCCGTTAAAGCGTTTCCGGGATACAGCCTCCTAAAAATGACAAAAAAATTTGCTGTGTCGATTAATTTTTTGAGCAGTTTATTTTAAATTATTTCACCTATATTGGTGGGTGTTTGGGTAAGTTTGGAGAGCGATAATTTCGAAGCAATTTAGGTTATTTTTCTAAAAAGACCAGCCTTAAAGCTTACCAATGTAGGTCTACAGAGATTTTTTTATAAAAAAAATGAGGCAAGACGTGTTTAGCTTTTTTGCATTTCAAAATCCTAAAATAATTTCCAAATAATATAATGTCGCTTGTTCATTTAACAGTTTTTTTAATGAAAAATAATACTTACTAAAAATAAGGTTAATAATTCAAAAGGTATATTATGCGCATATTATTTTTTTGAGTCTGCTTTAGAGCTTAGTCAACAATCAATAATGAGTTTTCTGATAGGAAATTAGTGCTTGGATTTAAGTGGAGTTCAAAAAACAACGAGCAAATATAAAAGTAAACCCATCAACTCACCATTCATTAGCGCATTTTTCATACCTAAATAACTTTCACAGATTGATGATTCGCTAAAAATAATTTAACATCAGACACGGATATAAAAAGTTAGAAATAACTGCAAAACCGAGAGAGCTTTCACAGGCCAATGAACCTCGGATTATAAAGCATCAAATTTGGAAAATAAACCGTTACTTCCTTTGATATTACCAAAATGCTACTGTTTTTGTAATGTAAATGGAATGGATAAAAGTAAATTTAAGGTTTACAGTTATGCAGCTTTGTATATATGCAGTCGTCGTATATTCACCCATGGGTATTTTAATAAGTAAAGGGGGGTCTTACTTTATCACAGTTTATGAAATACCCTTCTCCCATTTTTCAAATGGATGGTATTTTTTTACTCTAACTTTGACTTTTGGTAAGTAAATTAATTATCAAATGTTTTTAAAATTTTAGTTTTGAGACTACTATGAACTAATCATTTTATGCTTAAATTTTTTAGAATTAATAACCTCCTCTTGTTTATTCAACGCTTTTTATTTGATTGGGCTATAATCTTTACCACGTAAATCTTCAATTATATAACTTTCAGTGTGAACTATTGTCCATTTTTATGCTATTGTAAAAATCCCTTATTTTTGCAACGCATTCTAGTTTTGTGTATGTATTGACATTGACAAATGAAATTTTAATATCTGAAATTTGTGGGTAAATGAACAGAAATTAAATAAACATAACATGCGGAATCTGTAAAATCAATAGAGTAATTAGATTTTATTTTTAAACATCAATAGCAAAAGCAATAAAAGAAAACAGTTAATAACTGAAAATGTAATAAAATATATCTAATTAAAAGTTAATAGTATCTTGACACCCGTTGGCTATGCAGTTCATTATAACTGCTTTTGGAATTTTTTTCAAAAAAGTATTTAGAGCATCTAACGCGTGGTTTTTGCAATTGCAGTCCTAGATAGTCTCATATGTGCCTATGGGGTTGAATTTAACCGAGCTAGTTTAATTTTGTGTTTTCAAGATGACTGCATGTGCGTTATATATATGTTTCCTGCACAAAAATATTGTTTTACTTCTCTCGTAAAAGTTTACATTAGTATTGTGAATAATAATCGTAAAAAAATCACCCTATCAGGTTTTTAGAAATCTTCACTTTTTAGTGTCCTTAGATGCCAAAAAAACTGTCCGTCGGCCTGTCGGTCTGTCTGTCTGTCTGCTCCCGGCATAGCTAAAACACCACCTATCCAACTGACTTCAGATTTTGGTCAAAAATTAAGGGTCATATGGGGATAGCCCGGTAACATTTTGGTAAAAATCTAGTGAAATGTTAAAAAAATTATTTCGAAAAACTACTTATCCAATTTATCTGAAATTTTGAACAAAAATCAAGTATTACGTGGGATTCAACTGGTAAAATTTTGGTACGAGTCCAAGATGGCGCAACAAAGTGGTGACTTAATAAAATATTCAAAAAATAATTTTGAAAAAACTACTTATTAGATTGATTTCAAATTTTCTGCAAGAACTAGGTGTGATATAGAGATGAAATGGTAAAATTGTGGTACGAATTCGAGATGGCGGAACAAAATAGCGGCCAAATTAAAAAAAAATTATTGTAAAAAAATCATTCTACCATATTGACGTTTTAGCGTCCCTAGATTCAAATTTTGCTTAAAAATTAAGGGTCATATAATAATACTTTGGTAAAAATGTAACATGGGGAAACAAAATGGCGGCGTGGGTAAATATTAAAAAAATTCTTACTAAAAGCTAATTATCCAATTTACCTCAAATTGGGCACAAAACAGTGTTACACAGAAATGAACTGGTAATATTTTGGAACGAATCCAAAACTATTTAGCAGAATAATTTCAAATTTCAACCAAGAAATCTAGACCAACCTCCATATTTAATGAATCTCTCATCCTGGCTCTAGCAACCCCGCCCCCAAACAGGGTGATGGAGGATTTAGCCGGATTGTTTTTAACGGATGGTCATTAGAAATGTTAATTATTTTATTTAAATCTGAATTAATATTAAAACCAACGGTATTTAAATCTGAATTATTGTCGAATGAGTAGTAAATTTGGGTATTGTCCCCACAGAATTAACAATTACAGTTAATTAATGACTCGTGAGATCTTAATGTACAGATTGTATACTACATTAAGTGAGTTTGAAGAACTACCCCCCAACCACTACACTCTGAGTTGTATCAGTCAAAAAAGACTCGATAAGCTTGATAGCCATATTACCAAAGCCGGTATAATGCAAAATTGAAAGTAAAATAGAATGGTTTAATCATATCGAATGCTTTAGTAAAATCCAGGAGTATCAGAGCAATCACCCTATCATGGCCACTCGCCTGTAGAATATCATCAGACATTGCGCTATCACAACCAAATCCCGGTCAAAAACCAAATCGTTTGGGTTGTAAAATGTTAAACTTATCCAAAAAACAAGTACCTTTTCTAAAACTTTAGAAAATGTTGGCAAAATGCTTATCGATCTAAAATGAGAGTACTCGGTAGATTGGTTAATCTTACCAAGGGGTAAAACATCTGCGCGTGCTTTAGGGTAATTTCTTTAATTTATTTTAATTATGCCCAAACATCAAGTGTGGCATAGATAGAAACTGGTAAAATATTGTAACGAATGTATGAAACGAAATGGCGCCAAATAAAAAAGTCTGAAAAGACTGTACATATATATTTGAGTCACACTTCAATATTCCTAATAAAAAAAAAGAATCATAACGAAAGATGTTCCAAGTAAAAAAAATGAACCAATTTTTTGAAATTCCATTTATATCCAGCATATTTGCAAGATTTTACCTCGGACTAACTAGTGTTAGTTTTGAAAGAATGCTGTATAGATATTCAATTCCACAAGAAATAATATTAAGCAAAAAGTGATAAAACGAGAGTAAGGCCTATTCAAGTTTTAGATGTGTCAACATTTATTTATACTTATTTGCTTTTCTTATTACATGATTTAGAAGCTGTTTTCACTAATGTTACATTTTTATAAGAAATTTAAAATGCCATAGAAAAACATAACATTTTTTATCCTTTATCAAACATGAATTTGAAAACTTTCCTTGAATTTAGTAAAATACAATTTCATATCAGATTACAGTCATTTAATGAGCTTGACTAAATTTGTATTACTAAATTAATTATAAATTTTGTAATTTAAACTTAAATAATTATTCGAAAAAGTATAAAAAACCTGTGTATTAATACAGTGTGGGCCATTTTGGTGATGCATGTATTGGGATCAAGGAAACTATAAGAGATGCAAAAATGATTAAATGAGCAAAGTTTTACAGAATTTTATTGGTAATTGAAAAACGTCAGCGGCGTGCTTTTTACTTTCTCGGTTTTCGAGATATTTTTTAAAAACTAAAAAGTAGCATTTTCTGTAAAGCCCTGTAACATCTTTATTTGTATTTTTTCTTTTAAAATCTATGACAACTTTTTTATAACCATTTTTTGTGTAGAAAACGGTTATTGAATTAGAGTTTAATTACGAAGTTTTGGTTATCCTTCACCATCACCAACATTATTTTTTTATTATGGACGCCATATTGGATTTTTGTCTCTTTAAAATAAGCAAGAAAAATCCTGTTCATTGATGTATAACAAGTTTACATTTCCTAAAGAAAAACCATTAAAATATTCAAAAATCGATTTTATTCTAGTAGGCTTTGGATCGCCACGGCAACAATCTTTTTTTGTAATGTTTAATAAATATTTAATGTAGTAATCACAAGAAATACGAAAAAATAATAATAAGCTTTAACTAGAAACATACACATGTACACAAAAGAATACAATATTTGGTATATTAAACAAAATGCTGTCCATTTTTAGCAACGCAAGTACGACAGTTTTTTAAAACACTATTTGTCGTTCGTCTAAGTGTGTTTCTGGTAATATTAGCAAACACTTCCTGAGCTCTCCCTTCGAGTACGGCCAATATCTCGGGAGGTTCAAATTCAAAAACTTCATTTTTAACGTGCCCCCACAAAAAGAAATCCAAGGGTGTAATATCTGGCGACCTAGCAGGCCATGATGTAAGACCACCATTGGAAATTAATTTGTCCCCAAAAGTTCTTCTTAATCAATTCTGACAGCCCTGGAATTGTGGGCTGGGCAGCCATCCTGCTGAAACCAAACATTATGAAATTCGTATTGTGTTGCATCTGTAATTGCTGGTAGAATTTGGTTTTCTAGCGTATCTAAATATCTTTCACCAGATAAAGTATGCTGGTAAGAAAATGGACCTATAAGTCGATTACCTGAAAATACAAGATTGTGTATAAAGCGGTTAAACCAGCTAATATGAAAAACTATTTTACGTAAATGCCACACCAAACGTTCATGCCAAATCGAGTTCGCAAACTACGTTGTGTAACAATCTAGGATTCTCTGTTGCCCAATGGTGACGATTGTGTTTGTTAAAGATTCCACAGTTACTAAAATATGTTTCGTCAGTCCATATAATAGCACTGCTAAAATTTACATTTTCCTGGCATTTGTTAATGTACCAGTTACAAAAGGTAAGTCTCCTTAGAAAATCTCCTTCAGTGAGCCCTTGAATAATGGTCGGCTTGCATGGGTGGTACTTATTTTTCTCTAAAATCCCTCTAAGTGTCTGGAACGTCTACCTCTGTACTGCTTATTTTGTCGATGAAGTTGGGTTTTCGGTAAAGTAATTTATAACTTGATTGTCACGATTGTTATTGTCTTTGTTATTTATAGTTTTTAGGCCTTGACTGTTCGAAACTTCCACACGTTCTTAAATTAAACACAAGTTTTGAAAAATACCTTTGGTTCGGTTGTTGCCTCTCTGGGTAAGTATCAGCGTAATTATTTAAGGCTATAACCGCATTTCTATTGTTTTTAATATAACACTCCAGCATATCAAATTTCTCTTCGTTGGTTTAACGCAAAGCCATTTTTAAGAATTTAAAATAAACGATAACAGAAAATAACTAACAAACTTTGAAACGTCAAAAAATCAAACAGCCCAAAAGAAAAAAATAATATTGTTACCATGGCGATCCAAAGCCTGCTAGAATAAAATCGATTTTTGGATTTTTTTATGGTTTTCTTTAGGAAATGTAAACTTGTTATACATCAATGAATAGGATTTTTCTTGCTTATTTTCAAGAGACAAAAATCCAATATGGCGTCCATAATAAAAAATAAAGTTGGTGGTGGTGAAGGATAACCGAAATGTCGTAATTAATATCTAATGCGATAACCGTTTTCTACACAAAAAATGGCTATGAAAAAGTGTTCATAGATTTTGAAACAGAATACAAATAAAGAAGTTACAAGGCTTTACAGAAAATGCCACTTTTTAGTTTTATCAAAATATCTCGAAGACCAAAAAATTTAAAAGCACACCGCTGTCGTTTTTAAATTACGGATACAATTCTGTAAAACTTTGCCCAATTAATCATTTTTGTATCTCTTATAGTTTCCGAGATCCCAATACATGTATCACCAAAATGGCCCACACTGTATAACACATGCCTTATGTCGAAAAATTTCCAGTGTAATCACCTCCAGGGTACCTTGGAGAAAAAAAAACATTTCCAAATCGTTTACTTTTTCATGGCAACCTCTCCGTTGGCCGAAGGTATTGGGTTTGAAATTTTCGTTTAAAAACAAACTTGTTGACTAAAACTCTTTAGGGTAATTTTAAATGTATAAACATATGCAATTATGGCACACAGTGTATCCCAAATAACAGTAATGAAATAGAAAATTAACGCTAGATGGCTAAAGGATTTTAATAAGGGGCCAAAAAATGCGTAAAGTGTATAAATATTTTTACAACAAAAGAAGATTTTGCTTGATTTTAGTGAGCTGGTCAGTCTATCTTGCACAGTTACAAGCAGTCAGCTTTTCTGTTTTTTAATAATTGATTTATAACTTTATTTCTAACGTTGCTCGATATATATATATATATATATATATATATATATATATATATATATATATATATATATATATTTATATATATAATAAGAACTTAGTTCATATCGTTATTTCACAGTATTAGTAATAATGTCTAGCAGGTATGATGTATGCGAATACATGTTAAAATGGTGGTGGTTTTTTTATATCAGTTTTCTAGTTCCAAATAGACATCTTTGCTTAAAATCTCTATTTAAGTTGCAGACATCCTAAATCTATAATTTTTACAGAGTACTAATAATAAAGATATATGATTTAAATTACCTTTAATAGAGCCACTGGAAGTGTGAGGTTGCTGGGACTGGATCTGCGACTGCTGCAACTCGAGCTTGGTCGCCACATTATTCCACATTTCAAACATCTTTACTGATGTATTTGTTCAATTACGTCACTAACCACTTTTTAAACTTTATACTCGTTTATTTGTTGTCCGCATAGTTTTTTTTCATGAATGAAATAAAGATTTTCACTGTAATTATTAACTTTTTCGAACTTAAAGCTTGAAAAACAACAACAAAAATTACAAAATAGTCAACAAAAATAAAATATACATCTAATATTTTACACAGGTTTTTTTTTTCAAGGAACACGATTTTTTAGCCAACTTCGAGTGTTTGATTCATATTTGACGAAACTTATTTTTAGTACGATTGAAGCAATAAGTTCTCCATGGGTTCATGCTAGGTGTAGATGCTTCTTGGGCTTGCGCTTCGCCATTTAACTTGAAGAGGTTACTCCTAAATTTTAGAAAAATATAATAGTCATTATATTGAGCGTTACCAGTTCTCCGTTACTAATTCAGTTTTTTTACGTACAGGAACCATGCCTAAATGAATAACCTATGAATAACTTAGCTAATGTACAAAAACAAAATATTTTGCAATTGTAATTTGCATAAAAAAATATAATTATTTCGAAAGAAAAAAGCCCTTATATTATAAATGTTTACCAATGCCATTCAATATGCACTGTAGAAACCCAAATTGGAGAGCCGTTTGAGTCTTGAGTAGGGATGGGCAATTTATCGATACATCGATAGTGATCGATAAGTCAGCGACATATCGAATAACAATAGGTAAATAAAAAAATATCGATATATCCGTAGTTATCGATAAGTACCGATAGGTGAGCAATAATGTCGATAGGTAACTGATGATATCGATGGGTAGACGAGAATATCGATATATTTTTCGAAATATTTATAATCAACAGCAAAAGTTATGGTACGAGCGTGGATCGAACCCGCACCTCTGGATCACTAGTCCATTGTTCTAACCAATTGCGCTATCGTACCACTGATAAGCTATTCGTTGAGACTTGTACATATTCAAACCCACCAGTATCGTAACTATTGTTGGCCCTGCCAAATATTCTAAACTTATAGTAAGTAATAGAAGTATTTTATCAGTTTGTTTTTAAACTGTGAAATATATTTTTAGAAATATTTATAATCAACCCAGGGGCGGAGTTATTGTATTAAAATTGTGTTAAGGGAGAACGGAACAAAGATGAAAAGGTACCTACGCATTAAAAAAAACTTCCTGCACGTCCGACCTCAAAAAAATGTGTTATGTATAGGTAATTTAAATTACATTTCGGTTATAAATGGGTTCAAAAGGGTTCACGCCCTGCAGAAATACAAAGACATGAGTACGATTTACCATTTCAAATTTTGTAGTTACGTGGACAAAGGATCAATGTAAGGCGGTAAAGAGCCATTTTGTGGAAAAAAAATTATATGCGAAGGCATGTGCGTCAAAAAGTGGTCAAAAAATGGTGGAAAATGGACAAATCTACTTTTATTTTAAAACTCTAGATTTGATTTTTTCATAAAAATTCGCATTTAGCGCCCAACTATACATATTTCCCTATTAAAATCACATTGAAGCTAACACATATCTCTTATAGTTTTAACATAATATTGCTGCGTCGGAAGGTTTGCAAATGATCGCTATTACTGCGTACAGTTCCCCCTTAAAAAAAAATTGAAAATAATATAATGTCTTTTTCAAAGTAATATTCGTAGGTCTAATTTCCTACTTTCATTCGGTGTGGTTCCATTTTGAAATATACATTTATGATTTCGTTGACATCAATTTCTCATGCCTTATTGATAATAACAATTGCTTTATCTTTCAATATTTCGTCTTCCATGGTATTTCGAAGATAAGTTTTTAACTTCCTTAAAACAGAAAAACTTATTTCTGCTGTGGCTAAGGTAAAACAGCAAAAGATTTCAATTGAAGTTTCACTGCGCGTAATTTCAAAATTTCAAATTTTCAGTTCATGAGAGAATTGTTATACTAAACCACGTATACACTAGGCCGCAAAAGTATCGCATAACTTAGTATATTCCTAGATTCAATGCAAACATGGTCTGCTATAAAACTACATATCTTATTTAATAAGTCAGCTAGATAAGTGATATAAACTAGAAAATGTTAAGGAAGAAAGAGGCTTCCAGTGTTATACTGAATTATTCTGCGCCATCGGTATATTCTACAGTTTGTTAAAACATTTCGGAGTAAAACCCTGAATTTTAAAACATTTGGTATAAAAAAAACAATTTTTTTTTAATAATTAAAGGCTATTAAAGACGTGAAGTAGGTTTTTTTCGTCCTTTGATTTATACAGGGTTTTTCAAAATGTAGGGTTTTACTTCAAGATGTCTTAACAAATTGTAGAATGTACCCGATTCTTCCTTTTTTAAACCACTTTGCTGACTTAGTAACTAAGATATGTGGTTTTATAGCATATAACTTTGGTATTGAATCTTATGGGAATATACAGGGTTATGCAATACTTTTGCAGCGTTGTATATTTTGTTAATACATTGAAGCAGCTTTAATAATATTGACATATTATTGTGGATTAGACTTTTAAGTTATTCTAGAAGGTCTATTCCATTAAATCAAGTCAAATTGACGAAGATATGTTCCATAAACGAAGTAAATATTGTGGTTTTAAAAGAACCTTTTGCGTTTTTTCTAATGACATTAGTCCTTGGAGTTTGCCAATTGCAAATTCGAAGCACAGAAATCGTCATTTCTATTACGTTAGCTAAATTAATGGCTTGGTCGTAAATAGACTGAAATATTTTCTTATATTGTAGACCAGTCATTATAGACACGATATAGTAAAAATTTAACTATAATTCTAAAAGTTTCAAAAATGTGATAAAATGAAAAGTACACCTACATCCTTTTGCAACCTTTTTGTAAGTAATTTTTAAGTAACAATTTTGTTTTAAACATATCAAACAAAACATAGCAGCGTTACTTGAGATCGAGCTAGATGTATTTGAATCGGTTCCTTTCAAAAAAATTGAAAAGAAAGGTAGTAATATTCTCACGCCTCTCTTTCCACCCCATTAGTATCGCACAGCACATTTAAATTTAGTTTATTTTTGATATATTGAGATAAATGTAGGTGTGTGTATATAGCTAATGTTTGCTCAGAGCTTGCATTAAATCTTCGAATTATATAACTTTCACCGTCGTGCCCTTAGATTAAAATTACTGTGTATTGACCCTAAGGAAATACCCACGAAAGGACACTTAAAAGCTCTTATTTAATAATGGAGCTGTTTGTATCGAGATATGTTATTTAAAAAATCATTTGTTCTTTAGTGCTTAAGTTAGTTGTTTCATCGCAAAGAATTGAAAAATATTTGAATTTTTAAACAGCACAATTTGTTTTCTCATGACTTCGCCTAAGGCTTTGTTTTCATGGCCACTTTTTGCTTCTTGCTTCTCGCGTCTTCAATTTTAACTGGTACTGCAGTACTTGCCGCTAACAAGTTAATAAATTTTAGCTTTTTTTGTAGAAGGCGTTAAAAGCGGAGTAAGCATCAACAGTTAAAACCGACCATATTTTCATGGATTCCTGTAATGTTATTTTGGCTATTTATTATTAATGTTATTAATAAAAACGGAAAAAAGTTTCTAAAACAAGGTTGAATATCCGGCTTTTAAAAATGAAAAGTAGCTAATCATATAGGATATATAACACAATCTTGTCTGTGAATAAGTTTTTTTTTGTATTCTGTAAGAAAATATTTTTTAATTAGATCATAAAAAATAATATTGGATTCCTTTGGAGGAGAATAGATGATAAAAAATTATGCTACATGATACACAGTACATAATTTTTTGCCTATATTTTTAATATTATGTAAAATTGCCGTAAATAGATTACTCCAGATGTTGGAATATGTAATTTTTATATATATTTTTCAGTCAATGTCAAATACCTATGTATTTTTGTCGAGTTGCGGAAAGACTAAAATAAATTAAGATTAGATACCCCTAGTAAAACCCTGGGGATTAGAACATTTTTAACTTTAAAACAATTCGTGTTGAGATAGTAAGGATTTTGGCCACAGGGGTTTTAAATGCTACTCACCATGCTGATCAAGATTTGGGGTTTAAATACAGTTAAGACATTTACCGAAATTATAACCGTTTGTAGTGAAAATGTTTTTGCGTGAAGGTTATTTAACAATTGCCAACCTAAAATAGAAACAATTTGGTTTTTATTTTCCCCGGCAATAGCGTGTAAATTGAAAGCGACCAAAGTCTTTCGTGTCCGTGCATTTTCATGTCGCGATTCACTAAAGACGAACATTAAAGGGAAACTTTTCTATGACAGTCTAACATTTCTGTAGTGGATGCACTTACTCCAACTTTAAACGCCAACGGACCGAGGCGAGAAATCAATACTTGAAACGCGCTTAGGGGTTCCAAAGGGAATGTTGTCTTCTGGCATTCCATAATGAAAACTTTCAAGGTCACATGGCAAAACTGTGCGTCGGCGTCGCAATCGTGGGAATAATTTTATAACTTATTAAAAAAATTTACCACATTTATTAAAATAAGGCTTTTTCTTCTTATCTCGTAAGAGGAAAGATTTGTAGTTTTTAAGGTTCAAGCCCCTAGATGCGAAAAACATGTTTTCTTAATTCCGTCGGTCTGTCTGTCCGTTCGCGGCATAGGTAAAAAACTACTTATCTGATTGACTTGAAATTGCGGTCAAAAATTAGGGGTCATATGGGGATAACATGGCAGAATTTTGGTAAACATCCAATGTAGTGAACAAAATGGCATCTTAATAGAATGTTAAAAAAATTATTTATTATATCAAATTTTGCACAGAAATCAATCAGGATAAACTCATAAGATTTTGGTGAGGAGTCTTTATGGTGAAATTAAATGTTTAAAAAGTAGGTAAAATGCTATATGTAGGGAAATAATAAATGTCGTAATTTATTTTTTTTTTATATTAAGTAAATAAATGCAAAAAATTAAATATAATAAAAATTTAAAAATAAAAATAAATTAAAAACAAATAAAAACAAAATAAAAAAATGTATACTGGGGTAACGCTCTCCCCATTTAAAAAGGTCCACAAAGCGTCGTTGACATCTGAAGTCTCTGTTTTCTAAATAGAACCAAATATTACTGATTATATATTATTACTAAAAATATTATTAAAATACAAAAGGAAAATTGTTTTCTTTTTTTTAGTTGATTAAGAGGTTAATTACAATTGGTTGTTGTTACCTTAATACACATAGAATTTTTTTTAGCCATCAGTTATTATATTCTCATAAAGCTGTCAGAAGTACTGACAAATAGTATTTGAAGTACAAATACCAACTCGTAAATGCAGTTAAAGTTTTTCAAATAAATTAGATCAATACTTTGTATTTAGAGTATGTTAACAGTTATTTGAAGTAGAAAAAAATCCAAGTACTAAACGTATTTCAAGTATTAACCACTTAGTATAATAAATCAGCAAAGAAGTACACCAACTGACATATATCGCGTACTGGGGGGCAATCATTTTAGATTTTGATTTTAAGATACCCATACATTTTTGGGAATATTATTATATAAACTTTTTTTTGGGACAGAAATTTTTCTCCTAAATAAATACGTTATTACAACTTTTAGTCTTGTCTGAAAAATGCTTATTTTTTAATATTCTTTAAATACTTATATCTTTTTGTAATTCATGCTTTTTTTGTAGCCTTTCTCTACAAATATGAATATAGTGGATTTCATGACTTTTAACTATATCAATTTGTACGTATATAAGGGACCCCACCATACAGGCTAATCTTAGCAAGTTGCGCTCATGTATATTGGTTATGTATAATAATACCACGGCAGACTCTGGAGTAATACAAAATGACCGAAAATTGCTTGAACAAACAAAGTACCAGGTCAACAATTTTTCTACTAAATATATTGGTTTATAAAAGAATAGTCATTATGTGTTACGTTTTGGTTTTTGAAAACGTTCAAATTTAATTTGATTTTGAGTTAGGTTAACTATATAATATAACTCTAACGGGCAGGGATTATTTTCAAATTTTCTTGACAAGTACGGGTTAACTACATATTCAGGAACCTACCCGAGTAACTAACAACTCAAACACTATTTTGGACTTAATTATTAGTAACTGTGCTGATATTGTGACTGACCCTGTAATTTTTCGAATGGACGAAATCTCCGATCACCGTATGGTGTGCTGTAAAATTACAATTGTTAAGCAAAAACCCAAACCTTTTTTTAAAACGTACAGATATTTTTCACATTTCGACTACAACCATTTTCTAATTGATTTAAATAACTTTAACTGGGGACAACTTTTTGAATTAACAGACCTAGATGAAATGATCGAATTTCTTAAACACAAATATTTTAAATTTATTTAATCTTCACGCACCGATAAAAACGGCCAAAATCACTAAGGCACCTGCCCCTTGGCTCACAGACAACCTTAAACTTATGATAAAATTAAAACATAAAGCATTAAGTAAGTACAAAAAACAGCGAACTGAGCAATCCTGGCAAGAGTTTAAGGAATTAAGAAATGTTGTCAATATGGCTGTTAAGTCAGAAAAGAAAGCATTTTTCCAACTTTCATTCAGAACAGACCCTAAAAACTTTTGGCGCACAATCAAATACCTCAATGTTCACTCTAGTTCAACCCAAGATCAATCATATTTTAACATCGCCAATGCTGATGAATTTCTTGATTATTTTCACACCAACACTCCTCAAACGAATTTAAACAACACCAATTTTGTTAATAACCATTATAAATATAAAACATTTGAAACCGTGCATAACTTAGAAAATTTTGTGTTTACTAACGTTGATCTGGAGGAGGTTGAAAAAATAATTAATGGCATAAAATCTAACGCTACGGGGCTCAACGGAATTAATATTAAAATGTTACTTTACGTAACCCCACATCTCTTACCGCATATTACTTTCATCATCAATAACTGTTTATCTGCTAACAGGTTTCCTGAATGTTGGAAGAGTGCTAATGTGATTCCCATCCCTAAGACTTCCAACCCCTCCCAACCTTCACATTTCCGGCCTATTAGTATTCTCTCAACTATGTCAAAAATATTAGAAAAAATAGTCGAAAAGCAATTTGGTAATTTTATAAATGTAAATAATATTATTCCAATTACACAATCTGGTTTTCGTGAGCACCATGGTACTAATACTGCCCTTCTTGAAATTACTGATGACATCTTTCGAGCGACCGATAAAGGTCAAAACACCTGTTTAATACTTTTAGACTACAGCAAAGCTTTTGACACCTTAGACCATAGTCTTTTGTTTTTTAAGTTAAAATATTTTGGGATAGGGGATGCTGCGATTGACTTTTTCAAAAGCTATTTTAGCAATCGAAAACAAAGGGTGTTTTTTGGTAATAAATTTTCCGAATATGCAAGGCAGTATCATCGGGCCGCTGATGTTTTCTGTGTGCACGTCTGACTTCAGCAGGCTACTCAATCACTGAAATTGACACCGCTTCTTATTGCATAAATCACGACTTAAATATTCTTGGCGATATATCGCAAAAGCATGGTCTTTTACTTAATGAAAGCAAAACTCAACTCGTAATTTTTGGCAAGGATAGATCGCAGATTATTGATCGGAAATTACTTAATGTCACTCTTAATAACACTATCTTAAACCCTGTAAATGTTTGTAAAAATCTTGGGCTACTTGTAGATAATAACCTGCGATTTGAAAAACATGTCTCTTCCCTCATACAAAAATCATTTTTTAAGCTTCGTATACTTTATCATAGCAGGGATATTTTAGATACTTCTATTAAATTGAAACTTACTGACTCGTTAATTTTATCCAATCTTTCTTATTGCTGCACTGTTTACTGGCCAGCCTTGCTTCAGAGAGATAAAGTCAGTTTACAACGTGTTCAAAACGCTTGTGTTAGGTTTACGTATAATATGCGAAGGTTTGATCATATATCCGAATCATTTAAACTATCACGTTGGTTAAATTTGGAGGAACGTTTTCAGTCTCAACTTTTGGGTTTGGTTAATAAAGTCATATCTATAAAGCGACCGCAATATTTACTTAATAAACTTATTCGAAGTTCTGATACTCACTCTATGAATACTCGCCACAAAGGCTTATTCAAGGTTCCTTTATACAACTCTGTTTTGTTCCAGGGCAGTTTTACTTACAACGCTGTAAAAATTTATAATCAGCTTCCTCACCGCCTCAAAACCTGTTCCCTGACTGATTTTAAACATAAGGTTAAGAAATACCTTTTCGAAAAAAGAGTCCGAACAGGCATATGATTGTTTTTCTGTTTCTTTTTTTTTTTTTTGTTAAAAAACCTTACTAATTTATAATTAATTATTTTTTGCTAATAGATATATATATATATATATATATATATATATATATATATATATATATATATATATATTTGTTAGTTATCTGCATAATTATATAACAAGTTGTATAAGATTACTTCTAAGTGTAAGTGGCTTAAGTATTAGAATTGCCTTTTTTTTTACTTTTTTACACTTTTTTTGGGGGTTGTATAGAGCAACACTGTTGGATACCGCCCCCCATATATCCTGTAACTTATGTAAATCTTTTTGATTGAAAATAAAGACTGTTTATTATTATTATTATTATTATTATTAAAACACAATAAAATGGGAGACAGATTACGTAATACAAAAATATTAAAACCATTTCTAGATTCCATATTTATTGTATTGTTGTGGAGATGAAACTTAAATTTATAGTATTTTATATATATTTTTGCATTTGAAGCATTTCAATAACTTCTGTATTTCGAGTAAAATTAATACTCGTGTAAATATTTCAAATATTTTTTGGAAAATCAAGTGCCAACAACAAAATACTTAATAAAATTAATTGAGTGCAGTCTTTTATATACCTAGAACTATTTGAATTACATTTTCCTAAATATTTGAGTATTTTACTGATAGTTCTGTTCGACGATATTTAACAATAATAATATTACTAATATAATAAAGGCTTATCACATTACATAAGAGGCTATAGTATCAATCATTGTTAAACATTTAAAATAATCATATAATTACGCCTATATTTTATGTATAATAATGGGGAAACTTGACGTTAGTTTAGTATTTTTATTTCACTCGGTACAATAAATGTCGTCAATATGTCAGTTTTACTCCATTCATACGGTTAAGTTATTATTAAGACCGTTATATTGAGAAGTAGTTTTTAATTCTTTCGTGAAAAGGAAGTACTGTACTCGTGAATAAATCACCCTCATTTTTTCAGGTCTTCAGGTTTCAGGGTCCCTAGATGCCGAAAAACACGATTTCTCAATTTTGTGAGTCTGTCTGTTCGCGGCATAGCTATATTTACGCGATTGACTTCAAATGTTGGTCAAAAATTAAAAATCATATGGGGATGACCTGGTAATTTTGGTAAAAATCCAATATGGCGAAACAAAATGGCGGCTTAATGAAATGTTAAAAAAATTATTACTGAGGAACTACTTATCCAATTTGTCTCAAATTTAACACAAAAATCAAGTTCTATGTAGGAATTAACTGGTAAAATTTTGATTCCAATCCAAGATGGCGAAACACCATGGCGGCCAAATCAAATATTTGTAATCGTGAAAAAATTACCCTTCTACATATCTTCACTTTTCAGCGACCCTAAATGCCAAATATTATTTTTTCGTCGGTCTGTCTCTCTGTTAGTTCGTGGTATAGCTTAAAATCTATTAAAATTACATAGATTTTATAATGCATACTCAACACCAAAGCAGAAAAGGCGAAAAGAAGTTTCTAACACTTCCCTACGTCCCAACTTTATCACAAAAAATTGAAAATGTTTTTAAAAAACGGGATATTACAGTTAGCCACAAGCGACATAATCTTTGGCAAAGTAAACCAACTGAAAAAAAAGCAATATTATCTACGATGTACCTTGTAGAAACTGTGAGTGAGTATATATAGGTCAAACTAGCCAATTTTTAAAAATAAACGGAACGGTCACTACGACAAAACAAAAATATTTAAAACTGAAACAAATTCAAAAAAGCGAGAGCTGTATGAACCGAAAAAATCCACACAGTGTAAATACCAAAAACCGATACTAAAAATGCAAACTAAATTTTTCATACCCTCATTAATTAACAACCTAAAATAAATCCATACAAAAGAAGAATTAATATAGCCTCTGCTCGCCCTAGTTCCCTACTTTACATTATTTCACCCTCGCCCTTTGATATACTTGTTCTGTGTTAATGTTAATGTGTTGTTTTCCGTCCTTTTATCAGATTTTAATCACATGAAGTTCCACAAGCTTCTACTAGGAATAGATTAATTTTAAAGAGGTAAGTAACTGTCTTAGGTTGCCATATATATTTAAGATAAAACTCCCCAACAAGTTTGCTTGCATAAGATAACTGTTTTTTATTGTTTTTCAGGGTTTTTGAAAAAGGCTTGGGTTAACCAGTGACTATATACCGAACAAAATTGGATCACACTTCTCTATTCGTAACAAAAGGAAAGATTCATCACGAGGGTAGTTCCGGGTAATAGAAATTTACCGATTTCTCCAAAAATATTAATAAAGTTTGCTGTATTTTTGTTAGTTTTACAGCACTAAATTTCTTGAATAATAGGAGACAGTATTCACAATTGAGATTTTTTTTGTTGAAAAATGTTTAATTTTATATTGTTGTTATACATTTTGTATTAATAGTAACGGTTATTCTGTCTTACATTTTATATCTTTGTATTGTATATTGTTATCTTTATACTTTGTATTCTATTGAATACTAATTTGGTGTTTTTTTTTAATCATATTCGATTGCCTTTTTATCATTCCATTTCTATAAGTCTTTATGATGCACAAAAAAATAAATGGTATTCGGTGCGAATTGAGGATACTACGTTTGGTCTTATTTACAAGACGAGGATGAAACATAACTATTAATTGTTTATATGGCGAAATGAAACAACATATCGATAAAATGACATTTGAACCAAAATGAATGAGTGAAGTACCGTCAAACGGGGCTACTTTGACACCACGGGGCAACTTTGACACACATTTTTTTTTCAATTTTTATTTTTTTGATTTTGCTTCTTTGTAAATTTTAATCTAATATTAGATTCATTTGTTACAGGTACTAACTAATTAGAAATGGTGAGACATTACGAAAAAGTTCCGGGAACGCGGAGTTACCGCAATTATTCGAACGAAGACTTAAGAAATGCACTTGAAGCTATTGAAAGAGGCATGCCTGTCCAAAGGGCGGCAATAGTTTATAAAATTCCTGGTATAACACTTCGTAATAAGTCCCTTGGTATACACAACCAGTCGGTAGGTCATCCAAGTGTCCTTAGTAGCGGTGAACAGGAAGTGATTCGTAACACTTTACTACAAGTGGCAAAGTGGGGTTTTCCATTAACGAAGTGTGATATTCGTGCCGTGGTGAAGAAATTCTTGGATAAACAGGGGAAAACAGTACGTGAATTCAAAGACAATTATCCCGGACCCGATTTTGTTGAAAACTTTATTAAGAAACACAACCTCTCCACACGAATCGCAACAAATATTAAAAAATTGCGATCGTCCGTAGATAGAAACGACATTATTCAGTTTTTTGACAACATAAAACAAGCATTAGGTGATGTCGATAATAAAAACTTATACAATTACGACGAAACTAACATCGCTCATGATCCTGGGGCGAAGAAAGTTATTGTTCCCAGAAACTTCCGTAGAGTAGAACGAGTACAAAACTATTCGCGGTACAAGAGCTCCAATTTATATGAAAACAGACCCCCCCGGCACTGTTTATGGGAACAGCCCTTCCGGATGGTTCGACATGAACCTTTTTGAGCAATGGTTTTTTAAAGTTCTTTTACCCCACATAATAGCAACCAAGGAACCAGAAACACGAGCAGTTGTAGTTGGCGGTAATCTGGCTAGCCATTTTTCACCACAGGTTATAAAAGCAAGCCTAGAAAATAATATATACATGTGCCCTTTTCCAGCCAACGCCACACATTTGATGCAGCCACTAGATGTGTCTGTATTTGCACCCTTCAAGCTAGTGGCGCGAAATATTAGAAAAATGGCGAAAGGAGAGCAGATATTCTGGGACCTTACCCAAAGAACACTTCCCGTCCTTACTTTTACTTCTGTGGAACAAAGTTTCAGATACTGTAGAGACAAATTTAAAATCAGGATTTAGAATCACCGGACTGTACCCAATGAATGTTGATCAAGTCTTAAGGAAGATTGCTTGAAAACTTGGAAGAAACTGAGCGAGTTCTTGATTCATCATTGGTAGAGTTTTTCAAAGAAATGAAGGGAACAAGCGAAGACCAAAAAAAAAAGAAAAAGGGGAAAGAAGTTTGAAGCTGGAAAACAGATGACTATCAAAGACCAAGCAATTCCCAGTGAGCAAATCGAAAATGAAGTAGGATCTCCACCCCAGACAATTCCATACAACAGCGGTTTCTCCGACAGGAATACGAACGAAAAAGGTCAAAGTCAAAGCCAAGAAACCCGAGAATAAACCTAAAGTGCGTCCTCCTATTAATATAACAAAAGCAAGTTTAAGGGGGTGAGAACGATTCAAATTCAAAATGTGCCTTATGCCGCATTTTTAAAAACTACAGAGGAAGGGCCGAATGGATTGAATGTGTTCATTGCAAGAAGTGGATTTGCGGACTTTGTAATTCAGAAAGCACTGATCCATTTTATGTGTGCCCAGTTTGCGAAGACTCAGATGACGAACCGGAGGAACCATTTGCCGATGACAGCGATGTGAAACTGAGACCAAAAAGGATCGAAAATTAAAAAAGCTTAGATTTAAGTTTTAATTTTTTTATGCTTATGCCAAAAGATTTTAGGGTAAGACATGTTTTCTTAGTTTTTTATGTTTAATCTTTCGTTCCTACATGCCAAAGAATTTTTTTGTTGCTGTTTTAGACTGAAATGTTTTTTATTTTATTTTTATAGGTAATGTAAACCGTAAATTATCATGTTTTCTCGAGGTTTTTGCTTAAGTTTGAAACTAATAATAAAATATTATAATTAAAAGGTTTTGTTTTAATAAAGTGCCTTAAATAATCGTTTTTTAGTAAAAAAAAACTGTTTTTCTTAACAAAAAAAAAACAAACAAAAAATTAGGAGTGGTTTTTAATTCTACATCCATTACCGGGGCTTCTTTGAAAGTGTGGTGCTTTAAAATGCATTTTATATTGAAATTAAAATGTGTGTCAAAGTAGCCCCAAACTCAGGGTAACATTGACATACCCTTTTTCATTTTTTATTTTGGTTTCTATTGTGTTTTGAGCAATTTAGAGTGCATCAATCGATTCAGCAGGCTAGATTTGTTATAATCCAACTTATTTCACAAAGCTAAGTTGATAAATAACAAAGTGATATTGAAAAATGTCCTAAAAACATGTCAAAGTAGCCCCGTTTGACGGTAGTTTAGATACATTGTGTTCTGTAATTTCAATTTTATTATAGGTAATAATATTATGACTAAGATGCTGAATGATGATTTTTTTACACAAGCTTGATAAATACAAAACATAAAATGAAAAAAATCCGCTAACCAGCAAATTATTGTGAGGAAGTATTTGTACTTGTAAATTAAGTAATTACTTAAACTGCCACACCAACAATAACGATCTCGTAAAAGTAATCGAACACAGACGGCGAAACTTTCTTTATCAACCTAACGATTATGTTTGCGATTATGTAACTTTTGTCTACACTCCCGACACTCGTATTTGCATCGTATTTACATTATCAATACGACACCGGGCGTATCACATAACATAATAACTGCAGTTCCCGGCATAGAACGGAAGGGATTACATTAAAACAGGTTGAGGTAGGTAGTTCGCGAATAATAATCGTTAGATAGTAGATTAGTTTGTGTCAAATATGTCTGAAACACTTTTCGGGATTTTAAGGATAAAGCGTAACTTCAAAAAAGGGTTCTTAGAGAATTTTAAGTCAGAAAACTAAATGAGTTGGGTTTAAAAATATTTTTTAAGATTAAAAAGGTGTACATTTTTTAAAATTCTTTTTTATGAGAGTTTAGGATCCAGGGAGCTTGAGTTTGAGAGAGTCCTCCATTTTTAATATTCTTTTTTTAATTTTAGAAGCTCTACATTCTACAGTCAATATGGTATGTGAGTTAAATAAAACGAGAAACTAAAGAACGCCGAAAATATCAAAAGCCATAAAATAATGCTGGTAGTTAAGGTATCTCGAAAAATCCGTTTGTGTCGGTATACCTACACACCTACACGGATATTAAAATTTGTATTAAGGATAAACATATACGCCAAAAAATTTTAATTTTAAGATTTATTACGTTAAAGATATTTTGAGTATAGTAATGGTTTTCTATTTTTATTTTGCAACAAACACGACATTCACTCTAGAATAAGTGAGGTGATCCTGAAATTTATAATACGCCAAAATAATTTATTTTGCAACGCAATTCTCAGGAGAGAATTCCAAACTTACGTAATTGCTATATCACGAGGAGTTTAAATCAGTTTACGCACAAAGTTGTGTGTAATTTTTAGATTTCATTCGATTTAAAAAAGTGATTGTTATCAATTTAACTCTATGTATTTTTTTAAGTAT
Organism: Kuschelorhynchus macadamiae; assembly: GCA_030620095.1. Classification (NCBI taxonomy): domain Eukaryota; kingdom Metazoa; phylum Arthropoda; class Insecta; order Coleoptera; family Curculionidae; genus Kuschelorhynchus; species Kuschelorhynchus macadamiae. Next base: position 236,829 of record JAUTXW010004806.1, read on the forward strand.
TCAGGATAGCAAGAAAATTTAAAAAATGAGAGAACTGCGCCATTTTCAATTATCTAGGCGAGCGCGAAACCCAATATATATTGCGTTCACCATATCATCAGGAAAAAAGCATGCATATTAATATCGTGTTTTAAATCGTTTTCAAGAATTTTAATGGCACAAAGTCCAATTTTGCTCACCTTTTAAATTTTGACAGTTTTTATAATATTAATTTGTCGATTCTGGCAAAATTTCATATGCAATGTACCCAATAGCAAGTTATTGATTTTATTAGGGACCTCCAAAGTTTTAACCTAAGTTGAGGCTTTAAAATTTAAATCATATATATTAATAGAACCAAAAAGTTGGAATAAATTTTTTTATAAAAAATAGAACCGATTTCAAAAAAAGTAATAAAAAGTAAAAAAGAATACTTTATTCTACATTGAAAATATGATCTATGAATTCGGTATAAAAATATTAAAGATCGTATCTATTAAAGTGGTATATATGTTTGTCATTAATTAATTAAGAATTAGTTTCACTTCTTCATAAGTTAGATTTTGATTTTGAATATGAAAATTCTTTTTTCATTTTTAATACTTTGATATATATATATATATATATATATATATATATATATATATATATATATATATATATATACTAAGCTGTGTGTATTTTTAGATTTCATTTGACTTAAAAAAAGTGATTGTTATCAATAATATATAGCAAGAAAATTTAAAAAATATAGGCGAGCGCCAAACCCAATATATATCATCAGGAAAAAAGCATGCATATTAATATCGTGTTTTAAATCGTTTTCGGGGATTTTAATGGCACGAAGTTCAATTTTGCTCACCTTTTAAATTTTGACAGTTTTTATAATATTCATTTGGTGATTCTGGCAAAATTTCATATGCAATGTACCCAATAGCAAGTTATTGATTTTATTAGGGACCTCCAAAGTTTAGGCTTTAAAATTTAAACATATATATTAATAGAACCAAAAAATTGAAATAAAATTTTTTATAAAAAATAGAACCGATTTTTAAAAAAGTAATAAAAAGTTAAAAAAGAATACTTTATTCTACATTGAAAATATGATTTATGAATTCGGTATAAAAATATTAAAGATCGTATCTATCAAAGTGGTACATATGTTTGTCATTAATTAATTAAGAATTAGTTTGACTTCTTCATAAGTCAGATTTTGATTTTCAATATGAAAATTCTTTTTTCATTTTTAATACTTGATATATATATATATATATATATATATATATATATATATATATATATATATATATATATATATATATATATATATATATATATATATATATATATATATATATATATATATATATCTAAGTATTAAAAATGAAAAAAGAATTTTATATATAATATATATATATAACTTGTTTTATATAAATTTAACCAATCCTAACCCAATCCGCATTTTTATTAATTATAAGTTTTGTTAAAAAAAAAACTCTCTCGCCAACAGCATCCAATTAAACCAAAGGATTTAATTTGTGTTTACTCTGTTTCAGAAACTGAAATCTAGCCGCACAGATAATATATGGTAGATAGTTCCATAACTTGTTTTATGTAAATTTACTTTTGTATGTCAACCCAAAACAAAGGTTTAACCAAGGCTAACCAAAACGCAGTCAGTTTTTTTTTATTTAAATTAATTTTTTTAGGTCAACCCAAAAAAAAGGCCTAACCACGGCTAACCAAAAAGCAGTCCGATTTCTACCTCGAGTTAAAAGGAATGTCGCTGAAAAAAAGATCAATGGAAACATGCGGTCAGTGGTCGCCTTTTGGACTGATCTGGTTTAAATCAAGGGTGGACAAATAGTCGATCGTGATCTACCGGTCGATCGCCAAGGGTTTTTAGTTTTAAGGTCAATTGCGATTCGGAGAAAAAAGTTATATAGATGCCGTCTAACCTTTTCTTACTTAGGGCCGTTTTCGCGTGGTTTTTAGTATAATACAGAATATCTTTCACCCGGTGGCCTTGGTTTTTACTAATCAATGTCAATCGCTGATCCCTCAAAAGTCTGTTGGTAGATCTTCATAGCCAAAACTGTGTCGATATGTGTTTTTATTTGAAGTCGAAAGCTTTATTGCACGAGACTGCAACCGATTTAAAAAAAATAATAGATAAAGTCTTCACATGCATATGATCAGCTTGAAAGAGATCCAGCATTGAACCACATGTTCGATACCTGCAGCTTGCTGGAGGTCACTTGTCAAAGTAGTAATTTTCTGACCATTTGGAATAGGTTAATATTTTCAAAGTTTTAATAATAAATATAATAATTAATAGGTCGTGTGGTTTTTGCAGTAATTTTTCTTCTATTGTCGATATGTGCAGAAACTTTATCATAGTGGCGTGTATAGGGTTTTCGGTTATATTTTGAAAGTTATATACTTACTATCTGACCCGCCAGAATTCGCTAGAAATATTAACAAATAATAATTGCAAATTAAAAAATTGGGCGTCAACTTTGCTATTTTAAATAAGACACCCTATATATTTTTAATTCGTGGGAAAGAGCAATTTTTTCTAATTTCAAAAAGATATACTTTGTCTTTGATCAGATTAAGGGTTATCACATAAATTTGGTCTAAAACCTGGAAAAATCAAATGCTCTGGCTCATAGTAAATTTAACATAGGCGGCTTTGATTTCAACTGTTTTTATTTTAACATGGCCATTGTGTCACTTGTTTTGGGCACCTGATTTATTTAATTTCTTAGTTATAGGATATTCTGACGAAGAAAAAGCAAATATTTTACTGCATAGACGTAATTTAATTTAATTTTAATTTATTTAGTAACAAATAACAATAATAAAATCTCTTCTAAATGTTTATAATTTAACAAATATTGACTGTTTAGTTACTTACGGGACTTACATATATTAAATTATTTAAATTGAGTTTAATGAGTTATTTGTATGAAACAATTATTATCTGAATAATAACAGACGTTTTAATATTGATACCGAGAGGAAAATGAAGCTACATGTTTTTTTTATTTAAACATTTTGAAACAAGGATATTAAATATGAAGTAACAATGAATAAACAAAAACAATATTCTTTATGGAATAGATTTTATTTAGTGTATCTAACCCCTGTTATTTCTGAGACATTTTTCTAAGTTGTCTCCAAATCTACTAATTATGGCTTGAAATGTAAACTCTGGGATTATTTTCGTTTAAACTATTTATTTCGCCTTGCAATTTTAAAGTTAATTCCCGAATCGTTGGTGGTCTATTATAGTAAACTTTATTTTTAGGGCACCTCAAAGAAAGAAATCCAGAGACGAAAGGTCTGGACTATTCGCAGGTCACGTTATGACACCGTGTCTCCCTATCCCTAAATCATATTCATTATTAAGGTACCTATTTTGTAACTTCAATAATATTATGACAAGGGGCCCCATCGTGGTGAAAAATAATGTCATTACAAAGCTAGAGAGGTAACTTCCAGGGCTTGTTCTGTCTCATTTCGTAATAACTTTAAATATCTTTGGCCATTTAAAGAACCATCATATCAAACATTTCTATAATGCCGCACCAAACCAAAATCGACTTTCGGCCCTGAATTTTGACAATTCGTTTCTCCTCAGGATGGGTAGTTGCACAAAAGTGTTTATTTCTCCCACTGAACATCCCCTCCATAGAAAATATAGCTTCATTTGTAAAAAGAATTTTTTTGGCGAAATTTTCATCTCCCTGCATCCTTGCCAACATTTCCCGTCAAAACGCAACCCTCTGTATTTTGTTTAAGTCTGTTAAGTTCGGAACCGGTCTAAACTTATAATCTCTATACTTGTAATGTTTTAGAGTTTCGTGAACTTTCTATATTTTCTCATTCAAATTTAATAGAGCGCCTGGGATTGATCGTTCTGGATCCTCTATAAAACATAATTTTAATATAAACTTACTTTAAAATTAATAATAATTAAAATACACCTTCAAAATATAACAATATTTGCATATCTGTTTCTTCATTTCTAGTGACTGTTCGCTTCTTTCTTGTCGCAGTCTTTCTGTTTTCAAAATTTTTCACAATATAATATATTGCAGATGTTGATGGAGCAACTAAATTAGGTTACGCCGTTCTATATTGGTTTCGTGTTTCACAGTAATTATTTACCCGAAAGTATATTTTCAAAATATTTGCTTTTTCTTCGTCAGAATACCCTATAATTAAGAAATTAAGTAAATCAAGCGCCCAAAACCAGTGACAAAATGGCCATGTTAAAATAAAAATAAATGAAATCAAAGCCGCCTATGTTAAATTAACTATGAGCCAGAGCATTTGATTTTTCTAGGTTTTAGATCAAATTTATGCACTGTTAGTCTGAACATAGACGAAGTATATATTTTTGAAATCAGAAAAAATGTTCTTTCCAACGAATTAAAAATATACAGGGTAGGGTGAATTAGCCAGTAGTCGGACATTAGCCAGTGGTCGGACAAAACGTATTTATTGGGAAATAAGTTAAAAACACGGCTTAGTATTGGTTTAAATAAATAAAAACCTGATTCTGCCAACTCTTCCACTCGGTCCGATAAAATTTTTTTTGTCTAAGTTGTCATCCTGAAACCGTTAAAAAAAGCGGGAAAGTGACGACACGTTTGTGCTCTCCAGTTTTTGCCTCTTAAAGATAGAAGTGACACAGTTTTAAGGTAAGTTAAAACATTTTGTATCTGCTTTATGAAGTCCCTATAACTTAAGCGTATGTAGTGTAGTCTATATTTTTATTTTAAATAGCAAAAAAGGGTATTTTTTAATATTTTAAGGTTATATTTGGGTGTCCGATAAACTGGTCTACAGTTTCGTTGTAAGGACAAGTGTCCGACTACTGGAAAAGGTAACTCTTTTATTTTTGTCTTTTTCTTGCTAGTTGGCATGTAACATCTATTGTCTTTTTTGTTTTAAATATAATGAAATACAAGTTTTCGATCGTGTTTAGTGGTCGGACAGCAGAAACTCAATACAAACGCGGGTTAAAGGAGATAAAAAGTGTCCGACCACTGGTCAATGCTAAATTTAATATGTTTGAAAGGTCGGACACTAGTCCTTTTTCGAAGTCACATTGCAGATTTCAGACAGATTTTGTTATGAGTTTTTCGTTGTTTTCAGACATGAAGCCCAAAGCAAAAGTGAGTTTTCATCAATATGACCGAGATGCGTTAGAAAAAGCAGTCCAAGCTGTCCGAGAAGGGGGACAATTGCGAGAAACATGCAGGCAGTACGGGGTTCCAAAGTCTACAGTGCAGGACCGTATTAAAGGCATAGTCAGCGACGTTTGCAAACGGATGGGACCAGATCCTGTTTTAACTGGAGAAATTGAAGAAAAATTAGTTAGTTGGATTGAAAACTTAGCCGCTTGCGGATTTCTAATAAAAAAACAGGTTTTACTTAATACAGTTGAAAAAATAGTAAAAGATGAAGAATTGGAAACGCTGTTTACCAATGGAAGACCTGGTCAGAGTTGGTTCTACGGTTTTATGAACCGACATCCCCATTTAGCCTTAAAAAACGCCGAGTCCTTGGAAAAATACAGAGCTCAAGTAACAGAAGAATACATCAGGTCTTGGTTTGAGGATTTAAAAGTTTTTTTAATCAAATCGAACGCTGCAGACATCTTGGAAAATCCAAAATGAATTTTAAACGGCGATGAAAGTGGGTTTTGCTTGTGTCCAAAAAGTGGTAAAGTTTTGGGTGTGAGAGGACGTGACCTGAATTAGTTAAATCTGGAAGTAGCAAAGAAAATTTAACGGTGTTAATTACTTTTACGGCCGATGGCAGACTTTGCCCTCCACTAGTTATCTTTCCTTATGTGAAACCACCAAAAATTATAGTAGATCGTATGCCCCCCGGTTGGGTACTTGGAAAGTCAGATAGCGGTTGGATGAGGTCGGAGGTGTTTTTTGAGTATGTGGCTAATGAACTTAACAAATGGTTGGACAACGAAGGCATTCAGCGACCTGTATTATTTTTAGTAGATGGTCATCAATCACATATGTCTGTTGAATTAAGCAGGTTTTGTAATGAGAATGGCATAATTTTGTATGCTTTGCCTCCAAATGCAACGCATTTATTACAACCAGCCGACGTTGCGGTTTTTAAACCATTAAAAGACTATTGGCGGGAAGAGGTAAGAAAATGGCAGGCGGAAAATGAAAACCGTGTAGTTACAAAAACTGAGTTTTGCCCTATATTTGAAAAAGCTCTTCTGCACCCCAAAATGTCAAACAACATGAAAAATGGTTTTAAAGCCTGTGGGTTATACCCATTCAATCCGAACGTGGTAAATTATAAAAAGTGCGTACAAAATGTTTTGGAGAACTTGGCAATTCAAACAGACGTAAAGGGTCAAGAAGAAATATCAGAAGCCGATATCATAAGTACTGAAAAAGTTATTACAAAGCTGAGACCAAAGCTGTCTGAACTTGGAATCTCTACGGATACGATTCTGACCCTTATAAAATCATTGAAAAAAGGTAGTGGCAATGGCGACTCGTTTTTTACTCCAGAAGAAATTGACGGAATGGATCTCATTTTTACAGATAATATTGCCACAGCTAGCAGTAAAGTTCTTGGAGTAGCACCAGATCAAAGCCCTAAAGTTGTAATATTACAAGACATACTTCTCAATGTAGCCCATACAGACCAAAATATGGATAATTTATTCCATGATAATGAAAAAATAGAAGAGAGAAAAATCTTAGAAATATCTGACTACGAATTGGAGAAATCTGACAAACCTGTGTTAAACCAAGAAGTAATAGAAAAAGAGGTTGATATTTTGGGGCAAGATGAGACATTCACTATGGGCACAGCGAGCCAAAAAATGAAACAAGTAAGAACTGGTGGAGAATGCTTAGCTCTAATACAAAAAGATAATGATATTTTGGGACAAGACACATTTACTAAGGAGACAGATAACCAAAGAATAATAAAAAGGACTGATGAAGAATTTTTAGCTCAAATACAAGAAAAGGTAGATATTGTTGAACCAGAAACACTTACTAAAAAGATACATAATCGAAAAATAAAGGATGTGATAACTGATGGAAAAAATAAAAAGAATATTGAGAGTTCAATTTTAAATTCTAATGTTCAAACCCAATCAAATCCAATAACGCTCGCCAGTTGCAGTCCCTCATTTGAAAGGCATCTTTCATATCCTCAACCTGTAAACAAAAATTCAAAGAAACGCCAAAGGGAAAAACTATCCTCAGCAATTTCTTCCGAAGCTTGGCGAAAGTATTACGAAAGTAAATTGAAAGACAAGGAGGAAAAAGAGAATGCCAAAAAAATTAGGAAAATAGAGGGAATAAAGAAAAAACAAAGTAAAACAGATAAATCAAGAACCTTAAGTAACAAGAATGCGGGTAATCAAGAGGACCAAGAGGTAGGAGAGTATTTTTTAATATTTTAAGGTTATATTTGGGTGTCCGATAAACTGGTCTACAGTTTCGTTGTAAGACCAGTAGCCGGACAAGTGTCCGACTACTGGAAAAGGTAACTCTTTTATTTTTGTCTTTTTCTTGCTAGTTGGCATGTAATATCTATTGTCTTTTTTGTTTTAAATATAATGAAATACAAGTTTTCGACCGTGTTTAGTGGTCGGACAGCAGAAACTCAATACAAACGCGGGTTAAAGGAGATAAAAAGTGTCCGACCACTGGTCAATGCTAAATTTAATATGTTTGAAAGGTCGGACACTAGTCCTTTTTCGAAGTCACATTGCAGATTTCAGACAGATTTTGTTATGAGTTTTTCGTTGTTTTCAGACATGAAGCCCAAAGCAAAAGGGAGTTTTCATCAATATGACCGAGATGCATTAGAAAAAGCAGTCCAAGCTGTCCGAGAAGGGGGACAATTGCGAGAAACATGCAGGCAGTACGGGGTTCCAAAGTCTACAGTGCAGGACCGTATTAAAGGCAAAGTGAGCGACGTTTGCAAACGGATGGGACCAGATCCTGTTTTAACTGGAGAAATTGAAGAAAAATTAGTTAGTTGGATTGAAAACTTAGCCGCTTGCGGATTTCTAATAAAAAAACAGGTTTTACTTAATACAGTTGAAAAAATAGTAAAAGATGAAGAATTGGAAACGCTGTTTACCAATGGAAGACCTGGTCAGAGTTGGTTCCACGGTTTTACGAACCGACATCCCCATTTAGCCTTAAAAAACGCCGAGTCCTTGGAAAAATACAGAGCTCAAGTAACAGAAGAATACATCAGGTCTTGGTTTGAGGATTTAAAAGTTTTTTTAATCAAATCGAACGCTGCAGACATCTTGGAAAATCCAAGTCGAATTTTAAACGGCGATGAAAGTGGGTTTTGCTTGTGTCCAAAAAGTGGTAAAGTTTTGGGTGTGAGAGGACGTGACCTGAATATTGTTAAATCTGGAAGTAGCAAAGAAAATTTAACGGTGTTAATTACTTTTACGGCCGATGGCAGACTTTGCCCTCCACTAGTTATCTTTCCTTATGTGAAACCACCAAAAATTATAGTAGATCGTATGCCCCCCGGTTGGGTACTTGGAAAGTCAGATAGCGGTTGGATGAGGTCGGAGGTGTTTTTTGAGTATGTGGCTAATGAACTTAACAAATGGTTGGACAACGAAGGCATTCAGCGACCTGTATTATTTTTAGTAGATGGTCATCAATCACATATGTCTGTTGAATTAAGCAGGTTTTGTAATGAGAATGGCATAATTTTGTATGCTTTGCCTCCAAATGCAACGCATTTATTACAACCAGCCGACGTTGCGGTTTTTAAACCATTGAAAGACTATTGGCGGGAAGAGGTAAGAAAATGGCAGGCGGAAAATGAAAACCGTGTAGTTACAAAAACTGAGTTTGGCCCAAGAGGTAGGAGAGTCTTCCTTAATGGATAAAGAATCTGAAGCTGATAATAGTAATCCAGAAAACCCAAAGCAAAACAAAAATGTACCAAAGCAAACGTGTGGAGAATGCGCGGACGAACTTGAAAGTGACACCGAAATAGAAGTGGAAAAAAATGTAGGTTGTGATTCATGTATCCGCTGGTTTCATTTAGGATGCACAGAATTTTCAGGACTTTCTTATAGGGAAGTATCTAACTTAGATTTCAAATGTAAATTTTGTAATGATGAGTAGGCAGTTAGTTGTTTATTTGTTTATATGATTCCTAATTCTACCAAACAATTTATACGTAGTATTAGTAAAGTTTTTTATTTTGTTGTTTCTAGTTAACATTTTTATTTGATTTTTTTAGTCAAGTTTTTTTTATCTGCTGTTAACAAATATTTTTATGTTTTGTTTGTTGACTTCTCATATGTTTTGCTTTTGTAGCGCAGTAGCAATAGGTTTTTGTTGTTTCTATTAGATAGGTATTAAAGTTAAAATTATTTTTCCTCAGTCATTTTATTTATTAATTATAAGTATGATTAAAATATGTCTTTGTCGATACATAAAACAAAAAAAAGCTTAAAGTTCAAGAATAAATTTGCATTAAAATTTTAGTAGATACATATTAAATACGGGACTGTGCAGAATCAGCCAATCACAAAGCGTCCGACTAATGGTAACTGCCTGGCCGGCCATCGGCAAACACTGTCCGACTACTGATAAAACAGCACTTATATCACTTAAAAAAATAATTAAAATCATGAGTAAGTTTATGTAAAAAAGTCTTATATTTAACATTAAGCCCAATATCTACACTATCTATTTCACAAGATTTCAATTCCATTACATCAATAAATAAATTTTAATCAACAATTTAAACTCAGTTTTTCCTAACCTGTCCGACCACTGGCTAATTTACCCTATCTCATTTAAACTAACAAAGTCGATGCTCTATTTATAATTTGCAATTGTCATTTATTAATCTTTTTAGCAAATTCTGGCGGTTCAGACAGATCCCAACAACTTTTGATTTTAACATTTTTTTTCTACCTCTAAGAATAGAGCGTGTGGACCCCGTTCAAAATACCCTGTATATCTGCTAATAGACCGTTTCGGATTAATTGCCGAATAATATTGGCTTTGGAGGAAGGAACGTTAAAGTGGTTGTTAGAAGCCTATCAATTTGATTCATAATTTGATAGTAAAGTTTACATTTAGAAAGTGAAATTTCTAAGAGTATCAAAGGGAAATTGGACAAAATCGTCCTCTGCCATCAAGATGACGCTATGGCCCACTCTACTGATGTGTTTGCCTGTTTTAAATAATCTTATTTATTTATCAGAACATATTTTAATAGGCTCTTCATTTCAGATAGTCTTAAGGTATAGGCTTACACAACAAAGAGTCGATAACTGCAATTCTGCAAAACTGAATAATTGGTAAAACAGTCTAAAAAAAACTCGTTTATTCAAATATTCAATTTAAAATTTTCAGTAATAATTATCGACGTTGACACACATTTGCACGGTTTTTTGTTTACGACAATTACACTATACCAACTACCTTGAGAAGTTCATTAACCACTGAGTTTATACTATTTTTAGTTTTGCAATTTTATGCGCGTTACAACATCAAAAGGGAAAGCGACATTTTTAATATGAAAACGAGAATTTTGTACACAAGACTAAGTTGCGTTAATTTATTTTTTTCCCGAGTTGTTGGTAAATTGCCAGGATTATGACAGTTTTCGTGAAATATGTAAATTAATAAATCTTTAGATTTAGACCTACTTGTCTGAGTTTATTTACTAGTAACTATTAGATATAATTCATTAAAAAAGAATGCAAATGAAACATACACCTAATCTTTTAATGGTTTATTTTGTGATAATATTTAGTTTTTGATCTATAAAATTAGCGCCGAAAAGGATCCAAAATTAAAATTTAGTGCTTTTCTTAATCTATTATTATTTGTTGTTTTCTTGTTTGGACAGACCACAGACTAAGCATGGTGTACCGTTACTGTTAGTTTCCGCACCTTTCTGGAATCTTTAGAGAGACCAAAACTGCCACGGTCGTTATTGTATCTCTACAAAAACGACTACCTGTTGTTAGCAGCCCTCCGTTGATAGTCACCCCAGCTGGTCTTGTTAACCATGAGAAGAACATTGCGATTTGCACCAGGACTTGATACTGACTGGCAGTATCATCTATGAAAGCATCTCAAGGTTCCGAATAGAAGATGTGACAGTACCACATTTACTTGGTGATTTTCCTGATGTCTCATGAAACAAAGAATCTATTCTAGTCAGCACTGGCCTACCATTGCCAGCTTAAGGGTGTTCCTCTCTAGATAATATTATCACCTATATATGAATGGGCTGGCTGATATTCTACTTTGAACGATGTTCTCATTATGAAAAGATATACAAGGGACTCAATGGGGTAAAGGTCCTGTGGCTCTAATGAGTGACCCTGCTTCCTCTATAGACTACAGGAATACCACAACTAATGTAATGTAAACGTAAATACCTACCAATCTTGAAAATAAAGTCTTAGTTACGTATATAGTAATATTGCGTCCATCATCAGAACTATAGTAATCTCTTCAAGCCTTTGTTTAAAATATTCTAGAAATATTGGAGAATATTATCTTGATAAGTGATTAAAAATAAACTCATATACTTGGCTACTTCTGCTACTTGAATAAAGTGTATTTAAATTTTAAATACAGAACTGAGCCTTGTTTTTTAATTTGTTGAGTAGGTGGTGGAATTTACCATGAAACTTCATAATATATTTTTAGATCCATTATATGCCTCTTTTTTATTTTTTTGTTTTGTTTTTGATTTTATTGTAAAAATCACTGAAGAGCATCTTCAAGTTTTGATAGAATAACGCCTGTTTTTAGCATTCTAGATAATTTCATTAATGCTCTATGGGATTGAATTCAGACGAGCGAGCTTACGGTCTTTACGTAACCTCTCTCAAGTGAGCTATATCATGTTTTTTTAAGGTTGTAAAAATGTTTCATGCCGAAAATTATTTATTTCAATTAAATCTTTCATTTTTCGGAAATCATGTATAGTCGTAGTAAAATCGGAAAATGGAAAATTCAACTAATATCCTTTTGGAAGAATGGAATTCAATTATATAAATAACATGTCTATGAGGTGTCATGAAATCATAAGAACAAGAGGAGGACCAACCCGCTACTAAAGTTATTTGGTTAAGTTTTACTTTTCACTTCCTTTGTAAAGAGGAGGTGTTGTAATCGTGAAAAAATCACCCTCCGAGATTTTTGCAGATCTTCACGTTTCAGGGTCCTTAGATGCCGGAAAACATGTTTTCTCAATTCCGTCGGTCTGTATGGCAGTCTGTCTGTCTGTCTATCTATTCACGGCACAGCTAAAAAACTACTGATCCGATTGACTAACTGATTAACGGGGGATAACCTGGTGATATTTTGGTAAAAATCATAAAAAAATGGCGGCCTAGTGAAATATTAAAAGAGTGATTACTAATAAGATGATTACTAAAAAAAAATAATTATGCTACTTACTACAAATTTTGCACAAAGTATTACGTAGAGATCAACTGGTAAAATTTTAGTACGAATCCAAGATGGCGAAAGAAAATGGCGGCCAAATAAGAAATATTTAAAAAATCAGTTTGAAAAACCACTTATTGGATTTATTTCAAATTGTGTACAATAATTTCGTAAGATATGGAGATAAACTGATAAAAATGTGGCGCGAATTCAAAAAAAGGCGGGCAAAAAAGTTTGTAGTTGTGAAAAAGAACACCATACAAGTTTTCTCAATTCCATCGAAAAATCAGCCTGAAAAAACTACTTTTTGGATTGATTTGATTGTGCAACCATTAAGTGCGATATAGAAATAAACTGATTAAAATGTTCTACAAATTCAAGATATTGGAACGAAATGGGGATCACATAAAATGTTATAAAAATCAACTAATCTTCTTAGTCAATAGACTTTTTAAACAAATTTTCCACAAAAACAAAATAGCGGTCTTAAAAAAAATAGTGTAAAAACTGTTTATTCAATTTATTTTAAATTATCAAAAATCAAATGTAGCATAAGTAGATGTAGTAAGAATACAATTTGGTGGAACAAAATAGAACCCAATAAAAAATACTTGAAAATACAGTATGTAAGTATTAAAATATTACTATGAACGGAACTAAATTGGGTCACACTTCACTATTCCTATTATTCCTAATACAAAAAGGATTCACAAGAGGGAAGTTCCGGGTAAAGGATTTTTTTTTATTTTGCGCTCGCCTCCCTAGGCGCAATTGATACGTGCCACAACTTCAAGGTTTCTCGATTAAATTGAAATGTTTAGGGCAAGATTATTATTCTTGCTAATAATAAATGTTATTGGCAATAGCAAGAAACGATGCATTTTTTACCGAGACACAATAAGCTTGAATTTTTTAATTTATGTAGCTTTTTACAGTAGCTCTTAAAATATAATATACTAGCGGGTACCCGCGACTTCGTTCGCGTATATGACTATAATGAAAAATATGTAAAGAGGTACTTAAATCGCCTCATTTGAGTACCTTTTTATAAATCACGTTTGTTTTTGCAATCTCTGGCTGTAAAATCGCCAAGCTTCTACGCGAACTTACTGTAGAGCATGCGACATAGACAGAGTTGACCATGGAAAAAACAATCTTAGCGCGTCTTCTCCAGCTCTACTTAAGGATTGTCCTTGAGCTTTGTTAATTGTCATGGCGAAATAAAGCTTTAAATGAAACTGCACACGTTTAAACTGAAAAGGATAGTCTGACGGAATTAAAGGGATACGTGGTATAAAACGGTTTCTCCCAGACCAGGGTCAGAAATAATAGTAGACTTTATTACATTGTTTTGTAATGTTTTAACCTATAGCCAAGTTCCATTACACAATTTTGGTGGTTTTAAATTTCGAATAAGCATCACTGGTGCCCCCACTTTTAAAGTTAACTCATGAGGAAGGATTTCTGAAGGGTTTAGAGAGTGTAGGAACTCGACGGGATAATTAACCGCATTTTCTTGGTCTATAACTACATCTATTGAGTAGTATGTTAATTATGGAGCAGTAATTTTTTCCAATAAAGTTAGATTTATTTTAGCTGCTGTGCTATTCTTTGGAGTTAATATAGTTCGTTCTTTAAACTAAGAAGCGGTTTTATTTTGACAACTTTCGAGTCTATAAACATTTAAAAGGTAGTTTCACCCCCTCGGAAACTGAGCTTCGAAGAATTCCGTCTCATCGAACCTCTGCAGTCAAGAATCAAGCTGTTTGCACAAGCTTAGCTTTCTACGGAAAACGGTTTGAGAAAGATCACAAAAATTAATCAGTGACCCGATTTTTTTCAAAAACCCTGTCTCGGTTTTTAAAAAAATTTAAAATATGTAAAAAATAAAATATAAAGCATATTATGTTCAATATTTATATTATATTATAATATTCAAGGGATGGTTTTACACCGACATATTGTATGATTTTTTTAAAAATCCTAAAATACTGACCGTTTTTTAAATAAAAAGTATTGTAATATTTAAGGGGTGGTTCCACCCCCATGGAATTTGAGTTTTGAAAAATCCGTTCTTATCGAACCTCTACACCCTAAAATCAACCTGTGTGCCGAAGTTCAGCCTTTTACCTCAGAGCTGGAGCGTGATGAGTGACTCAGTCAATTAAGTACATATTTCATATATTAGTATAGAGCATGGATTTCGTGTCAAAAAATATTTAGCGCAGCTTAAGATTCACTTAGCTTAAGTACCTATTTTAATTATTAACAAACTTTCCGCGGGCTCTAATATTTCTCATTTACATATCAAAATATGTTTAATTTTTCTTTGTCAAGATCTTCTTTTAAAAAATTCAGTCTTGGACATTTACAATATTGGCCTTTTACATATTGATTTAAGGGGGAGCAAATGTAATATACCCTTTGATGCTTACAATTAAAAAATAAAAAGACATATATATATATATATATATATATATATATACATATTTATGCATATATATATATATACATATATATATATATATATATATATATATATATATATATATTATAAATATATATATATATATATATATATATATATATATATATATATATATATATATATATATATATATATATATATATATATATATATATATATATATATATATATATATATATATATATATATATATATATATATATATATATATATATATATATATATATATATATATATATATATATATATATATATATATATATATATATATATATATATATATATATATATATATATATATATATATATATATATATATGACAGACGGACCTACGGAATATTTTTGGCATCTGAGGACGCTAAAATAGGAAGATCTGTAAAACCTCTGAGGGTGATTTTTTCACGATACAACAATTTTATTTGACCGCCATTTTGTTCTGCTATTTTGAATTCGTACCAACATTTTACCAGTTTATCTCTGTAGGTACGACAATTAATTCTTGTACAAAATTTGAAATCAATCTATCAAGTTCTTTTCAAGTTTTCACTCTTCAGAACAAATAGCTTTTTTAGTAATAATTTTTTTTTTACCTTTTACGAAGCCGCTATTTTGTTTTGCCTTATTTAATTTTTACCAAAATGTTCAGGTTATCCATAATTTTTGACGAAAATTTGAAGTCATCGGGTACGTAGTTTTTTGCTAAGCCTCGAACAGGCAGATAGACAGACAGATCAATGGAATCGAGAAACATGTTTTCGGGATCTATGGATCTTTTGAAACGTAAAGATCTGAAAAAAATCTCGGAAAAAGATTTTTTCACGTTTAAATTATTTCCCTTTTACGAGGGAAGTAAAAAGCGGGGGTGCCAATGAAGTAAAGAATACAAGTTCTTCTTCATTGGCACTTTTTGCCACAATTTGTTAGTAATAAACTAATATGTTTGTACTCAAATTGTATTATTTACTTTTTAGTTCACTTTATAAAAGTGTAATTTATATATATTTTTTAAACTATATTTGTTATTTAAATGAACAAAATGTATTCAAATTTTATTTATATTAATTTGTGCTAGAACTTAAAATAAGGCAGCTATTGCATTTAAAAGCACTAATGGACCACTCTGTATAACGTTGGCAAAATTTTATTAAAAACCCTTCATAAGCTTGCGATATTGTTACTGTAAAAGGCGCAGGTCTTTTAAAAACAGTAAGTCGATCTTTCTATAAGTTTGCCCATTTTTAGAAAATAGGTTTAAATGCAAAAAAAAAACTAAGATGCTAAGATGATGTTATAAAGAAATTTGATAATTAGAACTAACAATTAACCAGGTTTCACCGATTTTAAATTTTGGTATAATTAAAGATTTCAACGTAAAAGTTTTTAAAACTTTATTCATAAAGTACCGTAATGCGTGGTCGTTGAGGTGTGGGTTTAAGACCTGGCGTGGCGGGCATATTTTCAAGAAAAAGAAAATAAAAATAAAATAGCGACTCTGTTCGTAAATTTTTGGGGTCGATTGCGAACAGTAAGAAGGTTTCTTACTCATCGCATACACTACATGACATAACTATGTATAAGGCCACGAGAAACCACAGAGCACATTCCTTGGTATAATAATGGTCTAAAGCAGAGGTGCATGAATGAAACGTTGATAGATTGAAAAGCAGGTTTCATCAAACCAATGACTGTCCATCGTTAACACCCGAATGCGGGTACGGCACTCCAAAACGAAGAAGTTAACATTTATTACTTCCCTCGTAAAAGGAAAGCGTTGAAATCGTGAAAAAATCGCCGTCCGAATTTTTTTCAGATCTTTACGTTTCAGGGTTGCTAGATGACGAAAAACATGTTTTCTCGATTCCGTCGGTCTGTCTGTTCGCGGCATAAAAACTACTTTCCGATTGACTACAAATTTTGGTCATAAATTAAGGATCGTATAGGAATGGCCAAAATTAATTTTTGCAAAAAATATATTATTATGTAGGAATCAACTTGTAAAATTTTGATATGAATCCAAGATGGCGAAACAAAATGGCGGTATAATAAATTATTTAAAAATTCTGCCTGAAAAAACTACTTTATTCACTGATTTCAAATTGAGTGCTATAACTAATAATAAATAAACGTGTTGTACTAATTCAAGATGGCGGAACAAAATGGCGGCCAAATAAAATTTTTGTAATCTGAAAAAATCATCCACTCACGTTTTACATATCTTCGCGTTTTAGTGTCCCTAGGTGCCAAAAAATATTTAATCAAATCTGTCGGTTTGTCTATCTGTCTGTCTGTTCGCGACGTAGCTTAAAAACTTCTCATCAGATTTACTTTAAAATTTAGCTAAAAATTAAGGCTGATATGGGGATGACCTGGCAATATTTTGGTAAAAATCCAATATGCCGGAACAAGGTGGCTGCCTAGTGAAACGTTAAAAAAATTAATACTAAAAAATAATTTATCTCAAATTTTGCACAAAAATCAAGCATTATGTACGAATTAAGTGGTAAAATTTTGGTACGAATCCAAGATGGTGAAACAAAAGGGCGGCTTAATAAAATATTTAAAAGTTCAGCTTGAAAAAACTACTTAATGAACTGATTTTAAATTGTGTCCCATGACGAATTTTAGTACAGAGATGAACTAATAAAACTAAATGTATTCCTAAATCACCATGTAATGAACTAAAGGAAATTTACCGATTTTATTTAACATATTTTTTCCTGATCCTAAAAAGCATATAGTATGACAAATTACCACGTAAAAAAAATTCTAAAATTATTTTCAGTAGTGGCAATGTAACTTATTTAAAGTTGCATGCGGCGTGATTGTACAAAATCCAATACACTAACATCGGTTTGCCGCCTACGGTGTTAATTTTAATTACTACTAGAATTATAAAATTGCAATAAGTACAACGCTATATTATGTTTTAACAACGTTTTGGAATTTTGCACTTTTTACCTTCTCAAGGCTCAAGGAGGGTCTATTCAACTTCGAATCCTATAATTTAACCGAATAAAAACTATTATTAACTAAGAATAGATTATGGGAAGTTCTGCGGAAAGTTGACGTGTTTGTTGTTAGTTCTCAGGTAACAAAAATGTTCACTGAAACAGTTGTGATGTGTGATAATGTTATATGTAAGATAAGAAAATAATTTACAAATGAAGAAAAACATGAAATGTGTGTGAATATGGTAAAACCACTTTGATAATGTTATAATATTTTT
Organism: Kuschelorhynchus macadamiae; assembly: GCA_030620095.1. Lineage (NCBI taxonomy): Eukaryota > Metazoa > Arthropoda > Insecta > Coleoptera > Curculionidae > Kuschelorhynchus > Kuschelorhynchus macadamiae. The sequence continues at coordinate 255,002 of JAUTXW010004806.1, forward strand.
CATGTTACGTAAAAAAATAGTTTTACAAATGCTGATATAAATGAAAGGTGTGGGAATAGTCAGTAAAAAAGTCATTACAGTTCCGAGTCCGGGAAATTTCTGCATTAAAAAAAACACCATATTTATTCATTCCATATTCTGTTTTTCATAAAACAGTATGAAATATATCATTATATGTACATGGCCCTGAATGGCTATTACAGTACTCATTTAGAAATTCTAAACATTTATCTTGAACAGTAACAAGGCAATTCTTCCCGTCCTTGTAACATAAATAATTTTAATATATCAAAACTCAAATTTCAAGGGGGTGAAACCGCCCCTTAAATGTTAACATTTTTCGTTTAAACAACGGTTGTTTTATTTTGGAAAAACGCTTAAACTCGTGTATTTTATTTGATAATTTTAAAATTTCTTAAAAATTTATACCTACAGGGTGTTTCAAAATCGGGTCACTCATTAACCACGATTCTGCTCAAACCTTTTGATGCAAGAAGCTGAATTTTGGCATACAGGTTGATTGTAGGATGTGGAGATTCTATAAGAAAAAAACTTACATTTTAAGAGGGTGAAACCGCCCCTTAAATACTACAAAATTTTATATTTAAAAAACGGTTGGTTTTTCGGAAAAATGCTTAAACTCGTGTATTTTATTTGATTATTTTACATATTTTAAAATTCCTTAAACATTTATACAGGAGGTAAATTCTCGATTCTGCTCAAACCGCTTGAGGTACGTAGCTGAATTTTGGGATACAGGTTGGTTGTAGGATGTGGAGGTTCAATAAAAAGAATTTTTTTCAAAAATCATATTGCAAGAGGATGAAACCACCCTTTAAATATTACAATTTTTTTTTATTAATTTTTTTTTAAATAATTATAATTAATATAATTAATAATAAATTGCAAACAAAAATTTTCCAATCCCTTGCTGAAAAAAATTGAAAAAAAAACATCGTTTACTTAAATACTATATCCCCTTCATCATCGCAGTATGCGAACGAAGTCGCGCGTACTCGCTAGTTATAATATAAGTGTTATTAAAATGCGAAGCATATACTTTAGAAGATCAAAAGTACTACAGAAAGTTCCACATCAAACTCCATTTTCCATTAGTTGAATTAGTAGAGCTCCCTCAGTATTTCCTTATCTTACACATATATTTAGAGACAAACAGGTTGTCAGTTTAAAAAATGCCCATGACTATCATCTGTGTATTACCAATCAGTGTATTATCAAAGAGATAGTTTTATCGGGTAGGTATTTGCAACCTCCACAGTCCAACGCCTGTGTAATTAACTTTATGATATTAATTTTTTTTTAATATTTTAACCACTAATTATCAGAAACAGAAACTTTCATTTTAGAATTCAAGAACTATTAGATTTTTTCTACAATGGAATTTGTTTATACTATAAGAAAAACCTATAAACTAACATGCCAGGTTAGCATGTATTTATTAAATAAGAAGGATTTTTTTAATAATTTTAGATGTATCTGCCTTATCTTTAATTTTTTCTGTTTCTCCATATAATGTAGATAAAATTTTTTGCTTTCCAGTTTTAATACTGTGTCCGTCGGTGGACATCTTGTGGATATGTACCTGAATTTATTGGAATTATGCCGAATCCAATGGCGAGTTCTGCATTGCTGCCAAGTTTACCATTTTTTTGTTATGAAATTAAAATTATTTTTTTTAATAGAACATCCTATATTATATTACCTTTTTAAAATCTAGTTAAAATTCTCATTACTTTTTATTAAGAGTCCTTTTTATGAAAGTCAACAGTTTTTGCGAAAATGAGGATCCAATATCCATAATTTAATGTATTTAATGTATTACATTGTCATTGAAAATGTTACAAACTTCTTCCAAGTTTCGCATTCTAGCCCCATAACCCAGTATAATTAAAATTTTAATTCTTTGGATTTCAGTTAAACGATCCATTTTTGTAAATCAGCAAAACTGACATTAGGCGGTCCAACAAAACAGCTGACTGCTGTCAATATGGCTGGCGTAGGACAAACATTGTTTTCTTCCGTATGAGTCCGTGATAATGGAAAGGGAAATTTCAAGTATTTTTATATATATTTAGGACATTTTTGTGTGCAGGACCATTTTTTACAATTGTGAGATTACTTTAAACTTAATTGTGAGAAGTAAATACTTTTTAAAGCTTCGAAATGAGAATGCCGAAGTCGCCGAGCGGTGCAAATAAAATATTTTTATAATTAAAAATTAGATCTTTTTGTAGTGTAGATCCAAAAGACTTTCCTCCATTGACATTGTTAGTTACCTAGTTTTTCAATTTAAATTATGTATATCCAAGTTAAACTTAGTTCAGTCTGTGTATTTAATATTTTGTACTGCACCCGGCACATATTTTTTTTAAAAAAAAAATATATATATATATATATATATATATATATATATATATATATATATCAATAAAACAAACATGTTTTTATTTAAATAAAATGTCATGTATGTGAAAGTGAATATAATAAGAATAAAAAGTTGTCTTTACAATAAACCTGATAACGAATGTAAAAGAACTCAAAAATTTTTCAGTATAATGAAACCTTTACCCTTTAAAAATTTTTAAAAAATGTTACACTTTTGCTAGGATAATATCAATATAAAAAACATATATTATTTAGTTCCTAGAGTATATCCGTCAAGCCAAGAGTATGTAATAAAATTCCACATACGATGAATTCGTTAAGTTTAAGATAGAATGTAAAAAAATATGTATTACTCCTATAATGAATTTAAAAACTATGAGTTTTTTAAGTAGGATTACCTCGATTTCCCAAACAAAAAAAATACAAGCATGTGCATGTATTTACATAGTTGCATAAAGGTAAAAATTATTTAAAAAATCTCCTTCAAGATGGTACATACAAATACTGATAATTATTGAAGTCCCCTAAAACATAAAAAAATGATACAGCATTGAAGTAAGTCAAGGTACAAAATGTAATATAACTTTTTCAAACAACGATTAGGAATATTTTTGATCCGAGTCTCGATTGAGAATCATAATAATACTAACTAGATTAATTTTAATTTTTTAATAAATGAATAATATAAAATGTTTTGCACACACTTAGGCCTAATTTAATTTAGTAGTACATAAATCCTCTTCTTATTGCAGTAAACCACTTCAGCCACATCGACGAAAGTTTATTCTATGGTTTTTCATATTTAAAATTTAAAATTTTTGAAACTTAAAAATAAAATTAACATTGTCTTTTATCCCTCTACTTCCACAATTGGCAATACAACAAAAAGAAGGCATTCTAACGTAAAAAATTGAAAATAAATAACAAAAGTCTCATATAATACCGTGTAAAAATTCGATTTGATTGTCCTATGCCTGTCAAAAACAGCTGATCGGTGACGTTTAACTGACAGATCATTGGAGTGCCCTATTGTCAAACATATCAGGTAACCTTTTGTGTGCAGGTATTTTAATAAAAGGTAATACATTAAATTATGGATATTAGACCCTTATTTTCGCAAAAACTGTCGACTTTCATTGAAAGTGCTCTTAATAAAAAGTATTGAGAATTTAACGCAGATTTTAAAAAAGTAATATAGTATAAGGTGTGATGTATAATTTTCCTTTTATGACGGTTAAACGGTTAACTTGGCAGCAACATGCGGAACTCGCCATTGGATCCAGCATAATTTTATATCTAAGTATAGATATTTTCATTGAATTCAGGTAAGCAGCAGCTGAGATATTTTGCCGTTTTCTCTTTTTACACCCTGTATACATAATTGCGCGCCAAAAATATCGCATGCATTTTTAACTTCCGTTTTCGTCAATAAGATTTTTGCAGAAATGTGTTTGGTTTTTTTACTGAGAAATGTATTAAAAAAACTGAAATAAAAAATTTCGATTTCTAGAAAAACGAAACTAAAAACGAGTAGTTTTATTTCTGGTGCTTATTACAGACTGACAGCGAACCCTCATACTGACAATTTGTTGCCTTCAAATTATTAAGGATCTTATTTGATTCTGCTCGATTTGATCCACTTTGACCAGGAGTGGTTGGATAGTAATCGTGCCAATACGTATAGTACAATCAATAAGTTTCAGGTGGCCTAAAGAATAAAATCCCAAGTTGGCGTTTTCCTGTTTCGGAATCGTCACCATCTTCAAACAACTTGCAACAAGATTGTCAACATTTATAACAAGTTTTGTCAACAGTGCACGTACGAGATTTTAAAAATTCAGTCTACCTGCAATTTTTCTGATCTATCCCTTTTATTACGACAGATTTATTGTACTGGTAGTACCACGTATGTTTAACTAGCTGCGTTTCAGAAAAGCTTACAGGCTGAGCGCTATCCTACATGAGCAAGAAATAAGGTACTTAATTAAAGTAATATTTGTGCAATTTTATAATAATGTCAGTGAATAGTTAGATTCCTGTTTAAATAGAGAATAACCATTCGACTGGCAGTTAATTTATCTTTTTTTGAGAATGGCTCTTCAATAAAGTGACTAGCGAAGCACACATTTGCAATTTTTAAACTGTTCGGCACTGAGAACTGAAACTGAATTAATAACGGCATTTTGAACGTACATCATGTATACCATATCAAGCATGCTTTAAGTATGTCAAATAAACACATTAATGTGTTACTGGTTAATGCTATATGGGTTGCTACAAAATTTTAATGAACCAATTGGTACTACTATAACGGTTAAACCTTACTCATATTTAAAATCAATATATTTTAATTAAATAAGTATAAATATGCAAAAGCTTCACGTTTTTTGCTTTTTTACTTGTTTTAGGTTTTAAATTTTGCTTTTCTTAATTGACAGTGGCGCATATAAAGAGGGGTTTGAGGGAAAGCCACTTATATTTAAGCTAAAATGATATAAATAGTATAAAGGGTTATTGAAGGGTAAATCTTCCCTCTCCCCTAAACCCAGTTTCAGTGACCTTTTTCTTGGTTGTTCATATTATTTACGGTTAATTAGGTAAAGAATAAAATCTGAAGACCTTTTTTTTGCTTTCAATTTCAACGTTTTAACCCCCCCCCCCCAGAAGAAATTCCTATATACGCCACTGAAACACGATATTCAGCCCCCTAGTAAAAAAATAATTTCTGTGAAGTGTACCTAATTCACTATTAAGAGAATTCCATTATTAAACATTATAAAAATGTTTTTTCTTTCAAAAACTATATTTTAAAATATTTGCAGCACCCTAAAAAATGTTTAAATATTAAATTTAAAACGCACCTTTAAAAAAAATAAAGTGTAATAATCCAAATAAAGAGCAATAAAACCACTGGACGATTGTGACCACAAATCACAAAACCACCATATCACAGACTAAAACGCATTTATTCGTGAACCTCCTATAATATTCCATAGTTAAGATCTAATATCACGTGCCTTTCGGTCGCTACGTATAAATTTGTTTTATTGAAAATACGACTCGAATAATTAAAAAAGAAAGTCCACGTCCGCACGATAAAGAACACTCCAATCTGAAAAAATGTTCGTAAAATTCGACAAGAGCGCGTTCATTCACCTCTCGAATATTGCGGTTTGAGCGTAGTTAGGCTTGGGGGCCTAAAGCGGGCTTTACAACGTAAACAGCAACGCAACGGAGTCTTGCGGATAACTGATCCGTCTTGTGAACAACCACCATTGCTAGACAGCCGAAGTAGAAAGTGGGCATGGGCGCATGTCTGCGAAGATTTTTCCTCGAGTTTCAAGAGGAATTTTCGGATTTTGCACGTGTCTGATTCGAAAATTTAGAAAAACACTTGCCGAAAAGCCTGCTCTATGGCCAATTACATTATAAAATAAAATTTATTTGTGTTACATTTTGTGAATATAGCTAAAAATACTTTGAAATTCTTATTAGTGATTAATTTAAGCAATAACTTTGATAAAAGTGTGTTAACTTCCAAATATTTTGATAAACTTAATTAGGTGTTAAATATAATATATAATAAATCTCAGTAATTCTTACGAATTTATACAAAACATTTAAAAACTGTCATTTGGACCAATCGGAACAACGTGAACATACTAAATTAATGCAAGTAGTTTCAAAAATCAATTAACAATTTATTAGTTTAACTTATACCCCCACAAAATATTTTTTCTTGAATCATGTTTAAATTTGGTTTACGCTGGTATCTACTTAACCCTCAAAATGTACTATTCTCAAATTATAATTAAATTTGATATAACAATAAAGCAATGATATTACTAATTCGCGTTTTTGTGCTTGAGATTTGATAAAACTTGAAAACTTGTATAATAATTTTAATTAAAAAAAAGGCACCTGAAATAAGTTTTATTAGAAACATACGAATTTGAATTATAACAATATTAATTTATAAATTATCTTATATGAATATCAATACTTTTAATTTGTATTTCTATTCAATAAAACCAGAAAAAACTAATGAGAATTATTAAATAAATTTGCAATTTGTTGCCCACGTAATTTGAAACTTATTTTTTTAATAGATAGATAGGTAGACAGATAAATAGATATATTGATAGATATATTACCAAAGGTACAATTAGTACAAAGGATCGTCAAGTTATAAAATAAATATATAAATATATAATCATATTAACAAAGGACTAATACTATAAAATATGGAATAAAATATAAATAATCGGTAAAAATTTTATTGGGCGCCATTTTGTTGCATCATATTGCATTCCTACCGATATTCTATCAGTTCCTACCTATGCCACATTTGATTTTTGGGCATAATTTAAAATAAATTCAATAGGTTGTTTCATACAAGTTAATCTCTATATCATATTTAATTTTTTTGCGAAATTTGAAGTCAATTAGATAAGATTTTTCTACGTTGATTTTTAAAAAAAAATTATTTGGCGGTCATTTTCTTTGGCCATGTTGAATCCGTATATCACACTTAATGCTTGCACACAATTTGAAATTAATCTAATGAGTAGTTTTTTTCAGGACTTTTCAAATATTTTATTAGGCTGCCATTTTGTTTTGCTACTTATATTCGTACCAAAACTTTATCAGTCCATTGTTTATTCCTATGTAACACTATAATTATTTTTTTTAGTAATAATTTTCTTAACGTTCCACTAGGTCACCGGGTCATCCCCATATTACCCTTCATTTTTGATTAATATTTAAAATCACTCTGATCAGTATTTTTTTAGCTACGCGCTCATTGACAGGCAGACAGACGAACCGACGGAATTGATAAAAATATTTTTTGAATATTTATCTAAGAACGCTAAAACCTGAAAGTATGTAAAATCTGAGAGGGTGAACTATTAGAAATATTTTATTTGGCGACCATTTTGTTTCGTTATCCTAAGTTAGTACCACAGTTTTATTAGTTCATCTCTATACCACAATTAGTTATGGCACACAATTTGAAATCAGTCCATTAAGTTGTTTTTCAGGCTGAATTTTTATATATTCTATTAAGCCGCCAGTTTATTCCACCATCTTGGATTCACGTCAAATTTTTTTCAGTTGACTCCTATATAATACCTGATTTTTGAGCACAATTTGAGAGAAATTGGATAAGTAGTTTTTTAGTAATATTTTTTTAACACTAGGCCGCCATTTCATTTTGCCATATTGGATTTTTACCAAAATGTTACCAGGCCGTCGTCATATGGCCCTTAACTTTAGTTTCTAGCTATGCCGCGAAGAAACAGACCGACAGACAGACTGACGGTATTGAGAAAACATGTTTTTCGCCATCTAGGGATCCTGAAACATTAAGATTTGAAAAATCTCTGAGGGTGATTTTTTCACGATGACAATTATACCGGGGAAGTAAAAATTAGTTGGCAGCCATTTTGATTCGAATTTGTACCACAACTTTACCCATTTATCTCTATATTACACTCAAGGTTCGCAGAAAATTTGAAATTAATCTAATAAGTAGTTTTTTTCAGGTCGATTTTTTAAATATTTTATTAGGCCGCCATTTTGTTTTACTCCCTTATATTTATATCAAAATGTTCATTTCTATGCAACACCTGGAACATGAGGAAACTGGATGATTAGTTTTTTTTTTGTAATATTTTTTAACGTTTCACTAGGCCACCATCTTCTTCCAGCATATTAGATTTTTATCAAAATATTACCAGGTCATCTCCATATGACCCTTAATTTTTGACTAAAATTTGAAGTCAATCTGATAAGTAGTCTTTAAGCTATGCCGCGAAGTGACAGACAGACAGACAAACCAACACACGGACCGACGGAATAGATAAAACATATTTTTGGCATCTAAAGACTAAAAAGATCTAAAAATTTAAAATCTGAAAATATGTAAAACCTGAAAGGGTGATTACAAATATTTTATTTGGCCGTCATTTTGTTACGCCATCTTGAATTAATACCACAGTTTTACTAGTTCATCTCTATAGCATAATTAGTTATGGTACACAATTTGAAATCAATCCATTGCGCACTTTTTCAGGCTGAATTTTTAAATAAATTATTAAGCCGACATTTTGTTCTGCCCTGTTTGATTGATACCAAAGTTTTACCAGTTGATTCCTCCATAATACTTGACTTTTATGCAAGATTTGAGATAAATTGGCTAAGTAATTTTTAAGTAACAATTTTTTTAACATTTCACTAGGCCATGTTGTTTCGACGTTTACAAAATGTTACCAGGTCATCCCCTTATGACCATATAATGTATTGTTTATCAAAATTTGAAGTCAATCGGCTAAGTAGTTGCTGCGAACAGATCAACAGACAGACAGACAGATCCACGGAATTAAGAAAACATGTTTTTAGGCATCTAGGGACCCTGAAACGTAAAGATCTGAATACATTTCGGAGGGTAATTTTTTTTACGATTATAATAGTTCCCTTTTAGGAGGGAAGTAAAAATTTGAATCAGTAAAAGAAAGGGTACGAGTGAGGATTGAACCCGCTCCGCTGGATCTCTACCCCATTGCTCTAACCAATTGCACTATCGTACCACTGATAAGCGATTCGTTAGAACTTGTACATATTCAAACCCACCAGTATGATAGGTTTCAGTCCATTTAAGTTGTCAAATAGAGCTTTGCCCCGTGCTACCTACCGATTGCATTGAGTGTAATTTATAGGTTGATAATCTACAAGCTTGGAGAAATTGTGGAAATTCTAATAGTTAATCGTTATATTAACAATATTGTAAAAAAAGTTTTCCAATTTTCTAGGAAAATAAATCTCGAATGTGTGAATAATGTATGATAATTCCCTACATCTTCTAAACAATTGATAGACTTTTCTTTCTAATGATCCCGTGCGGTCGCTAGCGAATAGTGTAGATCAAATCATTAACAAATCTCTCTCCTAAGATGAATCCCACAGAGGCAATACTAATAATACTATAATAATTACAGAACACCATATCTAATCCAGCTGGGGTGTGTTACCGAGCAGGCTAGGTCTAAATATAATAGAATATAGTGCCATGGAGCTTAAATTATTTACAAAAAAAAATATAACTTTGAGCATGCTGGAAAATTGCTCTTATCTGGTCAAACAAACCAAAAAAAGAAAGAGCAAAACAACCTATTGATCACTTCTTTTCCAAGAGTTTAATTTTACTGAACCGGACAAGAAAATGAATTGGCTTATTTTCGTTCTAGAAATCAAACAGTAAATGAAGACCAAAATGCCAGATGATTGATTACTAACTTCTTATATAAACGTGAATAACTTAGACATAGTACTTTATCAATCTATTAGTGACTACCAAAAACAAAACGCCTTGATAATAAGAAATATCAATATTCTTGACGTAAAAACCGATAAAATAAAAAATATTAAAAAAGAAAAACACTTTATATCAAAATGTGCTGTTCGAAATTAACATTTTTAAAAAATATTATTTAGTTAATTACTTAGTAGTATCAAAAGATCTTTACAGGAGAATTCTGCATGAATACCATGATACCCCATCATCATGGTATTCATACCAGAGCTATGCCACAATGAAACCTAGACTTCCAACAAGACCTTGGCAGCTGTTGAGGCGTCGACAAAACCTTATCACCCTAGCCGAAAAGGAAACATGTATCCTCTAACAATTACTAATTTGATGCCAGATCAGTTTTTGATGTCACCACAAGACTTTTAATAAGATTTTGTCATAACTAATTGTGGTACATAATTTGAACCCTAAGTGGTTAGCTTTTTTAAATAACCTAATGATCCAATATTATACTGCAGTAATTTGTTATCAGGGGGCAAGCCAGTAGATGAAAGGGCCCAACAGTAACAAAATAAACCTGCTTGTTTAACCTGGAGAGTGAATAAATGTAAACACTGCATTAGCAGAAAATACCCCAGAACATTTAGAAAAAGTCAACGGAAAAACAGAGAATAAGTACACAAACATTTTTACGAACTAGGCCAAAAAGACTTTAACAACTAACTTCGGCAATTTAACTCATTGAGATCTACATATCTATCATCCGCTATGTCGTCGACATATCCGAGTTTCGACAGGAATCGGTGATAATATCAAGACGGAATGGTTTTGAGTTGTTGATTTTTAATTATCTGCTTTTATATTTACCAATTTTATACAAATGTTTAATCAGCATTTCAGAAAAGTTTATTAAAATTGAAAAAGTTAACTTACCTTTTCTGAGATCAAGGTAAACGCTTTAACTAAAGTACGAAGGCGAAGACCTTAAATACCAAGTTTCGGCGATTTAACTAATTAAACTTTATGTAAGTGAATTTTTACGTTGTTGCAGCCCACGGCGACCACAAACCAGGCAGGGTGTTTAGTACGAATACGAAGCATATATCTGAATAATAAGATTAAGCCGGACTAGTTTTATTGTTAGTTTTTAATTTTCTGTCTTTATTTATACAAATTTCACAAAAACATTTAATCAATTTCAGACAATGTTTAAATTATCTGAAAAGCCGTTTAAATATTTTTGGATATGACACATTTAAAAATTACTGCATTTAGTGTAGATACAAGTTTCATTTGTAATAGCATGGGGCTTCAAACAGAAATGACAGTGTTGAAATTTTCTGCCCTTAATCCAAAAGTATGTCATGGATATAATATGGATTCAGGGAACATAATAATTATAATATAGAAAACTAAGCTTGTATCGAATCAGTTTCCTGTTTCCTATTATACTTAAAGTTTGCCTTTGATCTTTTCGTATTGCAACTACGAAACAAACTTTAATAGCTAATTACAGTTGTAGCAGAAAGCGGAAATCAGAGGCAGCTAATAGTATTCTAAAAATAAAAACATTAGTTCCCGTAGTGCATCCTGTCAATAATGTTAAGCCTTCAGTAACACATGGTTTTAAAGCCCGTATGGGTTCCATTTTACAAACTGAGGTGCTTTTACATTATAGATACTCCCACCTAAAGTTTAGCACACGAATCCATGAAAAGAATTTGAGAAACTATGGAAACGGTGCAATAATCATTCGCGGTTGGCTACAATTCTGTATATCCATGGAAACGGCCTGCTTTTGACATACCCCACACTTTCGTCGATTTTATAGATCTGTGTAGTGTGCTTTAAGTTTTAATTTATGGGTTGCGAAGCTTGAAAAAATTGTGGAAACTCTGGTAGGTGATCGTTATAATAACAATATTGTGAAAAAAGATTTGAAATTTTCTGGGAAAATAAAAATCCCACAAAGGTGATACTAGGAGACCTCTTGATGTGATAATTACAGAACACCGTACACACATCAAAGAGAGGATATTTCAAGATGGGGGGGTGTGTTGTCGAGCAGGCTTGATTTAAACACCATAGAATATAGTGCTGCGAGGTTTAAATTATTTACAAAAAAATTAGACTGGATTAAAAGACATTTTTAAAAAGGCATTTATTGATAATAACAATGCAATTTTGAGCAAACAAACTATTTAAATATTCAATATTTGGCGACCGTTACTCGAGGGAATCCATTTTGGAAGATCGCTGATTCATGATCGATATAATCATAGATGCAGCTCTTACCTGGTTAGCAAATTAAAAAAGGGAATAGCAAAACTAACCACTGATCACTGCTTCTCCAAGAGTTTAATTTTTCTGACTAGGATAAGAAAATGAATTGTTTTATTTTCCTTTTAGAAATCAAACTGAAGATGAAGACCGAAATGGAAGATTACTAACTTCTTATATAAAGGTGAATAACTTAGATAATATATATTTACGATACAAGTGGGATAAAAAAGTTGAGTGGTTACACACAACCACTTCCACACTTTCAAATTTTATCTACGATTGTTTAAAATCGAGTTATAATATAATTTACATTTTCGTGAAAAGATTACCTATCGAATATTTAAAAATAAATTACCTCTGTTATCTGTATTTATTATATCATAACAACCAAGTAACTAAGTTTTGTTAGAAACGGTAGAAACTAATGCTAGAAAACATTAGAAAACAATTTGTAATTTGTCACAAAGTTTGGAACGAGTTTCATACATTTTCAACATGAGCGATTCAGATCTTCCATCCGACACAGTGAGAAGGCATTAATAGCCTATTTTAATGATCTATCCAAAATTCAAAAACCATCCTTTCTTTTGGTATAGTATTCAATGTTGCGGAGTGTGATGTCTATTAGAATAAATGTGGATATTAATAAATATTCGCATTTAACTGCGTTTTTAAAAAGAAAGTCGGAAGGATATAGACCTACAAAATCGAAGATATTAACGCAAAATGATATTGGTGTTTTCCTGCAGGAAGCTGATGATAACAAGTTTTTTATGGCGAAAGTAGCACTTATTGTTGGACTAGCAAAAGCATGTAAAAGACTACCCTTGGAAAATGTGAAAAAAGATGAAGGTGCGTGTTTTCGATTTGTAATGCCATTCAAGAAGACATTGAAAGTTTAGAAATGGTGGAAATTTTCCGAAATTGCATCAAGTTACGCCCTAAACACGTTGATCATGATCGTTCCTTCGTGTTCTATAAGAACGGTAAATATACAAAACAGCCAGTGGGAATAAACACTTTTGAAGGTATACCTAAGGCTACCCCTTTTTTTTTAAGTATCCAATCCGGAACAATATACCGGCCACTGCTTTAGAAGGTTTTCTACATCACTTTTAGCCAACACCGAAGTGGATATTTTGACCGTAAAGAGGCACGGGGATGGCAGTCAAATAAAGTGGCAGAAGGATCCAGTGAGGCTTCTGAAGAAAACAAAAAGAATACTGCTTTGAGTATACTCGGAAATAAAGAAAATGAAGCAACTAGTATCCAAAAATTGAACATATTTAATGCAAGTTTATCTCAAGTTGGTATTAATTTAAATAACTGCAGTAGTTGTCTAATTAATATTTACAATAAATAGTTTATAGTGCTGTATTTTAAACAAAAATAAACGTATTTTCTTTAATTTTATCCGATCCTAGATAAAGTACTTTACCAATCTATTACTAACTACCAAAAAGAAGACGCCGTTAGACGAAGAAATATCAATGGAGTTCTTGACATAAAAACCGACAAAATATTAAATATTAAAAAAGAAAAGCACTTTACATCACAATATACTGTTCGAAATCAAATTATAGTTTCAAAATACTGTGTAGTCATTTACTACGTAGTACCAAAAGATGTAAAGAAATTTTTCACCGGAACGGCCTTTGGAAAGATGTTCGAAATTATGTCAAACCATGTATAATATGCGCCTCAATAAAATTATGACTATACCAGAGCTATGCCTGATCAAGACCTTGGCAACTTTGAGGCGTCGGCGTCGCGTCGAGTTGATAATACCTTATCACCGTAGCAGAAAAGGAAAGAAATATCCTCAAACACTTACTGATTTGTGTACCTAGGGTGTTGATGCCAGATCAGTTTAAGATGTCACCACAAAATTTTTAATAAGATTCTGTTATAACTGGTTGTGGTACATAATCTGAACCTCTAGTGGGTTCATGCCATTTCAGTTTAAGATATCACCACAAAACTTTTAATAAGATTCTGTTATAACTGGCTGTGGTACATAATTTGAACCCGTGTTTAACTTTTTTAAAGATATTAATGATCCAACATTATACTATGCTAATTTGTTATGAGGGGTCAATCTAGTAGACGAAAGGACCCAACATTAGAAGAATGCACAGAGCTAGATGCTAGTGGCGCTGCTCTATTGTTATTAGGATAGTCACACGTTTAACCTGGAGAGTGAGTAAATCCAATGATTCTACTAGCAAAAAATACCCCAGAACAATAATAAAATCTTTTTGAAAAGGCAACGGGAGATCAGAGAAAATTTAACACAGTTTTACGAATCCCGATTCGTTCTAGGTGAGCAATTTAAGAAACTAGTTCAAATAGACTTCAAGAACTAACTTCGGCAATTTAACTCATTCAGTTTTATGTTTGTGGGTGTTTACGGGGTTTTTTCGGCTACAACTTGAGAAGGGTGTTAATGGTAGGAAGAAGTTACTTATTTGTTCATGCTTGTTAATCATTGAGACTACGTATATACGTTTTGATAGGCGTCGGCATATCGTAATTTCGCCAGGATTCGGTAATAATAATATCAAGACGGATCGGTTTTAAGTTGTTGCTTTTTAATTATCTGCTTTTATATTTTAATTATCTGGTTTTAAATTTTAATTACCTGCTGTTATATTAACAAATTTTATACAAATACTTAATCAGCATTTCAGAGAAATTTATTAAAATTGAAAAAGTTAACTTGCCTTTCCTGGGGTCAAGGTGAATGCTTTAACCAACTATGCTACGAAGACCAGGATCTTAAAGATCAATTTTGGGGATTTAACTAATTAAACTTTATCAAAGTGACTCTTTACGGTTTTACACCTCACGGCTGCGACAAGCCAAGGAGGGTGCTTAGTACGAATAAGAAGCAGACATCTAAATAATAATATTAAGCCGGACTAGTTTTTAAATTATGCTTTGTCTTTATTTTTACAAATTTTATAAAAAAATATTTAATCCCCATTTCAGAGATTTTATACAATTGGCGTTTCACACAATGTTTGAACTATCTGAAAAGCCTATTAAATAGTATTGCGTATGAAACGTTTAAAAACTACTAGTGCTATTTTCAAAACTTAATACTTTTTACGAATATAAGAAACAAGTGCAAATTGTTTTACACACACTTTGTCTGTTTTTAAGGGTTGTTAGTGATATGTTTTCATAGGCTTTTTTTAACTTGCTTTTGAAGTACGTCTTTTTTTCCTGTTCTTTTGTATGTATTTCCGGTTCCATTTTTCAAGCACTTGCTGGCATTCGATTGAGCTAAAATTTGGCATACCCATGTAACTTCGATGACAATGCAATAATATGGTGCGATGGTACCATATTATTATACCATATGATAATATAGACCCTGCTTGTTCTTTTATGTTCAAAATTTGTTATCTATTTTCCAGCACTTGTTGGCACCCGATTCTGCTAAAACTTGGCATGCCTATATAATTTCGTTGACAATGCATAATAAAGTACCAAGGAGTTGGTCTGATGATGGAGCCAGAAGGTAGTCATAGGAACTCCTCAACTACATAATATAACGTCGTTCTTGAGCTCGTTGAATTTCTCTTGACAAGTACTATTAAAATTTATTACTAAACAGATGAATGCGCACAAGTAAAGATATTAAGACACGTAATTAAACAAATTTTAATGCTAAAAAGTACAAAGTGAAATAAACGCCAAAATTCTTTTAAAAACGAGTTTGCTTTTTTTTAAATATTAAAAAACTTATTTTTTAAAAGATTTTTTACGTTTATTTTTTTTTACTTTCAAGAAAGCCTAAAAAATATATTTTTAACCGACTTCAAAAAAGGAAGAGATTATTTTGATTTTATGTATACTTTTTTATGTATGTACATCGATTACTCCGCGATGGTTTGACTAATTTGGATGACATTGTCAGGGAATATTCAGGATGTTAGCGGAGTGGTCCCATAACAACCGTATTGAAGAAATGTTAAAATTGGCCACTTTAAACATGTTTTTTCGATGTTAAATTAAATAATATATGTGTTCACTAATGCGTTCACCATTTTGTCAGAAAGAAAAAGTATGTATTTATCATTATACAATGAGGATGAAAAGGTTGGAATAAATTCATTTAAAAATCAGCTATTTTTTTCTCGAAAAAACTCTCGGACCCATCGATTTTTAATTTTAATTGTCTTTTTTATTTATTCTAATTTCATGTATACAGGATGACCCAAAAGCAAGTTATGACAGTTAACTTAATTTGTTTTAAGGGAGTGTCCCATTTTTTATTTTATTTTCGGATTCTACGGAAAATTTTGATCACATTTCATGTCTAAGTTATGTTGCATAAAAAATCAATTTTATTAAGAAAAAGGCTTAACTGCTAACATACACTGTAGATTTTAGGTAACCCCACAAAGAATAATCTAACGGGGGTCAAATCAGGGAATTTGGCAGGTCATTCTATCGACCCCGTCTACCAATCCACCTACCAGGAAAAAAGTATCTAAATGTTCACGAATGTAAAATATGTAACAGGTAACAATGTTATTAATGATAGCGCTTTCACTAGATTTGAGTTTGTTTAATTCTTAATATGAACTGCGTTCGGATATGAGGGGTACCTAGTGCTAAATTTTGCAACTTTTAGATAAAAAAAATATTTAAGAAAGTCCAAAAAATAGTTGTTACTTTAACAAAATCCTAAGAATATTTAATGAAAAATTAATAAAAAGTAATTTAATGTGTTTAATTGCGAAATACTAATATGAAGAAATAAAAAGTTCCAGTTGCACCAATTTCCCCTGCTATGCTTTGCTTGTCATATGTATTTCAAAAGTTTGACCAACCTTTTTTTGGACTTTCTTAAATATTTTTTTACCTAAAAGTTGCAAAATTTAGCACTAGGTACCCCTCATATCCGAACGCAGTTCATATTAAGAATTAAACACAAATCTATTGAAAGCGTTAACATTAATAACATTTTTGACATTCATTCACTGTCAAAAGTACACATTTGTTGCATTAAAAGTAATTATTTTAAACAGTGAAATGGTACGATTAAATGAAAGAAAACGGTTATTGATGATTGGTTATGAAGATAGAATGCGTGTGTACCCAAAACGCAGTTTGTGAATTGTTTGGAAGTAAAATGATAAAAAATATAGGAATTTGGGGCATGTGAGGGATAATTCTGAAAACAGCCTCCTTACTTCTACAGGCGCCTGTTACACCAAAAATAAGAGCTACCTTCATCATTAAAAACTGGTTGTCTGGGGCATGCATTAAAAATTCATCAACCTGGTCACTAGTCGAGTTTTTTTGACTCATATCCTTCGTTTCTTCTTTTCAGCAGGGCAGTTAGCTTGTAAAATTTGCTTATGTCGATATTATGTTTAACGTTGAACATAGTCTTCAGCATAGAATAATGCGATCGAAGGTGATCAAGTCCTAGATTTCTCCGTGAAAAACACAAGTAACGCATCTTCGTTGAAATTTTCCACGTTTTGCTCACAGCACCATCTTACACTCACTTTAGTCCCTAGTTATTTAATGTACTATTGATTCATCCGGAAAATTTTACTCTGTGATGTCGGCGCCAAGTAATAAAGAGACTTCAAAACACTTAGTATATAAATATATTTTTATTACTAAGAAATTAAGAATAGTTTTGGCGCCAAGTTGTTATTTAAAGCAATTTATTCTGTTGGATTTTCAAAGCAAACCCTTACCCAGAGAGGTTAAATAATATTTTAAATTAATTTAATTTTGACATACCTGTGTTATTCCTCCGTTATATTCAATAAACTTGACACTCATAAAAAGATTTAAGTGCCAAACTTGGAGCACCCAAAACCGAAACGGTACTTTTCTGAGGGACTGAAATAACAGTAGTGCACGTTTTAGTTAACCGTAGATCACTGGCTTGCTTTACTATGAGACTACCAAAAGGGTCGTTCTTTTGCCAGCTTGGTGATGTTAGTAGTGGTTTTGTTATTTATTTTAGTAAATATGTTGTTGTTTTGTTGTAATGACATAGTCCCTTATATAGTTAATACTAGGTACTCAAATTAATATACTATCTAGCTACACTCTAAAAAAATTATGCATAAATCCTGCACAACTGTGTAGATTTGGTGCACAAATTTTGTCTGATTGTGTACTTGGAACAATTTTGTGCAAAAAATGTACACATGATTGGTCAGAATTAATTGTATATATTTTCTGAATAATTGTGCATATATTTTTAACAATACTGTGTTGAATTGACATACAATAATATATAAGATTTTCACACAAGAGAATGCATATTTTTTGGACAATTTTGTATAGCAAATATTTTAATAACATCAATATGCTTTTTCTTCAAACAACATTGTGCATAATTATTGCACAAATTGTGAACATTTTATGCCCAAAGTTGTGCAACAAATTAGAAATATTTTTTTTGAATAATATTGTATATTTTTTTTAGCACAAAATGTGCAACCTTTCTAAGATATGTGTGTGCAGAATTCTTGCACAAATGTTGAACATTTTAAGCACAAAATGGTGTATTATATTAGAAAATACTTTTTTCTGGATAATATTGTACATTTTTTATGTACAAAATGTGTATGTTATCTAAACATTTTTCGATAACTATGATAAATATGTAGAATAAGGAAGCCAAACCAAAATCAACTACAGAACCTTTAGACAAAAATTATGTCATAAAAATAATTTTTAATAAAAAAATGGTTTTATTCATCGTAGCAACTCCAGCGGATGTAGATAACCTTCTTGGTAAATCCGTTTTGAAATCTCGATGTTACGTAACTAAAACAAAAAAAAATCGGTGTAAAAGTTTATGGTTTTTTAACGAGTGAACATAGTACTTATCCAAAACGCAATATTTTGTAAGGTTAGTTAAGTTTTTTTATTTTAAAACATATTGGGGAACTCATTATGTTTTAAAAAGGGTTAAGTATCTTAAACTGACACATCTCCTTTGTTTTTATGTAAGATTTTTACGAAATATTTTTATAAGCATTCAAAAGGACTATACCATATAAGTTAATCCTAAAAAGCAACACGTTTATTCAGTTTATTGTCTTTAAGTTCAGAGTTATTATAACCTCTCAGTTGTATTTATATATTATGTCAATAAGGTATAGGTACATACCTGTGTTTAGCTTAGTCCGATTTACCTTGCTTTGAATATTTTAAACAAAAACACAACCCTACTCCCCAAGAAAGTGTTTTTTTGATAAACGTGTAGTCTATAAACCAATATGATGTCTTCTGAAAAACGTTCTCCTTCGGACTGTTCTTCTTAGCTGCCAATTTTACCACAAAAACTCGCAAAAGTCATGAAACTGGAAGAAGGCTACAGCTGTTGATTGTCAATGCTTGATTGATTGATAGTTGCTGAGGTATACAATAATACACCTGCTCCAGAATGAGGTGATATGTATTTGACATTTTAATTAGAACCTGCTAACTAATATAATATATACCAGGGGTGTCGAATTAGAACATTTTATATAAATTCTGTCATAATTTCAAAAATCGGGCGGTAAAGTAAAATCGTGCGCAAAAGTTTCTTTTTCTTTTTTTTAAAATTTGTTGTCAATCTGGACAGACTCCTGTTTGGATTAATGTCTGTCAGGTCCCATCAACTTTTCTAATTTTAAAATATATATTAATAATAATTGACCTTTCTTTACACTGTATTTATTCTAAACCTCATTTTAATCTTAAAAAAGTGGGTAAGGATAATTGAAATAGGTTTAAAGATATTCAAAAATCCAAGATGAAATCATATTTAAAGATATTTTTAATATTACAAAATAAATAATTAACTAATAACTAAATATTTTGTTTCACTTCTTCTCTCCTGTTCTATAGGGGAATCTCTGGCTTTTTATTTAACTGATCAAAAACTTAAAAAAGACGATGACTTCTCTACGTCACAAACTTATAATTCACATAACTCAGTATTCACTTAAATCCTTGAATCGGTCTACATAGTAGTCTTCTAGTTGGTTTGCTAATATGAATTTTTCCATTTTAGCGTACATAGGAAAGCATGTTATTATCAACAAATAGCTTTTATATGTTTAAGTCATTTTTCTAAATGCTCAGTAGCTCTATTCAATATACAAGTAGTTTATTAAATTTCTATTAAGATGAGCCAAATAAGCAAATCTAATAGAAATCTTCTGTTAAATACCTTAATAAAGAATTTTAATTACATTATGAGATTTTGCTCCTTAAAATCAGTCAGGATTTAAAGTTATGTTTAAATATGTATGCGGTCTTTCTGTCCTAACATTTTCATTAAGTGGAGGGGGGGGGGGGGTGAGATGAAATAAATCAAACTAAAGAAATAATGACAAAAAATAACATATTCTGTTAATTCCGAAGCTGGGGGTTGAATTTTCTCAACTGGAGTCATGTTCCCAACTCTCTGAGGCTAGCTCCTTTATCTTTCTTATATTTAAAGCATTACAATGTCAACAGGCTAAAGGGCTCCTCCTTTTGCATAAACAAATGCAATGGAAAATGCATTTATTGTATATTATATATTATGGTAAAAAAATGGTTTTTGGAAATAGTAATTTTTTGAAAATTTGTATTAAAAAGAAGAATCAGCTTTCAGTTGTTATGCCTCACCTTAATTTTACTACATATTTTGGGATTTTTTTAACAGATGTGGTAAACATAGAAATGAAACTTTTCTCACAATTCCAGTTTTTTTTATCAATTTTAAGGTAAAATTTTCCATCATCAAAATCAACTTTCCGAAAAAGGGAATGAGGATTTTAATTTCAGTAAATGAGTATCTTTAATACTCCTTTTTATGCTTGAAATTAATAGAACAGTCTTTCTTTGAAATTCAAAATTGAAATATATTTTTAGTAAAAAATATTTTTATCCAAACATATAAATAAATTTGTTAGGTTTCCTTCCAGCAGTTGCACGATCAAGCAAAAAACTTCCTTTGTATTTCAGACAAATAAGTATTTTCGGCTACCCTAGATTTTTATTATCCTACAATTACACTTTTATTACCACAAGCGGTTAAAGCTACCTCCACAAATATGCGGTTTGCCCTTTTTACTTGAAACTTAACAAGGAACTATTTTGGGACTGTTCCATAAATGCCTTTTGTAAGTGATAACCCAAATATAGTCATAAATGGGAAAAATATGGTTTGAGCGTAACTTTAGAAGATTTATTGACGTAATGTAGCCCCAAAATGTTCTAAGAATTATAGAATATAGTCGATCTTAGGTTAAATTTGTCATTTCTATGCAAACATGTTGTTGACATAAAAGTCGCTAAACCATATATTAGTATTTATTATTACTTTATGCTATAGTTAATTATCATCATGTTTCTAATCTGGTAAGTATTAGCAATTTATATCATACAGGGCACCTTTGATATGACAGTGGTTTCACATTCTCTTCTGAGATTTATATTTTAATAACTTTTTTCTTAGAGAGCGCTGCAACAGAAATAGTGATATTTTTAATGAAATACTTATATTTAATTAAATAAATTTTTAATAAACCCTAATTTTTCACTTTCCAAAGGGTTTGTTTACATTTATTTTAGCCGTTTGTGACACATTGCTACTTTTATGACGATAAAAGTTTAGGTTATAAATTGCAGGAGGATATGGCAAAAAAAATAATCATAAGTTATCTGCTGACGAAGCAACCTGATTCAATACATAATTTTCATCAGCCAGTCGGAATTGAGACATAAGCTGTGAGGCATCAAATAATTTACCTTAAAATTGTAACTTTCGAAATAAATAATATTTTTTAAAAATGGTTACTGCATACACTGGTAATTGGCGCAGTCGGTAGGATTTGGTAGGTAGGTTTGATTGTTATGCAGACTGGCTTCAGGAAACCGATTCCATCATGGAACTGCTGCAGCAAGAGAAAACGACGGGGTATGAACAGCATTACCTTTTTCTCAAGAAAGTCGTTAATTGGTACAGACGCACATCGTTGTAGTTATAGTGACGAACCACTTCAAGAAACTTCTTTGTTATATAAGTGCAATTTTGAATGGAATCTGCTTTTTTTTACAGACCAAACGAACTAAAGGCAATCATGAAGAAAGACTGAAATTTCAAGATGTTCAACTACCCCTGCTAACAGTGGAGATGAAGCTTCGGGGGGGGAGTTACCTTACATCCTCTTCATAAAGCCTGAGACAATCTGCTGACGACGCAACCTGGTTCTGCACAATACATAATTGTGATTTTCTTTAATATACTGTTGTAGTGATGTTTTACAGTTAGTCGGAGTTGAAATATAAGCTATGAAGCATCAAGTCAATGGCTTAAAGTTGTATAATATAATAAAATAATATAGAAAAACGGTTTTTCGTTGTCCAGTAAGTTAACCCATAATCATTTATAAACAGAATGACCACCAGTTTTATTAGCATGTTATTAAACGGCATCATTGTCTTAATGATTAAAAAAATATTTCTGACCAAATATCTAAGCACTTACTTTTAAAACTTTTATGATCCATCAGCCACTGGCGCCTGATAAAACAGTATTATTAGTTTACCGCTAAAAAGAAAATACAAGAAAACCTTTTTAAGTAGTTTGGTATAGTACTGTGAAAATCAATTTTTAAAGAATTTTGACCATCTCATCTCAGATATTTATGGAAACGTTTTGCCTTGTTATAAGCCAATGAATAACCCCTTAAAATCATTATTTTTTTTTTGGGATACCCTGTATAGAGAATATGTGCAGCCAAAAAGAGGAGTACAGACATCTAATATTAAATTAATGTTTCCATTTTAAGTTACAATAGGATACCGGAAAAAATTGTAAGTTATTTTGCTTTGTATTACTTTACATTTTCGAGTATTAAATATGGTACCCAGTAATAATTTTACTAATTATACAGTAATTAATAAATAACTGACCAGAAGCAAAAATGATTCAAATTATTTATTACGTTCATGTTATATAAAACATAAATAAGACATACATCAGCCCATGCTATATTTTAATTTTATCACTATAATTAAACAGTACTCGTAATAAAACTACAAAAATATACTAGATTTAGGTCATACGGATTGTATCTTTCTGAAAAGTTGGAATCTTACGCAAGTTTCAAAACACAAAACAACTACCTACATGTAATTATAAATTTATTTTTAATGAAGAATACTCTCATAATCTGTAAACATATTAACTGAAAAAGAAATATTATCTATTTTTATTGAAATATGAATCTAAAGCCAGAGTTTTAGTGCATACAGAATGTTTGGTGAATCCGATATATATATATATATATATATATATATATATATATATATATATGTACAGGGTGATGCATTAAGAATAGTCCCCGGCTATAAAACTGCAACTCAAAAACGGAAATGCCGATTTTCTCTTGAATTTTCCTAATTAAGGTTTGTCGAAAATACAAGCATTGTATTTTTCAGGGAATTATGCAACTTTTTGCTATTTACCTTTTCTTATATTTTCAATAATAAAGTGGTGGGGGAAGGTCAGACTTCTTTTCTTTTAACCGCTTATATCTCCGTTTTGGATGAACCAATTATATTGAACTGTGAGAAAAAAACGTCTTTTTTCTCTTCACGTAGAGCTATTAATTGTACCGTAATGATTCTATTAGTGGTCACTAGGTGGCGTTTTTTCGTAATTCTTCAAATAATAAAGATTTTCTCAAAAAAATCAAATGGTTTGATATGACACTTTGTCATAATTTAATTTAAGGTTATCAAAGGTATAGAAGAGTCAAATGAAAAATTTAAGTCCGTATTTAAATTAAAAAACTTGTGGATGGTTGCCTGAATCCGAAACGTCGGATTGAAAAACTAACCTCATCAATTCGTAGAGAAAAAGTGGCAATGATGAAGTGAAAATTATTATCATGTGTATAATTTATATATATATATATATATATATATATATATATATATATATATATATATATAAAATTCATTTTTTTTCCGCATTTTTCCATGCATAAATATTTTGTTAATTATTTTCTTGGGTATAGGTTAACTCATTGAAAAATAAAACTATAATTTACACGACGTTTCGCTCATTATATTGAGCTTTCTCAAGGTGGAAATTTATTTTCTAAAATAAAAATATACTTAATATGTAAAATTTAAAATGGTTAATAAACATAACTCAAAAAACATTACATTCACTGAGTTTAGGTTCACGGAAGCGAGAGATATTTTCATAAAATATCTTTTGTCTACAAATGCTTTTTTTTTTTTTAAATCGCAAATGTTTTTTTAATTCAAAAAGAACATTTTTTGGTAAAAACACAGAATGATGAAGCAATTACTATCTTACAATTTTCCTTCACTGTTATGAGATTTTTAAATGACCCTGGAATTGTTACAATTTCTTTAGCAAAAGGGAACGCTCCTTTCTGCTTGAAGCGCAAATAGACACTAAACTTAAAAATTCGGCAAACATGCAAAATTAGTTGCAGTTGTAAAGTGAAGCGTTTAAATTTTACTACCTTACTACCATTATGAAAATGAATGTTGTGTAGAACTTTAGTTATATAATCGAATCACCGTTGCAGAATTTTATACCTTAAACATGTCCATTGAGGAACATTCACGGAGGTGATATTACAAAATATCCATTTTAAATTGTATCAAAAATTGTCTGCTTTTGTATAACACAAATATTAAATTTATTTTAAAAATCCATATACACACATGGAAAAAAGTTAAAGATAATGAAAAAAAGGTCGTTTTTGCAAACAAAATATATTATTTATAGCGAGAATAATTAAAAATTTGCCTAAAATTATATTATTTCAAAAATGATTTCATGATAATAATACAAAATAAAATTGACTACTGAATAAGATACAGGGTGAAGTCAAGTCATATGTTTTTTAGTGAATTTTTGAAACACTCTAGCATAAACTGCCTGCAGTTTTTAAATTGTATATCGCTAACTTTGAAGCCTAATTTTTTAAAAACATTTTGATTTTTTGATAATCAACGTATCTTTCTCTTTAAAGAAAATACAGCAATATTAGTATGGTGATGTTTTGTTTTACCCGTATTTCTCTTACCCACCCATAAAAATGTGAATATTAAAAATTCTGACTTTTTTTTTTCAAAATAGTAAAAATATCATTTAGCACAGATCATTGTTCATATGGAAAGAAGTTATTGATGTTAAAGTTTAGTTAGAAAAACATCTCTTTTACAAATTTATTCATGGTGGGGTAGTAATAATGAAAATTTATAAATTTATTCAACAAAACTAGAAAAATGGGATCAACTTAATGGAAAAAAGAAAAACATAAAAAACTAATATTCTATATGAAGACCGTTGTTTTCTATCACTGCTTGAATACGTCTAGGCATACTTTTTATGCAATAGCTCTAGCTGATCCCATATAATAGGTAAAATGTTTCGTAATTCCTGTAGAGTGTTCGGTGGGTGATGGCGTAAACGAATGGCTCTATTCAGAAAATCCCAGACATTTTTTATACCATTAAGATCTGGTGATCTTGCTGGCAATCTTACATGATCAATCTGGTTCTCCTGGAGTACAATCCTAGCTCTATGCGGGCGAGCGTTGTCATCCGGAAATATAAAATTAGGTTCAAAATTACAATTTTGTTTATTCATTATAATTTATCATTTGTGATCTCGTTTCGATAAGTCTCACCATTCATGGTACAATCGCATAAGTAAATTGAGGAAGGATGAACCTCTTGAACTAGACCAGGTTGAACGCGTCCTCCAGTGTATCTCTAAATCCTCAATCGCGTTGTATTACTATGACTTTACTCGACACCATGCTAAGCGATTCCGACTGTGTTCCATAGTGAGAGGAACAGAGCGCCAAGTCTTCCTGTCCTTAAATTTACCGCATGTAAGCGGTTTATGATAGTTCTATAACTGACCTTCTTAAATCACGAGCTGGTCTAGTCATATTTCTTCGTGCTGTTAAAGTAACGAAACGGCCCTGCATTCTGGTGGTAGATCGCGGTCTTCCAGGGCGAGGTCTTTCAGACCCAAAACCTGTTTCTTGAAATCGCTTATTTAATCTACTGATCACACTTTGTAAAACATGAACTACATTTGCAACATGTGCTTGACTCATGCTAGCTTGAGGCTCTATTAGCGTAGTTTATCGTTAATAACCTTCGTACCATTTCGCACAATATAAAAACACTTCTCTCAGTATTAATACTCATAATAAAATAACACAATACAAAATATAACAAAATTTCATTAAGTCATCACAGATGTCATTTCAAGCCGGGATACTTCAAATTTCAAATTATTCTAGATGTCCCGTATTTATGAGCATAATAGAAATACGGGTAAAACATCACCATACTAATATTGCTCTATTTTCTTTAAAAACAAAGATACATTGATCAACCGAAAAACAAAATGTTTTTAAAGAATCAGGCTTCAAAGTTACCGATATACAGTTTAAAAATGGCAGGCAGTTTATGCTACAGGGTGTTTCAAAAATTCATTAAAAAACATATGCCTTGACTTCACCCTGTATCTTATTCAGTAGTCAATTTTATTTTGTATTATTATCATGAAGCCATTTTTGGAATAATATAAATTTAGGCTATAAAGGCAAATTTTTAATTATTCCAACTATAAATAATATATTTTGTTTGCAAAAACGACTTATTTTTCCTTATCTCTAACTTTTTCCCATGTGTGATGTTTGTTTTTAATAAATATGGAATAATAATTAGTATTTTATTGAATACGAATTTACTAGTATTCCTATTAAAAACGACTGAATATCAATTTGCTTTGAACGAATCGTTAAAGTTAAACCGTGGAATAATCCTTAAGATGAATAAGATGACAACACATTGTTATGTCTACCTCACTTCTGTCCAACTATTAGAAGATGCTTGAGAAAACCGACGGTATTATTTTATTGAATACGAATTTACTAGTATTACTTCCAAAAAGGCCTGAATATCAATTTGCTTGTAACGTATCTTAAAGGTAATATGGGGGAATACTCTTTAAGATGACAACATAATGCTATGTCTACCGCACTTCTGTCCAACTATTAGAAGGCTCTTGACGAGATCCCACGGTACTCGTTTATTCGATTTGGGTTTAACTGATTTGGGCATTAAGGGGTTGGGTGGCTGGGAACATTAACACGTTATAGAATAATCCTGTTTAGAGAAGATTATTAGGAGTTTCATCGATCTGATCATTGTTTCTATTTTTAATTTTGGAATTTTAGTTATATCATGCTGAGTTAGTTGTTAGAGTTTTGTGTTTGTATTCCTGATTTTATTGTTGATTTTGTGTCGATCTATTTAAATATTTGAAAAATGATACCCTAAAAAATGAGACTAGAAATATTTTCAAAGTTCGCAAAGACAAATTTTAGGATATGTATAATTTTGTATTTTATAGTTTTCAAATTAACTAGCTGGCCCGGAAAACCTTGTTCTGCCTTTTCCGTTAGATGGCGCGATGAGTATCCAGTGGAATTATAAGAATATGAGACGCATTCACCACATCGTCCAAAAATATTATTGAAGAAAACATATTGGTTTTATAGAAAAAATATGCAATAAAACAATATACAAAAAAATAGTGTTGAAAGGTCTCGGTAATCAGACGAACATTTAAAAAAAAATGTAAATTGGTGCAGTACAACTCTCTCACGAATTTACTGAAAAATCTGGCTTCGTGTTTCAAATATATAGTTTTTAAAGCTATAATTGCTTCCGAATATCGACGCAGTCCCACTTGGTTATTTTAAGATGTATGTCATACCAAACCAAAATTAAAACATTAATAGGTAATTAACTAGAAGAAAAAAATATATATATCAAAAATATGACCGCACGAAGTTTTGAACTGTCGACAGGGGTCCTTAACCACTAGACCACAGTGGTAAACCTCCTAAGATTTAAATATTAAAGAGACTAAGCATATGACATGTTTTGCCACATTTTCTTTTTTATGTAGTATAAGCCGAATCAATCCAGTCAAACTAATTTTCTATTTTGCCGTTAGATAATGCCTGCAGTGGGGTAGTAAGGTGGGGGGGTTGGGGGTTAAACCCCCACCAGAGCCACTTTTATTTAAGTTAAAATGATTAAAATAGTATAAATTAAGGGTTTTTTTTTCGGAATTGGAGGATAAACCCCGCCCCCAGAGCCAGTTTTATCTACAGCTAAAATCAAAATCTAAAGACTTTTTTTTTCTTTGTTGACAATTTTCATCACCTCAAAACCTCCCCAGAAGCTATTTTTATATACGCCACTGTACCTGAGCCTCTTGTTGAACATCATGCAGCAGATCACATCGCCTTTGAATGTGGGTATGTTACAATATGTTTTAAATAATACACCGACTTCAAAAATGCAAAATAGGTATGTTTAAATATATAGAAGGTGAAAATAAAACATCACCTCCTGCATCATTTAAGTTTGTGCTACGTTCTGTTTCACTTTGTTAAATTTAAGTATAAGAAATTAATCTTAATATAATCATTCGTATTTGCAGTAAATTAGCTATTATTTCTCTGAATAACACCAAATAAATATTTAAAACTTCGTATTTTGTAATGAACACGATACACTATGCTCTTGTATATTGTGATTAATACAACCTGCCTACCTTGTAAAGCCTCTTACTACATAAAACCATTTATAGATATATAATTTATTTGATAGATATCTGCATGTTTCTGTCTATACCCAAATAATGTTTAAATTACTTGCTTCCAAATTTAAATATCATGTCAGTAGAAACATCAATCAAAAGCTTTCTAATGCTAGAGGTTTATAAGCGCGTGTGTAAAACTGATTCTCGAACACCTCTAGAAATTATAAAACAACTGGTAGGTAACCTAATCGGGCAAAATTACTCAGAAGAATATAAATAGTTTTAGTAATCATTGATAACAACTTAAAAAATCAAATAAGCAAAAAGTAATAGACTAGGAACAATATTTAGATCTAGCAAAGTAATAGCGGTTCACCATTCTGCAGTCGTCTAAGTAATAGAATAAGAACCGTGTCACCCATATTAATGAATTATATATATTTGATACGATATTAAGCCCCGTACTTAAGTGTAGCAAGTATATACAGAGCTTATCAAGACCAAATTATGGTATTCGGACAGCTGTGTTTTGCCGGTTAAATAAATACAGTTTTACCACAGTGCCGTGAAACCCTGTTCTGTGCCCCACAAATATTTTCTAGTCGATGTGTGCGTCTTTTAATTCCTTAGTTTCTCTAGACAAATAGCACTGGAGAATAGATTTCGGTAGTGTAACAATGGGAGCACGTCCCCATCCCTTGACCAACCAAAATTTTATACCAATGATCTCACACACAATAATAATAATTTCAAAATAAACACCTATACATAACTATTATCCCCAGCATGTAAAGGTAGTTCTGAACCTATGGCAACATTTCTTTTTTTATTAAAATTTTACATTTCACTTACAGTTACTTGGACTTAGCAAATTCTACCAAAACATAAATTACACAATTTTTATATGCTTTTAACCTCCTTGACGACACGAAGATTTTCGAAAAGTAGTTTTCAAAACGATATTCAATTCAAGAGAAATTCATGTGCTGAAATATATACCTTTTTTCTAGTATTTTCACCTAATTATTGATAAACAAAAGTTATGGTACCAGAGGGTGGAGAAAGTGGGGGGCGGGGCCTGGTACGATAACTTTTGTTGAATATTATTTTCATATTACTTGCCCAATATTTTTTTATAATATTCTATCTCCAATAAAATTAAAATACAAGAGGGTTAGATAAAGGGGGAGGGGTGCATATTATTGTCATATTACTTGTTCAGTATTTTTTAATAATTTATTGTTACATATTGTTACCTAAATAAAATCAACCTTTATATAAATAAATTATTTCTCCCCTCCAATATAACTACATTCGGGGTTGTACAAAAGGAAAAATAAAATAATATGTATATTTTTTGTATTTGTATAAATAGTATATAAGTATTCTAGAGATATTATTGTGTTGAAATGTGTTATTTTTATAACTTTTTCTTAATTATTGATAAAGGGAGAGTCGATGTCATTATTTGCCCAATATTGTTGTATAATATTTACTATTACACAGTATTACATAATGTAATCATATATATTCTTCCAACCTCTTAGCATAGCTACATAAAGGGGTTGTACAAGAGCAAAAAAACGCGAGCAATACAAAAGAGTTGGGAGAAACATCTGACAATAGGAAATACTGCCGAAAAAAGGTGAAAGCTTGGACATATTTGTAGCACTACTCCTCAAGTACTGCTCGGGCTGATCAATAAAGTTAAGCTTGGTTACCCCCTCAACGAGTTGGAATCGTTCAAATCGGTGGGAAAACATATTTTTTTGCCCGATTTGGACTCGGGGAATTTTTTTTTGCCCGAAGGGTACTCGCGTACAAGGAGGTTAGTTATATGGTAATAACTGTACACATAGTTTTTAAATTGTAATTGTTTCATATTTTTGTGGTAAAACGAAAGCTTCATTATGATAAATGTTCTATTAAAAGGGCTTAAACCAGTTTCTGTACAATTTAATGTTTGACAAGTGTACTCTTAACTTAGCATAAATAAAAATATTATGTAACTACCTTTTAGAGCAACCGTGATGAACTTTTAAAATTTGTAACATATGATACTTTTTGAAATAATTTTTTGGGATAGGCGAAAATCTCCATTTTTCTTGCTTATCAAGGATGTTAACTTCTACAGGTATATTTTCCTTTTGTGATCAAAGTTATCATTCATGTTAGTTTAACAGGAAAGATATCAGTCAGTAAAAAAAAATCAGCATGCAGGGTAATTAAAAGAAACCAATATTGACTGTTTTTAGCAATTTTTTTTGAAAATTGTGTCTAATATGCATATTATCATTAAGTAACCCACAATTAGCTTCTAGATTCATTTAAAATGTTAATAACAATATGGTTCATGTTGATATAAATTTTGTGTGTCATGATTTTCTCACAAACTTTTAAATCAGGTCGCTCATTGTAAGAAAAATGCATTTCCATCCATACCATTGCATATGGATTCTTTTAAAACAAGTAATTCTTAGAGTATAGTCCCTCTTTACATAGAATTTAGCCATCTTCAGATAAAATGATCAAACCCTAGAAAGACAAAAGCTACCTCTAGTATGTTAATATCAAAAAAAGGTTCAAAACAGTGATGTTTCTTATAGTTTTATTTTTGCTTGCTTAACTTGTAACTTCTTTAGAATTTGTCATTCGTTTTTAATCGAACTATTTTCGGAAAAAGGCACTTTCAGAAACATTAACCGGATCATCACTCTATCGTGCATGCATGTAGTAAACTGATACATTATCGGTATCCAAAACCCTTTTTTTTAAGGACGCACGTTAAATGAGCATCAAAAATAATATCCATCAAATTAAACTCATTTTTCTGTTTTTAGACATACTTTTTTAAACATATTGCCTAAACATATTTTTTTCTGACTCTGATCTAGCTTTATGTCACATTTCAATTTAATATTTTGACTGATGTTTTGCTTTTCTAAATTACTTTGGATTTTTCCTATTTCGATTACGTATAAAAAATAAAATACCTTTCATTTTATTGTGGTTTATAATTTTTTTGTCTTGAAGGGATAGCTAAGGCAAGGTCTTATGGTGACTGAAATTAAAGAAAATTCAACAGCCTTGCTAATAAGGTGAAGTAAGTCAAGTCTATTTTGGAATATTAACAATAGTTTATTTTAAAATTATACATTTTTTTTGGGTTGACTGACTTCAATTTTCAAGCAAAAATTGTTTTTTTTTAATTATGGGAGATGGTTAATGTAAATTATATTTTAATTATTACCATCATAATTATTTTGAGCCTTCTAACTATAGATGTGGTATCTTGGTTTCATATGATCTGAGCAAGCTACGAAAATAAATTGAGGTTACTCCGATTTGTACAAATTAGTATTTTCTATTTGATTAATATACTTTTATGTAAAATATAACGGATTTTTAAATCAAATACAGCGTGGTTCAATAAGTTTGGTATAGAAAACTTTTTTGTTCATTCTCCATAAAAGTTGGTACATAACCTAGAACTTAATTTTCATCTTCGCACTGGCGTCTCTACCAGCAGCAATTTACGAAAAAAACTTACTCGGTAAAGAGTAGAATACCTTTATTTTGTGAGAAATAATATTGTTTTTAATTTTGCAAAAATACTGGATTTGGTCGACATAAATGTAATTTGATTGTTTTTTTGAATATCGGCTCTCATTTATCCGAGTGTAACTAATCATGAAATTTTTGAATAACATCAGATTTAGGGGTTTAAATTTAACTATGTCTTATAGTGTTACCAAAAAGCTAAGAATATTTTAAACAAAAAATATCCTTTAACGAAACAATATTTTAGTTTTTTTCCAGTCTTCGTCAAAAAACGTTTTTTTTTCCAGTGAAACAACCCTTAGAGTTAGAATTTCTTACTCTAAGAAACAATCTAAGAGAGATTGTAGAAAAAGTTATGTGTATAATTCGACCGCAAAGTTACCTTGCCTCTCGCAAGATCTCAACTTTCTCGCTCTGAGCGGCAACTACTACTTTGCCCTTTTAGTTAACAAATTACTGTTGAGTTGTATACCAATCATTGCATTTTTAGATTATATGGTTCTTTATGTATATTTAATTAGTGATATATACTTAAACATTTGTTTAAAGTGATGTAGTTTTATTTTTAAATTTACATGAAACTTATAAGCTTGTAATTCCCTATACCTACATAAAAGATAAATAAAGTAACTTATTTAAAACAGATCAAAATAATCTTAAAATATCATTTTGTTTCTGTGTCCACTGTTCTATTCAAATAATTGTTTTATTATTAAGTTTATTCACTTGCTTTTTTATTAAATTCGTAAAACAATTTTACGGATAATTATTTCGAAAGCAACTGACAAAGGAATTGCCTTAAATCTTATTTACTTAAATAGATATTGTAAAAAAAAAGTAAAAACAGATTTCATCCTCTTAAGGGTAAAATTTCAAAAAGTTCATAAATAGATTTTTAGGTAAATCTTTTTGAAAGTCGTCGACGAAAGTATCGTCTAAAACCTCATGTAATTTTCATGGCTTGCTACAATAATATTATTAAATGGTTACGCATTTGACTGTTCATAAAAGAAAGTTTATATACAAATTGCTAATTGTAAATTGAAAATTACAACTTCATCATTTTAAACAAATTTTCTTTAAGTAGTTTTCTCTAATAAAGACTTTGGTTTAGTCCAGGGGCGGGCGGTGAAATTTTAAGAAAGGGAAGCAATTTTTAGAAACTTACCTATTTGTAATGTAATTCGATTCTTCGATCATTTTTTGCAAATTCGTCAATGATGTCATCATAAAAACGTTGATGCTTCGACATATTTTGGAGAAGTTTATTTTCAATGGACAACAGCGATGTATGTGAAAGTCTCTCCTGCCCCGTTGAATTTCTCACGAAATTTTTTATACGTTTAAGTGTTGAAAAATTGCGTTCTTCTGATGAACTTGTGGCAGGTATTGTCAATACTAATGCACACAATTTCGATAATTCGGTGTAGGCATCTTCCATCTACTTGTCTTTTAAAAATTGCATTAGTTCCTTAGCGTTATTTTTTTGAGCTAATGTCATCAGTTTCGTAAATCACTTTTAGTTCAGATCGCAGTAACACTCGGTCGAAGAACTGGCCATAATGAAGAAGAAGAGATTTAAACGCATCTTCCGGAAAAGTTTTTCCTTTAAATGCATCAAAATTGCAGAGCTCGAGTAATTTAAAAATCATTTAAACCGTTAAATCTATAGTTTATTTGTTGCTGAATTTGATCGATTATTTCATAAAAGAGGCGTCTGTATGATGTTTGAACATCTCATACCTTGTCTGTTTGAAGACGCTTGGCTTGTGGCTCTACATTTAACGTCCTCGTTTTCTCCCAAAATAGGTCAAAGTCATGTCTTTTTTGGCTTAACATGGACTTAAAATCATCCATTTTTTTTAGGCAAAAAGCAATATCATTTGTTTTAGTTTGTAATATATTAAAAACATTGCCCAAGAACGGAAATATTTGTGAAAATATGTTCAACAAATAAATAAAATTAAAATCTCGTTTCAAACAGTCCAAAAACCCCCTCGAACTATTTATTGCTTCTGAGTCTCACATTTCGTTATTTTCTATTATATTCTCAAATAGTTCAATCAGTGATTCACGATTTTCAGATACTGTTAACACAAATCTTCCATTATAGTTTCACCTAGTAGGAGTTACTTTGGGCAATCGTTTGTGGACAATGGAGTCCAAAGCTTGTGTACGTTTTGTTGACTTGGAAAAAAAAGCAGCCATGCCACTTAAAGTAACGGAAAATACTTTACACTCTTTAATGTGATTGATGGACTGGGATAAAACTAAATTTAATTTATGAGCAAAACAATGGACAAACACAGCACTTGGGAAAGTTTCTCGAACTTTAGCTTGCAGACCCCCTAATTGCCCTGCCATCACTGAAGCTCCATCATAGCTTTGAGCAACTAATTTTTTCTCTCCATTAATTTCTTTAGTAACGTTATAAACTACGGTATATAATGCATCTGCTGTACGATTTTCGGACACATTCTTAAAACCTAAAAATCGCTCTTGAATACTTCCGTCTGTTTTAACGTAGCGTATTACTATAAATAATTGGCTAAAATTAGTGATATCAGTTGTCTCGTCCAGAACAATAGCAATGAACCGCGCCTCGCCAATCTCCTGCTTAATTCTTTTTAGAATAATGGTTGCAACAGCGAAAATTAAATCATTCTGGATTCGATTCGACGTTCCGCGAAAAACGCTAGACTGCTCTAAATGATTTTTTAAGCAATCCTCATATTTAGCCATTAAACTAAGTAAATCTTGAAAATTTCCTCTATTTGAAGAAACACTTGTTTTGTCATGACCTCTAAATGCCAATTCGTGCTGTCCGAGAAAACAAACAACATCGATAAGTCTTCTTAATATTTGCCTATTTGTATCGACTAGTTCATTGTGTTGGCGGTGACTAATTTCCAACTGTTTATTAAGGGCGTGTTCAATTCTGGTTTTTTCTTTTATGACGGCCTGCAAATGCGCTTTGGACATAATGTGTCTTTTTACAGCTTTATGGAAATTGTTTAAATCGGAAAAACCAGTTTTATTCCAGAGACCTTTTTCATTTTCAAGAAGTAAACATGGCCAACAAAATAATTTACTTATATTTTCACGCCCTGTTAGCCAATTAAATTGTTCGTATTGTTATTCCGGATAAAAATGTCTAATACAGTTTTTCATTTTTGTGGTTAAATAAGACTTGGCTGCAGAGAAGCTAGCGGCCCGCATAGGTTCTATTCGATTTTCTATTGTGACTCGGTCGGAATACTAAATTAATGGTCTCCTATTTCAAAAATTACATTTTAGAAGATGTAATTTGTAATTTTTTTTGGGGAAGCACTGCTTTCCTTGCTTCCATGGACTGCACGCCCCTGGTTTAGTCCTTCCAGTCCAGTGGTAAGGGTTAAGTTTTTGGTAAAAATGTTCTTAGCTTTTCAGTAGCATTATTATATCAAACAGATATTATTCAAAAATTCCGTATTTAGTTACATTCAAATTAAATTTCAGAAAATATTTTTGATTACTGATATGTTAACTAAATTCAGAATTTGAGAGAAAGTTAAACAATAAGCCACTTTCTAAAATAGAGTTTATTTGTATCTCCCAAATTAGATTGTTTTACACTTTGCCAAGGAATGCGTCGTAAATTGCTACTGGTCGGTGACCACTGTTAAAATTTGATAAATCTAAATTAAGTTCCAGATTAGAACTTTTAAGAGAAATACGATTTTCTGAGAAATAGAAACTGCAAATAAAAAGGTTTTCTATAACAGTCATAAACGCAGTATGCGGCATGTACAATTAATTTTTAAATGGTTTGTAAAAGTGTTTCGTACTGACTTTCGATTACATGTATTTTTATCGCCATAGACTGGTTAAATTAACAGGTACTAAATTTCATAGCAACTAAGATGTTTTCCTTCACCAGTCATAGATTTACATAAATTCTGTTTTAAAAAATATGTTGTCAATTCTCTTAATCAACTGTATTTATTTGAAATTAGAAAATTTCTAACACCTCGAGTGGGCGCCGCACCCATGCACAATATTAATAGCAAATTTCAATTCCCTCTTAACTGTAATGAACTACGAACATGTCACTTTGAACGATCGTGATTGTATCTGAAATGTCATAAAGTGCAAGGTACCAGATTTTGATAAATCGATACCACTTTTTCAAAATGAAAGCCGATCGTAAACGGCAATACGAGGGATTTACTTTTAGAGACTTTTCCCTTCGTTAGACTTCTTACGTTTCTTCTCTTAATCTTGCTGATAGTTAATAATAACCATATAGAAAAATGTATAAATAATATTAATAATAAAAAAATAACGGATCTTGTGTTTAGATATTCATATGTCAAAGTAAAAATGTATCCAACGTTTTGTTTTCAATCTCACAAGGCATCTTCAGAGATATTCACATTCACAAGGTTAGAAGACTGGTTAATTAATTAATTTTCCTTTTATAGAATTCTTGGAAAGAGGCAATTACTCAGAGTACCAGGCAGGATGCTATATTTACTAACTTGGGGCTTCTTGGGTCAATTAAGTTGTACCTCTCCCCCCCGCTAACTTTTTTTAAGTTTTAATAACGCAATATAAATGCACTCCTTATGCACCATTGGGCACTACCAATAAAACATTTTGCACCAAGTCGTACGAGAAACTAATTAAGAAAATTTGTGGGGGGGGCCAACTTAATGCCAGCCCCCACTATTCTTTTTTAATTTTTTTTAGTGGAATATTATATACCTTGATATGCACCTTTAATCACCACCCTTAGTTTGTTTTGCACTCCTAGGTCTCAAGAGAAAACACCCTTACAAAAACTTGAGTTAGCCCTCCCCACTTATTTATTTTAAAACTTTTTTAGTGACATATTATGTAACTTGATATGCACCATTATACATCACTCTTAGGTTTTTTGCACCCCTATGGCTCAAGAGAAAACACCCTTACAAAAACTTAAGTTTGTCCCCCCCACTAAATATTTTTAACTTTTTTAGTGGAATATTATGTAACTTGATATACACCACCCTTCGTTTGTTTTGCACCCCTAGGGTTCAACAGGTAACCCCCCTCCAAGAAAAACTTAAGTTAGCCTCCTACCCCCTTTTTTCATCTTTTTTAGTCGAATATTATATAACTTCATATACAACATTATGCACAAGACTTAGTTTGTTTTGCCCCTAGGATTCAATTTTTTTTAAGTTTTTTGAAAATGTGAGTAATAAGCTCAAAAAAGGTAAAAGAGCCAATAAAAACTGTTTTCCAATCAAATTTTTCTCATCATAAACTCTTTTCATCGATCCGCGCTACCCCCATATCTTCCGTTGTAGGATCTATGTCAAATATTGGTAGAACATAAAGCCGCGTCCTCAGTGAGTCGACTTTGTCGATCGACAAAATATGTACGACATTTTTCCCATACACTGTCGGTAAAAATCAAAAAGAATTTAGGTCGAATTTTATGGCACGTCCACACTCTTAAGATTCAATTAGATTTCTCTTTGATTTTTATCGACAGTGTACGAAAAACATGTCATACATATTTACTAACGTACTAACTTAAGTATTTGTAAGGGTGTTTTTTCTCGAACCCTAGGGGTGCAAAACAAACTAAGGATGGTGCATATCAAGTTAAATGATATTCCACTAAAAAAAAATTAAAAAATTTAGTGGGGGGAGCTCGCATTAAGTTTCCCCCCCCCACACCTTTTCTTAATTAGTTTCTCGTACGGCATGGTGCAAAATATTTTATTGGTGGTGCCCAATGGTGCATAAGGGGTGCATTTATATTGCGTTAATAAATTTAAAAAAAAACTGGTGAGGAGGGGGGGGGGCAATTTAATTGAACCAGTTTTTCCTATATACGAGCCCCGTCTCATTTCAGATGGCTCATTTAGTAAAATTCGACTGAATTTTATTTCAGTAGAGTAATAGTTGTTAATGATATTTTATAAATATATTTACAGCCGGTTGCACAAAACTTGATTGTTGTTTAGAATATTTAACCGAGCTTTCGGATTTGACAAGCTGCTTATAGAGATATAGGAATTCGCTGTCAAATTTGACATTTCGTTAAACATTCTAAACTTTAATTGAGCGCTCTGCAACCGGCCATTAGACTTTTACACCCGTATTCACTAAACAGGTTTAAATTTAGACCAGGTCTTACTTGACAGTTGTAGGTTAAAGATGACATTTTTAACAATCGAACAAATTATTTATCTAAATGTCATAATCACAAAATGACAGTGACATAAGCGAAACATAACTGGCGAACTAAGAGTTTTAAGTACCATGGCAACTAGACTTGGTATAACTCTTAAACATTTTTAGTGAATACGAATTAGTAATTACGATTTGTGATGCTCTTCAAAATGCTGGTTGTGAACAGAGTCTATTGTGGGCAACTTCTAGACTTTAAATTCCATAATGTCCGTCCATTTAATGGATTTTCCAGTTTCTTCACTTAGAGTTATTAATAATTCTTATTAATAAAGAGAATTCGTATGTGGGAGTGCACTGGCTTCTTTCATTGTCATGTCCTCTGAAGAATCTAATGTTTCACTTACGGCTTATATTCTATCATTACTACTTGTTGACTGTATTGCAAATTTCCGCGCGAAACATAAGTTCATTAAACGAAATGACATTTTTCGTTCCGTCAATCTATAATAATAGCACTTCCATCGTAAAATTATATCGTAAAAAATTATGTAAGTCACGCAGCACTGGATCCCAGGCCGATTAATGTTGCACCAACACACATCCCGTATACGAATCAATAAGTTTGATTGAGATTGCAGTGCATTGGAATATTTTATTTAAAGGCAAAATCTCAAAAAATGATGCAACTCGAGTTACGTCTTTTTGTCAGATTGTAAAATAATAAATAGAAAACGAAAGGAAAGTGAGTTACGCTATTATGTGAGAAAAAGACCTTTTAAAAATATATAACTTTTTGTATATACGTTATTTTGTGAGATTGATAACGAAATGTGCACTAATACACTGGAGCACAGCAAAAATGTTTCCGAGACCAAATAGCAAATACTTATTTTATTATACTAATTAACAACCTGTCTTGCAAACGTCTCAGTTGGCTCCGCTTTTATAGATCCATGCTTATTATGATAATTTACCTGCCTGTCCTTAATGTATGGGAAAGTTCGACCATTAAAGGAGAAATACCTGGATTTATTATACCAGGTGTACTTTATAAGGGGTTTAAATACATATGACATTAATCCTAAATTGTTAGTTAGTTGTATTTCAACCACCAGTTGATGGAGAGATATTCATATTCAAGAAATTAAAGAGTTTTGAGCAACATGTCGCGAGTTTGTGTAAAGAAGGAAAAGTGATTTTTGTGAAACAAAAACGTATTTTTAGCCTTTTAATAAAAAAAGGCTTACCATTTGTATTTCGCTACAAAATTGGAAACAAGGATAAAAATTGTGCTCCCCACAACCGCTACAACGAATAAAAGTCATTTAACATTCGCGGTTGGCTAAGTGGGAAAAAGCGTGCTTGACACCTCTCATCAAAAAATGCTTTTCGGAGAAAAAAAGTCTGCAATACAATGTCCAAATTTCCAATCCTCCAGACACGCCCGGTACCTCATATTGACGAATTGCCTGTACTTAATCCACATCAGGAATGTACCCTTGATTCAGATTATGATCAAACGGTAGTGTACCGAAAAATGTCGCCGGCCCATCAACCTCGCAAGACTACGTGTCAGTGAACTTCCCAGTTAAACGCCTCACAAAATAAGTCAAAGTGAATTAAGTGATCTTATAAGGGATTTAGAATTGCCCAAGAAAAAAATATTGGCCTCTCCATTGCAACAATGGAATGTACTTTAAGATGAAGTAAAAGTCTCTGTTTGACACATTTTTAACATGGAAAACAATTTGGTAGCCTGTAGGGACATTGAAGGATTAATGGCAGTTTTAAATCTGGACTAAGATCCAAAAGACTGGATACTTTTCATTGATTCCTCAAAAGTAAGTCTTAAAGCTGTGTTACTCAATAATGGAAATAAGTTGCCTTCAATTGGTCATACAGTCCACATGAAAGAAACGTATAGCAATTTGAAATTGTTACTGGAGACCATACAATATGTAAGATATAAATAGCAAATGTGTGGGGATTTACAAATTGTGGCGATTTTGTTTGGAATGCAGATAGGTTATATAGGTTTCCTTTGCGAATGGGACAGTCGAGCACGATCGAATCACTACAGAAAGAAAATTTGGCCATCGAGAGGGTGTTTTGAGCTAGGAAAATAAAATGCAAAAATTTTACTACCGCCACTTCCTATAAAATTGGGACTTTGTGAAGACTACGGTCAAAGAAGGCCGTGCTTTCAAGTATTTAAAAGAAAAGTTCCCTAGAATCAGTGACGCTGAAATTAAAGAGGGAATATTTATAGCTTTCCAGATTAGGAAACTTTTCGGATTCGCAATTTGAAGGTAAAGAAAAAGACGCTTGGAATACCTTTAAAATGGCTGCAACATTTTTTTTCGGAAACATAAAAGCAGAAAACTATCAAGACCTGATTGCCCAACTTCTTTTGTGTTATCAAAATCTAGGGTGTAATAGGTCGTTCAAAATTAAATTCCTGGATTCTGATCTGGATTACTTTCGGGAAAATTGTGGTGCTGTAAATGACGAACACGTTGAGAGGTTCAGAGAAAAGAAAAAGAAACTATGAGATGTTAGCTGACCACTACTGGCCTATTCGAGAGATGCCCCAGAGGCCGCTTTCAAAAGGCAGGCTAGGAACCATAAAATGAGTGTTTAAACTTTTAAGATTTAATGATAAAAATGTCCTATTTAATTGCTTTTGTTGATCCAACAATAGATTTTTAACTGTATTTTGTATGTTCATTGAATATATCTACAAGTTAAAATGTTGTAACAAATACTTCAGATTTTTTTTGCAAGCCAACTAAATTCTTTAATATGTATTTTTTTACTTGGCTGTAGTTGAATCCAAAAAAATAGGTTTTGTTCAAGAAAGGAAAAAAAAGTTGAAATTTGTTCCCCAGTATATTTAATTATTTCTTTAAACAATCGTTTAAACTAATCTGGACTTTAACACCCAGTTTTAAAATCTTTTCTTTCTTTTAATTTCAGCTCTTTGTGTCCGAAGAGTATATAGGGTGCTACTTAATGGTATATCATAATTTTAAGGGCGCATTCCCAGACCAATTGTAGGTAAAAAAGTTCATATAAACCTACGTCTGAAAATGTCTGGTTTTTAAGATACTGGGTGTCAAAGTTTTTTTAAAAATCAATTTTTTATAATATCTCAAAGACCATTTTGCCCAATTTAGCCCTAATAGACGGTAATTATTAAAATCAGTAGCGTCCAGGAGTGCACCCTCACGAATATTATTGACAACAGAGATATACGCCACTGACTTTTTCCTTATTTTTATTTTTTTTTCTAATTAAGCAACTAGAACTAAAACTTTTTTTTGCATCTTGTTTCGTTTTCGAGAAAAAAAAATAAAAACCACTTTATTGCACCTCCCTTGCTTGACCACAGAAAATCTACTTTTGCATATTAATAGTTTATTCCTGAACAAATTTTATCTCGAATAATGTTCATATAAACTAGTGCTCTAAAGTTCCTGGACCAATTTAGGTGGAAAAGTTCAAATAAATTTGTGTCTTAAAATGTCTGGTTTTTAAGATACTGAGTGTCAAATTATTTTTTTATGTCGGTTAATCTAATTCTATTCTATTTGTAATGATTAGGGGCTAATGTAGCCCTGTTTAGATGGACATTATAGTGGCGTTCGGGGGGTATCCTCACGAATATCATTTACAAAAAAATATACAGCACTGACTTTTTTTTTTATTTTGATAACTTTTTCGAATTGAGCAACTTTTTTTTCGCATCTTGCTTCGTTTTCGAGAAAAAAAACCATTCAGGTACATAATGAGCATCTCTAACAATTAATTAAAGACATTTCATTGGTGCAAAAATGAGGTAGCTCCACTTTTGTAAATTTTCCAGGAGCAAAGAACTGAATAAAATAGAAACGTTTAAATTATCATAAATACGAGTATTTGAATTTTGGATAACAAGTTTGTTATCGTAGCTACAATTTTACATATTGTTCACTTTATTTTATTGTTTTTAAGGTTAGTTCAGGTAAAAAAAATTGAGGAGCTACCTCTTTTTTGCACTGGATAATGATGATTTGATTTTTTTCTAAAGATCTCTAAATCTTCTAAAATATTAGCAAAAACACACAAAATTATTACTTCATTCATTATCAAGCAGTATTTATAGCCCCTTTTTCCCTTTTGTAGATGGATATTGGTCAAAAGCAATTCGCCTTCTATTTTTTAGCTAAAATTGTATTGAGTTTAGTTACAGCTACGGCACTGGTTAGAATAATTTTTTACAATACAAAATTGTGCTAAGCTAAACGGCAATAACCCAATTTACCAAAATTCAAATCAATATCTTAAATCGTCATTAAACAATTTCTTTAAAACTGAAAAAAATAAAACTCTGACACCCTCTGTATCTTAAAAACCAGGCATTTTAGGATACACATTTACATGAACTTTTCGACTTAGAATTCGTTCAAAAATGACAAATTAATATGCAAAAGAAGTACATTCCCGTTTTTGCTAGATTTTCTGTGGTCATGCAAGAAAGATGCAATAACGTGGTTTTTATTTTTTTTCTCGAAAAAGATGCAAAAAATGTCAAGAGGCCAAAACGTTTTAGTTTTAGTTGTGTAGTTCTAAAACATTATGAAAATGAGGAAAATGTCAGTGGCGTACATTTTTTTCAATAATATTCAGGACGGTGCGCCCCGGAACGCCACTGGTTTCAATATTTACCATGTATTTAGGAGCAAATTGACCTTTTATCATTACAAATAACATTGCCAGATTTCAACTAAATCGGCAAAAGGATCTTTGAGATATTAATAAAAAGATGTTTTTTAAAAAGACTTTGATACCCAGTATCTTAGTCCAGACCAGATATTTTCAGACACGTGTTTATATGAACTTTTTTACCTAAAATTCCGGTCCGGGAATGTGCTTTTAAAGTTATGACATATCATTAAGTGACATCCTATATAGCTGGGCTCAGATTAGATGCGGTGTAACAAATTTTCGTTCTTGAGGTATAATTTATA
This sequence comes from Kuschelorhynchus macadamiae, assembly GCA_030620095.1. Lineage (NCBI taxonomy): Eukaryota > Metazoa > Arthropoda > Insecta > Coleoptera > Curculionidae > Kuschelorhynchus > Kuschelorhynchus macadamiae. The sequence goes on from JAUTXW010004806.1 coordinate 298,398, forward strand.
GACGAGGAAAACATGTTTTAAATTATGTTACGTTTAAATATAACACAGGGTAACAAAATGAAAACAAAAATTTGGTGCCGGAAATATAACGTCTGATTTTAGATGTTTTTAATGTGCTGATTCCAAAAATGCCACCAGATTTTTTCTGTCAGCTCTAGTTTTTGAGATACAGGTTACAGGTTAATTGATATTTTTTTCTGATAAAGGACAACAAATAAAGAGATAAATATGTACTTAATCGTCAAAATAGAAATTTCCCAGAATCTAATTAACCAAATGGATACCTGGAATTGTCCCTGACCCAATGTTTCTATACTAGGAACTACTCAATACACTGCTCTTAATTACTTTTACAGCTGTAATTGCTTATGACCCGGTTCTTCTATACCTGCTTGGCTGTACTCGATTTAGTATATTACTGAGTTTTCCCAAGTAAAGTTGTGCTATCATTATGTGTAAATTTTGGTCGTTTTGTAGTATCAAGACACTAAACTAAAACAATGGCATCCACAAGCAGGCGTACCTGTGTAAATCATTCCGATGTTTTTTGTTATGTGTGTGGTGAATATATTTTCAAAGAGAGCAGAAAAACGATTTCTGACTTTGTGAAAAGAGCTTATCTTGCCTATTATGGGGTTCATTTAGGAGATCAAGATAAATCTTGGGCCCCACATTTCATATGTAAAACATGTGTTGAACATTTGCGACAGTGGATAACTGGAAAGAGGAAGTACCTAAAGTTTGATGTATCAATGGTTTGGAGAGAACCGCGAAACCATTATGATGACTGCTATTTCTGTCTCGTTAATATTAAAGGTGTAAATAGAAACAATAGACACAAATGGACATATCCTGATCTAGATTCTGCAAGAAGACCTGTAGCGCATTCGGAAGAAATACCCGTTCCATCATTCAGCAGTCTACCCGAACTGACAGAAGATGATACAGAAACATCAACGTCTGACGAAGTTCAAAGAATTCAATCACAAAAAGACAGCGAATTTGAAGCAACTCCGCAGTGTTTCAATCGAGAAGAACTAAACGATCTTATAAGAGACCTGAATCTCTCAAAGGAATCCGCTGAATTACTTGCATCCAGACTAAAAGAAAAAAATCTACTTTGTCCAGGTACTAATATTACATTTTATCGTAAAAGAGATAAGGATCTGCTGCCTTTTTCGCTCAGGAAAATGACTTGGTATTCTGTAACAATATAAAAGGGCTCTGAGAAAAAATGGGTTTGCCTGAATACACTCCAGATGATTGGCGCCTTTTTATTGACAGTTCAAAACGTAGTTTAAAATATGTACATAACGGTAACAAACATGGCTCAATTCCTATTGGTCACTCTACTACCATAAAGGAAGAATATGAAACAATTGCATTAGTTTTGAGAAAAATTAAATACGAAGAACATCAGTGGCCAATTTGTGTTGATTTAAAAATGGTTAACTTCCTCCTTGGACAGCAGAGTCGTTATACAAAATATCCTTGTTTTTTGTGCCTTTGGGACAGCAGAGCTAAAAATGAGCACTGGGTTAACAAAAATTGGCCTTCAAGAGATGTCATGATTCAAGGAAAACAAAACGTGATCAACGAACCTTTGGTTTCAAGAAAAAAAATCTTACTTCCACCCTTGCATATCAAGCTAGGCCTAATGAAGCAATTTGTGAAGGCTTTAAATCGAGATGGAAATTGTTTTGGGTATTTGCCACGTAAATTTCCTGGCATTAGCACGGAAAAACTAAAACCTGGTATATTTGATGGTCCTCAAATAAGGCAACTTGTTAAAGACACACAATTCACCACATCAATGAACGAGACTGAATCTAACGCTTGGTGTTCATTTGTTCAAGTAGTACAAAATTTTCTTGGCAATCATAAAGCAGAGAATAGCGTAGAATTAGTGGAAACTATGCTTTCAAATTTTAATATTCTCGGCTGTAACATGAGTATAAAAGTTCACTACCTCCACAGCCACCTAGATCGTTTTCCAGAAAACTTAGGTGATTGTAGTGAAGAACAGGGCGAAAGATTCCATCAGGATATTAAAACTATGGAAGATCGTTATCAAGGACGATGGGATAGCCACATGATGGCGGACTACTGCTGGAGCCTTCAGCGAGACTGCCCTAGTAAACTCCATTCTAGAAAGTCGTATAAAAGGAAATTTTTATGTGATTAGTGACTAATGTAATTATGTAAATTAAGTTTTTGCAATAAATACTTAAATCCATGTGTCTTTGTTTTTTTAACTGGCAATTGTAATATTATATATTATAACAGTTATAACGTAAAATATATACACAGTTTTTTTTAAACTAGATCTGATAGACAAAATTTTACATTCTGCATCTAAAAATTACCCAGGAGCAGTTAAAAAATCGCAGGCACCAAAATGTGTGTTGGCCTGTGTAATCGATACATGCTGGGAAGTGGCATATTAACCCCGGAAAATATGAATCTTGCAGCATACTTTAATTAGTAACGCTTGTACGACCGTATAAATTCTAGATTTACTTTCTCGTTTCATTTGTTTTTCACTATTATTGTATTCTATTGATTAACACTTATCGCTTTAATTGTTTGCAATGAATGATTAAAAAGAAAATAACTGAAAATAATTGATTACTAGCAGAACAAAAATAAAGTTGGCCATTTTCTAAGTTATATGTTCTTCTATTTAATTTATAGCTACCCCTGTAAGTGTAAGTAAAAACAACTGGTTGGCTTTTAAGAAACTTTAAAGCCGCGCGTCGTTTACGCGGGCAATTACTAACAAATTGGAATTGGAACGCATTTTAATCAAATAAATTAAGTATCAAATTAAGTCCATATAAGAGAACCTGACATTACGCAATAATGGCGGTATCCATGTAAGTAAACACTTCAACTAGAGAGATAGAGAGGTGATCACCATAGGTTAACAACTATACGGACAAATGGCTAGAACAACTTGTTTAATGCACACCGCGGGCTATAAAGACAACAAATTGTATCTGATGGCCGATCTTTATTCTTAAGATTACTTAAAAGTCACAAGGCTTTCTTAAAAAAGAATTTACTTGGTACGGACGACGCCCAATTCGACTTAATGAAAGCGAAAATTATATAACCTAACCCAGTGCTAAAAATAATATTTTACATATTAAAAATAAATTAAATAATAAACCAGTGGCATAACCCAAGATTTTTGATTGATATTATTTTATTTCTGGTTCGATTTGCATGCAATCTGTAATTGGTCAGTTATCTGTAATAGTTTTTTGTTTATTTGTCAAAATAGCCGTCAATGCAAAGCAAGTATTATCAAAGAAACAAAATTGAAAAAAATCTAGTTGGCTGTTCTGTGTGTTACCTTTTTTAACGTTTAGTATAAAATAATTTTGATAGCTAAGTAATCCAAATCGACGACAGCCTGATTCACGAACTTTTGTACAAGTTCACATTCATCTAAACGAAAATGGAAGTTTACAGAAGTCTGCTCATTTATCAGGAGCACATCGCACTGTTAGAACTACTGAAGTTAAGGAAGCAGTTCTGAATACTGTAGAAAATGAACAACCAGGTACAAGTATAAGAAAACTTGCGGGCAGCATTAGACATTCCACATGTGTTTGTTTATAAAATTTTATTGGATACTTTGATTTACCCTTACCATATCCAAAGAGTCCAAGCTCTTTTCCCGCGCGATTTTCCATTCCAATTTAATTTTTGCCAGTGTTTCATTCAGAAGTTGACCCAAAACCCATTCTTTGTAAATAAAATTATATTTAGTGATGAGGCAAGTTTTTCGAAAAATGTTGGCTGCTGTTAGAAGAGGTACCAGTTGAAATAAGATACCAAATGTGGTTCATGCACGATGGCGCACCACCACATTTTAGTTTGGAACCAAGGAAGTTTTTAAATCGACATTAAAACAACCATTGGATAGATCGAGGTAGACCCCAGCCATGGCCCCCAAGGTCCCCCGACCTAAATTGTTTAGATTATTTTTTTCTGGGGACATTTAAAATCGTTGATGTATCAGATTCCTTTCCAGTCAGAGGAAGATTTGAGAAACAGAGTTATAGCTTTATGTGAAATAATTCGCAATACACCTGGAACATTCGAGAGAGTTGGCCAGTCTATGAGACGAAGAGTTGAGTCCTGCATATGTACAACGTATTTTATAAATTACATAGAAAACATTCACAATCTCATACGCTCTGAATTCACTAAACAGAGGAAGTTACATCCCAACGCATGCAAGGAAAGTCTCATCATCGAGAGAAAAAAAGCAGGGCGGGGAATTATAGATATACAATCGCTAAATAAAAAACAAATCTATGAACTCCTACAGAGAAGGATTATACACCGCCCGACCTGTCTCAAACGAGCCACGCAGCAGACGCACACAGTCACATCCAATCACGACTAGAAAAGATGAACACCTGATTTGAAAAAACACTCCACGGAAGACACGGATACCACGTAAAGCAAGACCACATACATAAAAAGCTTTCAAATACGTGGTTAAAAGAAGGGCAGCTGTTCTCCGAAACAGCAGGTTTCCTGCTGGCCATCCAGGACAAAGTCATGGCAACCAGAAACTACCAAAAGCACATCATCATGGACACAACCATTGGAGACGACAGGTGCAGGAGATGTCACTAGCAGAGAGAAACGATTGATCACATAACGAATGGATATATAATAATGGCCCGAACTGAATACACCGCGAGACACAACTCAGCAGCAGATAAAACAATCCCCGCCAACAGACCTGATATCACCTTTCAATCCAAAAAAAATAAGACTGACTAACTGACAACAACCTTTACACCGCATTTGGCTCAATTAGGACTTAATACAGATTCACAGGAACATCCAGGAATGGGTCATTTTGAAAACAGGTATCATCGTTAGATCATTTCTTAATACACAATATTGTTTTTTTTCCTTTTTCTTTTTTTTATATTTATGTCATGATTTATTAATGTAGCAGCATTTAAGTAATCTTGGGTTTAAGTGGACATAAACCTGGGTATCATCTGCAAAAGCCTGCACTTTACAGTAGGTATTTTAAAGACTTAAGTATATCAGATGTGTAGATAATAAACAATAAAGGATCAAGGGACCAAGGATAGACCTTTAAAGCACGTGTTGTTAGAATATATTTTTTGAGATCTGTTTAGAAGATAAGATTTTATAAGTTCAAATGACTGATTTTGAAATCCAAAAATATTTAAGCATTGCTAACAAAAATTCGTGATTATTAGTATCAAAAGCCTTAAAAAAGTCGAAAAGTACCAAAGCAGTAGACAACTTTCTATCAAATGAAGTTAATATATCATCACTAACGGTAGCTAAGGCAACGCCAGTAGTTAAATCCCTTCTAAAACCACACTGAGTTTCTAGAATAATTTTATTTAGATGGCAATATTGAATTAACTGGTTATATAACATCTTTTCGAAAACTTTAGATAGAACTGGTAAGATGCTAATTATTCTTAGATCACTAATATTAGTTAGATTTTTATATTAGGTAATAGTTTGCTTATAGATGTTTTCCACTGATCAGGAAACTAATTTTGCTCTATATAGCAGTTGAATATATATGTAACATAGACATCTAAAAAGGAACTACAATTTTTTAACATTTTGGCATTATTTCCGTTTACCTCAGATGCGTTTATATTAATATTATTAATAATTTTATTAATTGCGACAATTACCAAATTAGGTTCAGTGTCCCATAAAAAAATACAACTTTAGCCAATTACTCAAAAACAGTTGAGTTTAGAAAAAAAAGAAGTATACCACTGGATTCTACGTAAAAAAAATCTATAAAGACCCGTTTTCACATTTATAATCACTTTTAGATAAACGATAAAACGACAAGTTTTCAAAATCACACTGTAACTTAGAAGCTAAGAGAACTACGTCAAATGAAATTATGGCGTCTTTCCTTCATCAAAAAACAGCAAATATTGCGCAAATCATATTGTTCTATCTCGACTCATAAGCGAGAAACCCCATGAAACACATGAAATCTGAACACCCTTTACTTCAAAACTTGTTTTCCCAAATTTTTAAAAACCGGTTCTTTTCCTGTACCCTTTATAATTAATGTTTGATAATTTACGAAATATATAAAGTCTAACCATCGAAAAATATTTCTACAGAAAGTAGGCATTACACTCAGAAATATCTATTGTACATCTTCAGAATCATGTATATTATTCTTATAAGCTGAAATAATTGCCCCAGTTTTAAATTCGCAAGACTTACACTGAGAAGTTAAATCACTTGGCACTCGTAAATATAATCATTTATAACGTGGAAAACGTCTCGGGAGTGCAGTTGAGTTATAAGCCAGACCGATAAATCGCAAGCAAAGTTAAATTAATTGTATGTATGTATGTATCATGACTAATGCTTACATATGTGCGTGGTAAGGTTTAATATTTGGATTTAAGAGGCAAATCTTTTTTATATTTCAATTCATTTTTCACAATTTATTTTAAGAGATACAAAAACATTTTATATTCAAAAAGCATAAGGATACATAAAAAACACATTTTTACGTATCCAGGGTATTCCAAAAATGCTGTACAAAAGCCACCTTATATTGTAGGATATTTAGAGAGAGCTCAATTTACTTCTTTTCAGAAAAATATAATATGTCTATATTTGAATCAGCTGATTTTGCTATATTTTATTTTAAATATCTATGATAAATATATGCTTTAAATGTTTCTTTAAACCATAGTAGTCTCTGATGAAAAATAACTGGTGTTACCTAAAGTAAAACAACAAAAATATTGCTGTAAATTGTTGATATATTTTATTTCACGTTACGATCCTTGCATGGAACATGTCCTGCAATGCCGAAGGCGCAATGATCCATTTCAGTGAAATGACAATCGCGATTTCGCTAGTCCCGTGTAGGCTAAAGATACAAAATGGAATCACAAAAACAACTACTCCACTGGCTAATACCATGACCGGCATTGAATTACACTGTTGCCTCCTGACTTCCGTTGGGAGCGTTGTAGATAATTTTGTAACAAATTTTTTGAAAAGGCTATGCTAAATGCGGGTTCTTTACTTATCTCCAAAATTCATCTTAACCAAGAAAAAGCAATAAAAAAAAAGAAAAAAAACCCTGACTCTCTTTGATATACCAATCTAAGGAAAACTATGTAAAAAGAGCAATATCTAAAAGAATAATAAAAAATGCAAAACTAGCTTCATGGCAAAAATGTACGTCCAGCATCTCAAGCAATATGTCTACCAAAGAAATTTGGAACAATATTAGAAAAATGAAAACATCTCTTCCACGAATTATTCGAAACAACTACATCTTGATTACAGATGACCAAACCACATGCGACATCTTTGCAGACTCAACATGTCGTCCAATTCTTATACAATGAAGTATTCCACCTTAAAAAAAAACTATTAAAAGAAAAAGAAATTATAAATTACAATACTTGCGAACCGCTCGCTTACAATTCCATCTTTATCTAAGAAAGTTAATGTTCTACTAAAAACCACTAAAATCTCAGCCCGGGAACCGATGAAATTAAAGAAGTGTAATAGAATTAATATTCTTTTAGACTTCTATAACTATATTTGGCTACATGATCTTCTTCCCAACTCCTGGAGAATCTCCATGCTTATCGCTATCAATAAAGAGGGTTAAACCAAGAAACCAAATAGGCAGCTATCGCCCAATCTCAGTGACTAACCATCTTTGCAAAATCCTAGAAAGAATGGCCAACAAACGTCTTATGTGGTGACTCCAAACGAAAAATTTGCTCTCTGCCTTTCAATAGTGTTTTCATTCTAAAAAATACTATCGACCATTTAGTGCGTTTTGAAATGGATAACGGGACTACCTTTATTAAAAATGGTTGCCACTTGCTTGCTACCTTCCCCCTAAAAGCATATTATGATAGTACAGGGAAGTACAATATTCTCCTTAAAAAAATTCTGAAGTCTCGTTCATTCTATGTCCGAATAAACAATCTCCAATCATTTTTTCATTCATTAGAAGATGGAATTCCGAATGATTTCTTCTTACTGTCCTTAAAACACTATAAATACTTATATTTCAACTTAAATCTCTTGGAGATGATCTTGTAATATACCGCTCTTCAAAGTCACAGCAAACTAATGAAAGGTAGCTTCAAATATGTCTCAACCACCTGTAAAAATGTTCCAACAAAACTGGTTATTCCTCCTCTCTAAATAAATCTGTAGTAATTCATTTCTACAGGAAAAGAAACTCTCCCAAATTAAATTTACTTCACTTAATCAAAGAAAAGAAGATTTAATATTTTTGGGTATGATATTCGATAAAATTCGAACAGAAAGCGACCTTAACATGATCCAAATACTCCCATATACAACATGGAGATCCGAATAAAAAATGTATAAATCTATAATTTATCTAAACTAGATTAGCAACAGGTGCTTTTCCCAATTCTCTTGTACCAAGTCTGTAGAGTCTAAATCGTCAAACAAATCTAGAATACTGATTCCTGATTTCGATATCTTTTGATCCACCCGCTCTACCTGACACTCTAGGCACTAACTAACTCCGAATCATAATTTGCTAGTTCCTTCCATATATATTATCAGCTAAAAGTATTAATACTACAAGCTGATGGACCTGAGTCCCTAGATGGAGCAATGGCAGCAGTTATCAGAGAGGAGAAATCCCTTTTTTAAAACTTAACTCTCTCTGTTCTACAGAGTCCAAGCCACCACTCAGGAACCTACATAGAAAGAGGAATTCAATAAATATGAATTTTCTTTTGTAAAAACACTAATTCAAGACGAATGGGAATCGAACGAAGATAGTAAAATTATTTAAAATTAATCCTAGATTATTTGATGTCTTCCACATTAAAGACATTTTTCGAAAAGAAAATGTTGAATGCAAACGACTAGGAATAGGCCACATTAAACTAACACATTTATATTTACTAAAAAAATGAAAATCAGTCAACTGTCAAACTTGTCAGCATCCACCTCTCAGTAAAACACATCATATCCAACTACATACTTTGTATACAGCACTCAAATCTTGCTGGTACTTTTCCAGATGACATGAACCCATGGATAAGATTAAGTTACTAAATTACAAATAATAATCATTCCAGTTACTCCATCTCTTTCAAACATTAAAATGATAAGGTGCCAAATGGTCTAAGTAACTGATCTGGCTCAGGCCAATAAATCTATTCATTCATTCATTGATTTTTTAGACATCACTTGATAGTTGATTGTTCTTTTTTAGGTGTCCTGGATTGAAATTGTTGAAAGGTTGCCACCCTACTAGCCATATTATGTTTAGGATACCTCCCACAGGAACATTTCATGCTCCCGTGCTTTTGCACATCATCGTGTTGTACTTTACTATTTAAACTTGTATCTAAAAAGTAGCGAATATCGCTAAATCGAATTATTGTGAATAATAAGTCCGAAAAGCGAATAATAGCAAAGATTCTTATTTATTTTGCAATATGAAATTTGTGGCAGTAGCACAGCGTACAGGGTGATCCAATATAAATTTTACCTCCCTTAACTTTCTTATTTGTGAGTTTAAGAAAAAATGTTATATACAAAATTTGTAGGAGTTTTATCTATAATTTCTTGATATTGCTTTTTGTTATACAGGGGGTCTCAAAAATAAGTTATTTAGAAAAACACACTTTGTTTTAAAGGAATACTCTGTAGACTTTTACATTTTTGGATTCTTGGAATACATTTTAGAAAATTTTATATACATATTGATCTATACATATCTTCAACTGTTTACGAATTATAGGCTATTAAAAATCGACTCTTATCGACTTTCATCCATTTATAAAATTATTTTAAATTTAAACAATATAATGAAACTTATAATGTCAACATAACAATACCTAACCATAATGATAGCAATAACCATAAAAGTAATAATAATAATAACAATAAACAAAACCAAAATCTACAGAATAAATATGCTAAACTATCATTAGGATGATATATCAGTAATGTCTAACTGATAAATTCGGTTAATTGTTGAAAGTGGCCACCATTCATTTGAATACATACTTCTTCAATTTTTCTAAAGCCTGCAATATCCAGTTTGAATGACTGGTGTTTATATTGTTTCTTTCCGTCCTAATTTCATCTTTAATTATGTCAAAATTTCTGTCCCGCGTGAAATAATTTTCTTTTTTACATGACCCCGAAAAAAAAGTATCTAGAACCATGAGGTCTGGACTATTGGCTGGCCATAAAGTTGTTCAGTATTTCCCTATCCAAGTTTCATAACTTGATTATGCCGAGGCGCTCCATCTTGTTGCCAAATAATTTCGTGTCTTTAGTCCAGTTGCATATTATCTATTAGATCTCCTACATCTTCACTTAAAAGCGTTAAGTATTTATCGCCTGTTAATGCGCCGTCCTAGAATTAAGGGCCTAAAATTATGTTGGGTTTAATACCACACCAGACATGTATAGTCCATTTGACGCTCAGAACGTTTGACTTCGAAATACTTTTGTGGATTTTCCAACGACCAGTAGTGTAAGCTTTTGTGATGGGTATTCTAGCTGTAGTAAAACATAACTCGTCAGTCCATAAAACTTGCCGTATTTTCCTCAGTCAGGTACTGTACTTTTTACTCAGTTTATGAGGATGCCATTTATTATTTTTTAAAATTGTCCATATTTTGCGCAAATCGCGAACTCCATCACGGATGGATATATATATATATATATATATATATATATATATATATATATATATCAAATTTTACAGATAGGGGGCGCTGGTACGAGATTCGGTCGGTGATTTTATAAAGACAGTGGCAACAAGATAGTAAGCAATTTTTTATTGGTTCGGCCATATTGCTGCAAAAATCGCTTTGTTTACTTTTCGCCTGACTATGACCGTAAATGTCTTAAGTTTAAGTTTACTAAAAGAAAAGTTATTAAATATTGCACATTATTATATTTTGGTTTTATTTTGCTGTAAAAGAAAATATTGTGTCATGTCTTAGTGTATGTTGTACTTCATTCAGCACCTCAATTTGAGGTAGAAGCTCTCTAAGATTAGCATAAAAGAAACATTATTTTGTAGGCCTTCTTCAGTACATATTAAATTACTAAATTCACTTGGTAGACAACTCTCATTAATCGCTTGCATAAACATTGTTATTTGTTAAAAATCTAAATGAAAAAGTAAGTTTGTACTAGACAGTTCGTGATTAAAGTAAAACATTAACATAACCCTACATTTACAACTGACGCCTACAGAGGTTGTCAATATAAAAGTAGATTAATTAAGTCATATTTTGCAAAAAAACTAACGATAATATGAGTGCCCCAATTTAAACCTTTTGCATCAATTTGGCTGCTGGGCTTCTATTGTCGCCACTTCGTCACACTTAATTAGTTGTATATGTGTTGGGTTATCATCTACGGGTAACAAGTTAAAATGGTTCACAATGGCTTCACATACCATAAGAAAAAAAAGTAGCTTTCGTCACTCAGCGACATTTTATAGAAAATTAAAAATATCACAACTTGGTTATGTGATACCTGAACAAAACAGCCTAAAGCGGTATTTTAAGGAAACAAAAAATAAAAACGAAACAAAGGGTTATGGTTATGATAGATGGCAGAATTATAGTAGTGACTCAAGTACTGCAACTCTCCGCGTGCTACGGCACAACGCATTAAATTTTAAAGAACCGGTGGAATTTTTGCAAATCCGCTTGGTAATAATATATAGTATGGGATTAATGGGAACTTTGTAGATAACTAGTAGACTTCAAAGTAAGGCAAAATAATCCAAAACTATAAAAGCGTATGGGAGCAGTCGTAGACACTTGATGTTATGTAATTTTCTCAGTAAAGAAATGCATCCAACCTAAAAGTAAAAGTCCAATAGAACGCCATTGTTTATTTTCATCTTCCTCTATAAATATTTAGCTAGGATGTTTGTTTTTGTGAGTATAAAGATTAAAAATGCATACAAATTAAACATTACGTTACAAAAAGAACCACTCTTTATAATAAGATATTTAATGGTAATTACTATTTAAACCAAAGTCCAAAATTACATTTTTGAGATTTAAATTGGCCAATATATTTGACCAAAATGAATTGAAAATTAACGAATTTTAAAGGCGCGTAATTTTTTTACAACTATCATCAGCATATTCACCAGATACATTACCTGTGTTTTAATTTTAGGTCCTTAGCATAGCCAGAAAACTAAGTGAAAAGCATGTATCCTACCTCAAATACCAATAACCTGTCCTACACCATATTCCCAATTTGAGTGTTTGTAGTCGCCATAACTGTTTTGCTTGTATTAAAACGAACCATACATATTTTTAAAACGGATTAAATAAAGACAGAAATAAGGAAGTGACGAATAGGGTAAATTATTACTATTCGGCTACTTAAATGGAACTATACAATTCCGTACTATCTACGTAATAGTCAAAGTCACAGTTACATGTTATTCACGAAATAGCTACCCTAAAATTGTAGAACGTGGCGACACCAAGTGCCGGTTACTTCAATGAAAATACTTGTGATAGCAATAACGTATTCATGGCTAAAAGTGCTACTTGAGTTGCTTTGTCTTTTTTTCCTCTACAAGGATTTATCCCTCAGAAGTAATAAATAAACCCGTTTAAATGCAATTTACGACGGTGTATCCCTAATTCTGTCTTCTCCATGAATTTTCATGTATTTCAAATGTTTCTTGTTCAGAAAACACCATAATGAACACTCAAACACTGGTACATACCCATATAATATAAATAGATGTCTAGTTTTTTATCCTGATTAGAGTTGCTTAGTATTTTTTTCCTCTTCAAGGAGTTATCCCTCTGAAGTAATATACACGTTTAAATGCCATTTTAGACGGTATATGCCTATTGCCGTCTTCGCCACGAATTTCCATGTATTTAATATATAAAGAAAAAAATTCAAAATTTTCTTGTTCAGAAAACACTATACTGAACAGTCAAACAGTTGTTCAGACAAATTTGTATCGCAATTGGGATTTATTAAAAACGCCAGAGTTGTGATAATTGAACAAACTACTAATGACAACATGGCGATGCATGGCCTACCAAGTGAAGATGTAGTTTTTAGTATATTCGGTATCCATAAAAAAATAATGTACGATTTTTCCGTTTGCCCCAGTATACAAAAAAAGTTAATATTATTTTCTAAACTCTGAAATAAAAATGTTGGAAAGGGGAAACATTTTATAACGAATGAAAATCGATAAAAGTCGATTTTCAATCGTCAATAATTCGTAGTGTTGAGGATAGGTATAGAACAATATATAAAGAATCTTCATCCAAAAATATAAAAACATACAGGATATTCCATTTAAAAAAGTGTTTTTTTAAATAACTTATTTTTGAGACACCCTGTATAACTAAAAATAATTTTAAGAAATATTGGACAAAAAACTTACAACTTTTGTATTTAACATTTTTTCCTAAACTTATAATGGATCACCCTGTACATACTAAGATTGCTATGGCAGTAAGTTTTTGTTATATTTAATAACAATAATTGTTTAGTTCAGTTAAAATTTTGAAATAATAAATAAATTTCAAATTATATTCTATTTACCTCTTGTTGTCGCCCTATTTATGGTTTCCCACAGACTAGATATTGGTGGAGCTACACATTCGTTTTATTTATTTATTTTTAAATTTAAAACAGCAGTATATAAGCAGCATAATCAATTCAAAATTGGTTAAAAAAAAGATTAATGATTAAATGGCTTACCCTTGCATATCCCTCAGTAGTACGGGATGTAATACTAACCTGAAAGAAAAAAAATATTATCATTACACTCGAATATCTGTCATATCTAAAATGACGAATTTTAATAAACCGCAGCGTAAAAAATAAGCCTTCTTAATCTTAAGTTATTCTATTAAAAATATTTTTCTACGACTATCAAATCATTTGTTTATAACCAAAGCGATTTTAGCTAGATAATGTTATTGATTACCTATACCATGGATATTAGACATCATACCCATGAGTGATGATTTCATTACTCACAGGCTGCAATCAATCACAAAGCACTTCCATCGTTTAACTCTTTGTATTGCCCAATACAGTATCTAATACCGCGGTTAAAACAATTAATCGCGAATGCCATGAAAAAACAAAAGAGGATAATCGGCACGTCAGGCAACGGCATATTCACGCAATGCTTGTATTGAAAATAGATTCTTTTGCCTAAATTTCTTTCTTAAGTTAGTTAACTTTCCTTAGAATGAGTGTAAGTGATCAAAGTGAGATTAATAGTACACTGCTAAATATTATTGAACCAGCCAAAACCACTTCGGACGAATTATCACCAGAAATTTCGAGGAAAAAGTATGAAATTTGGTATAAACTAGCTATTTATGGAGTGGAGAAGTCACAAAAATGTTGTCTATTACGGATGCAACAAAGGTAAGAGATTTAGAATTTTTAATTTATATTGTATTAGAGTCGTAGAAAAAAGTATAGTATTTTACTCGGTAATGATTACTACTTGCTGCTTTTTATAAAAAACTTTGTATATATTTTATCTCTCTAAAGTCACGTTATGACCTAAACTACACGAAATAATTAAATAACTATTAAAATAAATCGTGGCATTTTACGCCATGCTCTAATCACAATTGGGGTCTTGTTGAGAGTAAGTAGGTATTTGGGATTTGGCAATTTTTTCAAATTTTAAACTAAAGCCTATATCCCGTAGTACAGATTAAAAAAATAAAATTTGCAGACAAAGCACTTTTGACCCAACTGGTCAAATTCCTTGCAAATTTCAAAACTTTGAAATGAAAACATTCCTTAATATGGGATTAGGTATATAAAAATATTTACAGTGTTGCCAAGTTGCCTTACATTTCTTGATTTATGATTTCATGTATAATATCCTATACCTAATTTCAACTGTTTTTAAGATATTTTGAATTTTACTCAGTTCCAAAATTTGTATACTTTTCCAACATTTGCTTAACGCTGTTCGGTGACGGTCTCTGTTTATCTGGATATCTATCAGCAAATATCTGCCATGTTCTTGTTAAAGTCCCCATAGATAATAAACAAATTCAAATAATCCTCGTGTGTGTAATTTAATCGCCCCGACATGATTATTAGTTTAATAATTATTATAATTACTATAATAAATAAATAATATTTTAGTAGGTAATTGTCAAACGGCAATAAATATTACGTTTCTATAGTAACCAATTGGTTTTGTTCTCGCCAGGCCTCCCTATCATGGCCAACTAACAAGAAAACTTAGAAGCCGTCTGGCATTATTAGAATAAAAAATGTTAAATCGTCAATAACTCAAAAACTACAAATTTTTGGAATAGACAACTTCATACAAAGTCACCCTTATTTTAAGTGTTAAATAAGATAAAATTATAAAAATTGGGGGTTTCCGTTTGAAAAAAGTAACTTTTATTTATTATAAAAATATCAGCACAGGCCACTAAAGTGTACTCTTTTAGACAAGGAAACTAACCGCAAATAAATAATAGAGATTTCGATAAGCAGATATTTATAGTTATGTCTAGACCTGCAAACGTCATTTTTTACATAAAATTCAAAATATCTCAAAAACAGTTGAATTTAGGTATAGGATATTATACATGAAATATACCTAGAATTTTTCGAGGAATCCAAAAATTTTATTATATGATTAGATGAAAGCGTCGCCATCTTGAAAATACTTTGATCGAATTGCCCCATCGACTTTAGTTAGCTGCCAAAATTTTAAATTTTTCCTACTTTTTGAGAAATCGATCGCCGCAGTTCGTCGAGGGACACCCTGTATAGTAACAGTAGACGTTTATAATCATAATAGTGTCTTACTGCATTCCAGTTAATGAGTCTAAAAGTCATTTGATGTTTCCAAATGATATTTATTATTATTACTATTCTCAGCAGCCTATTCAGAATATTTTTTACTTCCCTCATAAAAGGGAAGTATTGTAATCGCGAAAAAATCACCCTCCGAGATTTTTTCAGACCTTTACGTTTCTTTCACGAAAAAACATGTTTTCTCGATTCTGTCTGTCGATCTGTCTGTTGGCGGCATAGCTAAAAACTACTTACCCGATTGACCTCAAATTCTGGTCAAAAATTAAGGGTCATATGGGGAGGACCTGGTAACATTTTGGTAAATATCCAATAAGGCAAAACAAAATAGCGGCCTAGTGAAATGTTAAAAAAATTATTACTAAGAAAATGCTGATCCAATTTACCTCAAATTTTGCATAAAAATCAAGTATTATGAAGGAATCAACTGTTAAAAAATTTTCGTACTAATCCAAGATGACAGAACAAAATGGCGGCTTAATAAAGTATTTAAAAATTCAGCCTGAAAAAACTACTTAATGAACTGATTTCAAATAGTGTGCCATAACTGATTGTAGTATCGAGATGAACTAGTAAAACTGTGGTACTAATTCGAGATGACGGAATAAAATGGCGGCCAAATAAAATTTTGATAATCTCAAAAAATCGCCCTAGCAGGTTTTACATATCTTCGCGTTTTAGCGTCCCTAGATGCCAAAAAATATTTTTTATCAATTCCTTCAGTCCACCTTTCGGTTTGTATGTCTGTCTGTCAGTTTGCGGCATAGCTTAATCCGATTATTTATATGAAATTATGCCCCAATCAAGTGTGGCATAGCTAGAAACTGGTAAAATATTGGTAGGGATTCAATATATCGGAACAAAATGGCGTTCAAAAATGTTTGAAAAGACAGTATATATGTGTTCATAAATAACTATGTACTGAACTAAATTGGTTCACACTTCATTATTCCTAATAAAAGGAAATATTCTTAACGAGGGAAGTTCCGGGTAACGGAAATTTACCGATTTTTTTCAATTCTGAGCGCACTGTAATCTCTGCTTTGTTGTAACTAATACCTCAACGAGGCTTCCTTCGCTCGACTCCCATAGGTTTATAGGTGACAGTGGCGTGCATACAATATAAGCAAAAACATTTCCTACCCTAGGAACACGGTTAGGTAATCTATTTTTCTTTTGTCAATTCTCTTCACTATTTGAAATAATTATGGCCTTTTCCCAATATGGGTTATTATAGTAGTAACTGATCAGTTTAGTCTTTCTTTCTCACCCTCTCATGTACTTAAATAAATTATAAAAATATACTGAAAAATTTTTAGAAACAATAATTTATTTGTTTAAATTATTCGTCATAATATTCTCAACTTAGCTCATATGAAATGCTTAAATTTTATGAAGATAAGAAAATGTGTCCTCTATTTCTTTAATTATTAAAGTTTGCAGATTTAATAACAATAAAATTAATTAGTAGTGGCTCTGCGGAATGGTCGTTTATTGTTTAACAATAAGTCCCACTTCTTAGCGAAACACATGTTTAAAGAATTTACCGGTTAGTGTTACATGGCTTAAAAACAAATAGCCGCATTATTAAACCGATTTTTTACAAGGAACTAATGCATTTTTTTTTGGGACCAAAAATGTTATTCATTTGAGAGCTGTTTTAAGTCACTATAAATTAAGTTCAAACTGTTTATAGACATGCTGATGCAAGAGAGAAACACTTTTAAGGGGTAAGTAATTTTGAGAACATAGTAAATTATTATTGCCTACCCTGTTTCAAAAGGCACTGTACGCCACTGATAGGTGATCTAAGTTTAATCTTGCGTTTAAAGCCATGATGACTGAAAGTATCTCTGCCTGCAAATTTCCGCAAAATAAGGAAATTCGTATAGACTCAGAAACTTACATAGATTCCAATCGAATTTTTGAAATTGAAAACTTGAATTATGCAACAAAAACTATATCGGTGCATGTTGAAAGGGTGGACGAATTTTGTTTTGTTATTCGAATTTTATTAAGATGTTAAACATGTAATGTCAGGGAGGGAGGTGCGAATTACGATTTTCTACATGACATTGTAACCATTGGGTATGCTCAGGAGGGGCGATGCTTTTTTTGACCTACCTCTAAATCCGCCTTTGATTACTCAGGCAATTACCTTCAAAATTTAAAAGCATGCCTATATTTGTATTAAATATTTTTTAAAGCATGTTACTAATTAATTTGAAAACATTTTAATCAATTTACCAAAGTTGCCACAATTTTTATTACCAATACATTAAAAAAAAATCAATCGTAAAAAAAGTTGCTTGGTAAAAAAATCTTGTTATTATCCTAAATTTCTTTCTGAACTCCTGCTAAAGCAAGACTACTTTCACTTGCAAAAAATCTTAATAACCCCCTCACGTTCAAACAAAAGCTCATACCACAAAGGCGCCAGTGTGTTACCAAGGCGACGCCATGTTTTGAACTGTGACGTAGAGCCGCCGCGTCGATATCTTACGACGGTGCAAGCTGTGGAATTTTTAATATGCATGCAAAGTGCATTGCGGCACAAGAACACCATTCAGTGAAAGACGAGTCCGATGACACGCTTCATTCCGGCGAAATGAGGCCATTCGGGATCCATACGATCCCGACTCCTTATATGGCTTACATGTATGAAATATACCTCTAATAGAGTACAATGCGGGGTTTACTCTATTTACTTTACATTTACAAAATTTGCCGAGGTGATATATAAAACTTTTGGCTTTGCTCACAATGTACATTTTTCTTACACAGTGTTCCACATAAAAGTATCCATTATACTATCTGGAAATCCGTAATAGATACGTTTCTTTAAATTTGAAGTTGTTTTAAAATATAATGTTTCCATATATACAGAGTGTCCCAATTTTCCTAGGACGACATCAACTATAAAATTTTAAATGGAATGAATGTATTTTTGTCCATTATTTGATTCCCTGCCAAAAATAAATATAAGTTACCTATTTAAACTATAGTCGATTTCTGCGTAGTTTCCGAAATAATTAGGGATATACGTGATTTTTTGAAAACTGGAGTTATTTTTGAAATCACTATAAAATTTCCAGTTTATAAAGCATCAATGCATATACGGAATAAAAAATTTTTGTCCATTCCTATACAGCGTGAACATACTACGAAATCAATCTTGTACCCTTTTAAAGTGTAAAAAGTCGATTTTTTTTAAATAGAACACCCACTATGTTTTTTATTTATGTAAGTTATCATAAAAATGCCTACATGCTATCGATGCAATGCATCGATTACTGCAAATAAGTGGAAAACTGTGATAGGTACGAGAATAATGCAAAATACGATAGAACTAAAGAAATGAACAATGGTTTAAATTTTATCTCAGAATTCATACAGGGTGCTGCAAAAAAAAATCCGCAAGATAAATTTGTAGGTGGTGCAAAAAAATGTAACACTTTGTATATTATCATACACGATTTTATTATTTTATCGTAGAGGTTCTTAAAAATAATACATGTTCTAAATTTGAACTAATTGTCTCAGAAGGAACTGAAAAAAAACGCAAAAAACGAGAAAAAAATTGAAACTTTGACACCCTGTATAACGAAAATGGTGCATTTTTGACCATGTATATATTGATTTTTTTCCTCTTTTGTCGAGTACTATCCCCCCTGAAATATGTCCACATTAATTAACGCCCTATATACAGTGTGTGCCAGATTCGCTTCTCTATACAGGGATCTCGGCTCCTATTATACCTACAGCAAAGATTAAATGGGGAAAGTTTTAGAGGAAACTTATTGCATTCGATATCCGGCTTCAGATTTACGATAGATTAATTGTTTTTGGAAATATCGGGGAAAAACCGAAAATGGCGGATTTCGTTTTTGGCCAGTATATCCAGAAAGGTAAATTTGACAGCTGCCAAAATGTGACATTATTGGGACACATTTTTAAGACAAATAAGATGGCGTATATGACACGTCTTCATTGTTTTTTGTTAACCCGCAACCCGCCTCAACTTTCATTTTTCTTATGGCCCCCATATTGGATTTTTCGATTTTTGAAAAGAACCAGTCTAGTGATGTCTACAAGTGCATTAAAGATTTTAGTATCATCGAAATATTACACTTCGTAAAGTTAAGTTTCAGTTTTTTCTAAGGAGGCCATGATTTAAAGTAATGTTAGCTCTCAATGCCTTTCTAAGAAGGCCATGATTTATCTGTAACAAAAATGGATTTTGACTTTGACGTTAAGTTAAACAGTTGAAAGTATCAAAGCTGTGTTTTAATAAGTAGTAGGTAGGCTTTTATCCCAATAAAATCACAAATCTGACACATAAATTGTCAAAACCTATAGAAAATGGCGTGAATTCCGTATTCAAATGAAGAAAAGGTGGAGATGTTAGCTCTGTACTTTCAATCATACAGAAACGCCGACGTTACCTCAGCAAGGTATTTGGAGATGTATCCCGGACGACGGCAGTTTCATAAAACCAAATTCAGGAAAATCGTAGTTAATTTAATTAACCATGGTGCCTTCGAACAACCTAGAAGCGGATACAATAATAACAATGAAAATCGAGACAGAAACATTTTACAAGCTATCAACGAAAAGCCTAGTGCATCGGTAAGAATTGTAGAACAGGAAACTAATGTACCAAAATCAACAGTACAGAGAGTTTTAAAAAATAATAAGTACCATCCATACAAACCCATAATAGTACAAGGACTTAAAGAAACTGATTTTCCAAGACGACTACAGTTCTGTGAGTGGTATACTAGGAGATGTAATGAAAATCCTGATTTTGTAAATCATGTCTTGTGGTCCGATGAGAGCAGGTTCACGAATTGTGGAGTCTTTAACAGGCATAACCGTCATCATTGGGCTGTGCAAAATAAGTGGCAGATCATTGGTAAGTTAATCTAACCAAACTTTTTCAAATAGGCCCCAAATGATGGTCAAATAATAATCTTTTTTTTTTCGTTTAGTTTTATGATACAAAAAGAGTATAAAAAAAAAGTAAAACGTTCCACTCTAGTCAGTCACCTTACTTTTTTGATATTGTATTACATTTTTATTTAATCATTTTGTACTGTAGTTTCGAAGAACCTATAAAAATAGAATTGGGTTGTATAAATTTATTAACACTATCTAAATTTTCTGCAGATTTAGCTAATTCTCTAAAATTATTTTGATTGTCTGAATTTAAAGATTTATTATTACCCGGGAAGCCTACTTCTTGCGTTATGAAAAAAATACCATATTAATCAAATGTCGAATTTTTTTTCGATTTTCATTATGATTTATAGAAAGGCGTTCAGCTTTATTTCCGAATAATTTAAATTTTAAAGCGCAAGGGGTTTGTTCTTTTGATATTTTATGTTTTATTAAGGCACGGTGTACTTCTTTAAGATTATTATATCACTGAAATAAATTGATTTAGTATTTCCGAAATTAATATGCAATACCAACAAAATAATTTATTACGGCTATTACTTCCCGCTAACCAAATACGTTTTTCTTTTTCATAATAAAGCTGAATAGGTTTCAACTGTATACAAGCTCATTCATTACGGGATGTTTCGATAATTATTTTTGGAAAGAAAATATCTATTTTTTGATAAAGATAATTTTTCCTTTATAATTTAGAGTTTCTAGTACCATCCGGCCGACCTGCTGTCCTTGAGTGTTGGGCACCTATTTATAAATTATTAATCATTTCAGGAAATCGACTTATTGGACCATTTTTGTTTGACTACAACCGAAACGGGCAGAGGTACCTAGAGCTTTTGCGAAACCAGGTTGTACCAGCCTTACGAGCTATTCTAACGGAAGATGAATTAAGAAGAACTTGGTTTCAACAAGACGGATGTCCGGCTCACAATACCATTCAAGTCAGGAACTTCTTAAGCGAGCAGTTTGACGAAAGAATAATTTCTTTAAATGGTCTAATATCTTGGCCTCCTAGATCCCCTGACCTGTTACCCTTGGATTTCTACCTCTGTGGTCACACGAAGAATGAAATCTATGAATTTGATCCCCCCGTGACCATAGAAATACTGAGACAAAGAGTTCTGGACACATTTAGAAATTTTAACCGAAATACACTTACCAGGGTTGTACGAAAAACAGTCCCAATTGTCAAAAATGCCTCGATGCAAATGGACGTCATTTTGCAGATTTGTAAATTAATGTTACCCACTTACAAAGTAGTTAAAGCTCATTTAGATTTTTTAAGTCGTTATTTACGTTCATGTTGTATTGAAAATTCGATGCGTTCAATACATTACTTATTAATGTAATCTTGTGACAAATAAATCATGGCCTCCTTTAAAAACATTGAAACCTAATTTACGAAGTATGATATTTTGATGACACTAAAATCTTTAATGCACTTGTGAGATATCACTAGAGTGGAAATTTTAGGCTGTTTCCAAAAATCAAAAAATCCAATATGGCGGTCATAAGAAAAACGAAAGTTGAGGCGGGTTGCGGGTTAACAAAAAAAAAATGAAGACGTGTCGTATACGCCATATTATTTGTCTTAAAAATGTGTTCGAATAATGTCGCATTTTGACAGCTGTCAAATTTACCGTTTTAGATATACTGGCGAAAAACGAAATCTGCCATTTTCGGTTTTTCGCCGATATTTCCCAAACTTATTGATCGATCGTAAACTGAAGCCAGATATCGAATGCAATAAGTTTCCTCTAAAATTTTCCCCATTTAATCTTTGCTGTAGGTATAATAGGAGCCGAGATCTCTATATAGAGAAGCGAATCTGGGACACACTGTATACTTAAATTAAATTGGTAGTTTAAAAACGCTCTTATATCTCTCTCAGTGGTATGGAGCATTATCTTGTTGATATACCAAATCTACACGAATATGTTCAGGAAGAAATTGAGTTTTTTCATAATTTGATTTTTTAAAAGGTTTAAACATATTTTCCATTCAAATAGTGGCCAGACCCTATTATGCAGTCATTTATAATCCACACCCCACTTTAACACTTTCATGTCCTTGCCTTTTAATTTGGTTTACCAAATGTTTATTTGTCTCAGAACAGTAGTGAGTATTTTTTTGTTATGCATCCCGCAGTAGAAAATATGGCCTCATCTGTCCAAACGATTTTATTTCAAATCCCTCTCTCAAAATGCAGGTCCATCATTTGCATCCAAAAATTTAGTCTGGTCTGATAATCAGCTTCACTTAAAAATTGAACTGGAAGAAACTGATATGGGGATATTTTGTTTTCTTTTAATACTCGATGTATGCTGGTCATGGAGAAATTCAAATCCCTTTGTGCATCTCTTAAAGAGTTGGTAGGATATTCAATGAAATATAATAAAACCTTCATTTGAAAATCTTCAAAGACGACTGAACGGGCTTTTTCCGAAACGTTTTCCCTTTTTCTATATTTCAAAACTTCATGAGTTGATAAATACCTGCAAATTTTGTCAAAAATGTTCTTGTTTGGTATCCTTGACACGGGAAATTTTCAGCGATACTCTCTTAATGCAAGTGCTGGACTTATTATTTTGAATGTAACAGTTAAACAAATTGACTTGAATATTGAAGCATTTTTTAAAATAGAACAAGTAAACACCGATACAAGGAAAGTTTTTAAAGTATATTTATTTTAAATTTAAATGATTACAATAAAAAAAACAACCACTAAAAACACAAATAAATTGAAAAACTGTAGAAATTTAAAACAAATAGTTATATTATCCATTCCGTGGCCTCATATAGTTTTTTTAAATTGCTATTTTCTTTGTAACCAAATAATTTAGGTATCGAACATATATATACAGGGTGTCCCAAACTGATTTAGCCAGACTCTAGTTCCCAAACCGTTTGAGATATTTAGTTCGAATAAAAACTAGAATTTGTAGCTATGAGGATACTTTAAAATGGCTTCGAAGAAAAATGTTTGAAAAAAAATAATCCCAAAAATTCGACCCTAACCTTAAAATTTTAAATGCCATCCTGTATATTTTTTTATATAATTGTGTAGGATTGTAAATTCCCTATTCAGTACTTTTTTCTGATTGAAAGTCGGTTAAGAAACAGCTTAGATAATTAACATTTTATCTTCCTATCAAGTTAGCTATGGGGTAAATTAAAAATCCACTTAAAAGAAAAGAAAACAATATCAAGTTAGCCATGATTCGATAAAACAAAAACAAAACATTTCGGACACTTATCAAATTGAACTAAATGAGAGTGCAAGTGAGGTTCTTTATTATTCCTGTCAATTTCGTGTTAAAATGCCAAGTTTGTTTACTGTAGAAGAATACGTTGATATGATTCTAATTTACGGTGAGTGCTTAAAAAATAAAAGAAGAGCCAGAGACGTATATCGCATTCGTTTTCCTAATCGTCCAACGCCAAATGAAAATAAATTTGTGAACCTAGAACGCATCCTGAGGCAAGGACATTTCCCGACTGGGAATCACAATCATTCCAGAAGATCAGTACGTAGTGAAGAAAATATTATAAATGTTTTAGCATATGTACATTTCAATCCTCGTGTGTCAATTCGAAAACTCTCTGAAGAACTTAATATAACAAGATGTTCTGTTAAGCGTATTTTACAAGACTTTAATTATCATCCTTATAAAGTTCATCTGGTGCAAGGAGTCTATCCAGGTGACACTGACAGTCGCCTGCAGTTTATTGCAAGCATATTAGTTAAAATTGAAGACGATTTAGCATCCATTTTTAGCTGAAATATTGTGGGGTTTTGAAGCCAAGTTCCACAATAATGGTCTCATTAACGGGCATAATTCCAATTATTCGTCTCCAGTTAATCCACATTGGGTAATGGAGACTAGATTTCAACGCATTTGGAGTGTCAATGTTTGGTATGGATTATTTAATGGAAGTATCATTGGACCCTATTTTTATGAAGAGACTTTAACGGGAGAAAGGTACCTGCACTTTCTACAACACGTTTTACCTCAATTTCTAGAAGAAATTTCGTTGGCTGAACCACAACAAATATGGTGGCAGCAAGATGGAGCACCTGCTGATAATGCTCACGTAGTTACGGAATTTCTCCAGAACAGGTTTAAGGCTAATTTCATCGCAAATGCTTCTCCCGTAATAAGATGGCCTGCACGTTCGCCTGATGTTTCCCCCTTAGATTTTTTCTTGTGGAGAACCTTAAAAGATATGGTATATTTAAGTAAATCCAATGACGTAAAGGACCTGAAGAATAAAATTAGAAATGCCTGTCGCAGAATAACGCCACAAATGATAATTGCTACATGTACGCGAAACCTTTTGACAAGATTACAATACAATTTAACACATTTATTGCCGTAGATAATCTCTAAAATAAAAAAAATACATTGTAATTTTCTTATTTTGTTTTAAGCGGATTTTTAATTTACCTCATGGCTAACTTGATCGGAAGATAAAATGTTAATTTTTTAAGCTACTTCTTAACCGCTTTTTAATCGGAAAAAAGTGCTGAATAGAGAATTTCCAATACTACAAAATTATGTAAAAAATACAGTCGTTTCGAATTTTAAGGTTACTATTTTTTGGGACTTTTTTTTTTCAAACATTTTTCTTCGAAGTCATTTTAAAGTATCCTCATAGCTACAAATTCTAGTTTTTATTCCAACTAAATATCTCAAACGGTTTGGGAACTAGAGCCTGGCCAAATCAGTTTGGGACACACTGTATATATATATATATATATATATATATATATATATATATATATATATATATATATATATATATATATATATATATATATATATATATATATATATATATATATATATATATATATATATATATATATATATATATATATATATATATATATATATATATATTATATATATATATATATATATATAATATATCGACATTTGCATAAATAAAAAACATCACTATTTAAAAAAACGTTTTCACTTTAAAAACGTGCAAGATTGATTTCATACTATGTGCACCTTGTATCGTGTGAACAAAAATTTTGTATTCCGTATATGCACCGATGCTTTATAAACCGAAAATTACCACCTAAAGGCCTAATTTTAGATTTTTGCTATTTTTTTATAGTGTTTAAAATGGTAACTTATGCTCATTTTTGATAAGGAATGAAATATGTATTGCTACGTGACAGGTATTCTGGATCACCGATTGTCGAATAATTAACTAATCCTAAAAACAGTGATATACGGCTATCTTAGCTTATGATGAAATGGTATGAAGCAAAGCTTGCGGTTGTAGAACGAAATTTCTGCATTTTGTCATAAATCCTTTCTTGAAATAAAACGATACTGATTGAAAACAAAATAGCAAAGTGCCAATACGAATACACAGTTATTAGTAACATGTCTGGAAAATCGGTAAATTTCCTTTACCCGGAACTTCCCTCGTTGTGAATCTTTCCTTTTATTACCTTTTATGTACTGCGAGCCAACAACTCCAGAAGAAATACTCAAAGTGATCAATAACCTTAACAACACTAACTCATGCGGCCCAGATGATATCCCAGTGAGGATTGTTAAAGAGATTGCGAAATCTCTGAGTGTACCTTTGAGTAAGTTGATAAATCATTCCTTTCTGAGTGGAGTATTTCCAGATAGACTCAAATTATCGAAGACATTGGCTATTTTTAAAAATGGTGATACATTTCTTGCTGAAACTACCTCCCAATAAGTATTCTTAGCGTTCAACGTTGGCTTTGTCAGAGATAAGCTTTTTAATATTGGCATTAGGGCGAATGTTCTAGAATGGATTATCTGTTTCTTGAGTGAAAGGAGATTGTATGTGTCCTTGAATGAATGTAGGTCGGATGAATACAAAATTTAATTGGGTGTAGCACAGGGGTCGATATTGGGTCCTCTAATCTTTACTCTTTTTATCAATGACCTCCCATCACATATAAATAACGGTATGGTAATAAACTATGCCGATGACACGTTGCTTTATCAAAAGCGACTTCTAGTGATCTTGTTGTCTCAATCACTAAAGTAGTTGATGAAATGACTGTATGGTGTGCCAAAATTAAACTTATTTTGAATGTCAATAAGACCAAATGCATTTATTTCAATAAAAATTTCTTACCAATCCCCAATATATCGCTTTCACAAAATACTAAATTCTTAGGCCTTACATTGGATCTAAACACAAATTAGGATCCTCATATAGAGGAAGTGGCGAAACGACTCCATGGGACAAGTCAGTACGAAGTGTCAGCAAGGCATACTTTGCCTTGCTGACACTTCGTACTGACTTGTCCCATGGAGCACTTATGCAAGTTTACTTATCATGTGATATTGTGGGGGGCTGCTGTTGGCATACATAGAATTTTCGTAATACAAAAAAAGAATTATTCGACTTATCTATAACATGAAGGGTCGCGAGTCATGTAGGGATATTTTCAAGAGACATAAAATCCTAACCTTTATATCCATATATATCTTTAAGTGCTGTCTCTACATAAAAAGAAATGTACATCATTTCCGCTCAAACTTACGGCTTACCATCAATATAGAACTCGTATTGCAAATGATTTAGTCTACGTAGTACACAACACGTCACACTTCGAAAAATCAGGCTGTTAGGATTTACGATAAACTTCCTGAATGTATAAGATCAGCCGATACATATAACAGCTATAAGAATAGGCTAAAAAAACATCTGTTTATGAAGGGTTTTTACTCTCTGGCAGAATATTTCTACAACAGAGACTAAATATGAAATTTCCAGAGATTTACTTGGACTTATGTTTCAGATATTTTAAAACTGACTTATTATTACTGTTTGTTCCTTCCTTATATTTTTATTTTACTTTGTTTTATTTAAATTTAGAATTCCCCTGTCATTGCTTAGAACTAGTATTGACTAATATTTTTCTATGTATGTTTTAACTCCTATATTTGTTTTGTTTATTTTATTTTTTTTTGTTTTTTTTTTAATTTGTATTTAATACTTTTGTTTACTTTGTGTATCTACCTTTACTGACGTGTCTGTTGTCCCTCTAGGATTTTTTTGTGACAAATAAAGAATTTGAATTTGAATTTGAAATAGTCAACTGTGACCCAATTTAGTTCCGTACATAGTCATTTAATAACACATATATACTGTCTATCTAAACATGTTTATTGGGCGCCATTTTGTAACGTCATGCTGAATTCGTACCAGTTTATCCCTATAACACATTTAATATTTCTGCAAAATTTAAAGTCAATTGAATAAGATTTTTTTTAATATCATTTGGCGGCCATTTTGTTTTGCTACCTTGCTATATACAGTGTGTATCAGCCAAATGGAATAAATTCGATAATAAATAAATGGGGGCGTGTTCGGAAAAACGCTTGGACCCGTCGATTGGTATTTTTAGTTGCTTATTTTCTCCAATAAAAACTTTTTATACAGGGTGTGTCCTGTAACAGTGGTCAATGCCAACTTTCTTATTTCAAATGCAACACCCCGGATATTATTTAATTTTTGGATTCTTTAGGAGATTCTAAACATATTTTATGTTCAATGTCCTATACCTATCTTCAACTATTTCGGCAATAATAAGTGTTTTCAAATTTATTTTTATTTTATTTATTTCGAATTTATTATTATTCATGAAAGTGGCTCTGGTTACTGAACTATTTATTTGATTACAAAAATTTGCTACAACACACTCAATACTTATTTACCATTTAGGTCTTCATATTAAGAATGTAAGCAAAAACAATTTTAGCGTTCCTTTTTATTGATATGGAACAAAAAGAGCCAGTTTTGTTTACTATTAAGTTTTGTTTACTTTTGTGTAAAATGCTTGGCCTTTCTCTTTGCAAGACAGTAGTTGTCAGTGTCAGTGTCATAGTCTTTTGAATTTCGTTAACTGCATAATACCTAATATCATAAAAATGGTTCATTTAACAGAAATGCATAAAATAACAATTCTAGAAATGATTGGTTATGGAGATAACACACGAACACAAGTGGAAGTTGCTCGCTTATTTCATGAAAAATTTCCAAATTTGCCGCATATATCCCAAGGGACAATTAGTAAAATAGAAAAGCAGCTTCGCGAGCTTGGACATGTGAGGCAGATAAAAAAAGCAGCGGCCAATTCAATAAATGATGATACTAAATTGGATATTATGCTTGAGTTGGAGGAAAACCCACATATTTCTAGTCGACAAGCCGCCGCAATGTTCGATATTAGCCATTCGTCGATTATTCGAACATTAAAATAAAATAAAATGTATCCCTATAAAGTGATACCAACTCAGGAGCTCATGGAAGACGATTATGATAGGAGAGAACTTATTTTTGTGAACAAATGATGTCTATGTTAGATAACAATGTTATTCAATTAGAACATGTTTTGTTTTCGGATGAGTGCACCTTTACACTTCACGGTCATGTAAATCGTCAAAATTGCCGCTATTGGTCTAGGGAAAATCCTCACTGGATCAGCGAAGAACATACTCAATATCCTGAAAAGGTTAATGTTTGGGCAGGAATTGTTAGGGATCATATCATAGTCCCCTTTTTCATTGACGGCAATTTGAATGGCGATAATTATTTAGCACTGCTCCAAAATAATGTCGTGCCAACTTTGACAAATTTGTATCCGGATCCAGCAAACCCACAAGTTCCAGCGAATATGATATGGTTTCAGCAAGATGGAGCACCGCCCCATTACCAAATTAATGTCCGGCAGTACCTCAACGGAATATTTCCAAATCGGTGGATAGGGAGACGAGGATCGATAGAATGGCCAGCACGATCCCCTGATCTGACGCCATTAGACTTTTTCTTATGGGGACATATTAAAAATGTCGTATACAAAACTAAACCCCTCGATTTAGCTGACTTAAGAAGACGAATAACGCTTGCGATTAGATCGGTCACGCCTGAGATGCTAAATAACGTTAGAAGAAATTTCTATTTAAGATTAGGAATTTGCCAAGACGTTCGCGGCGAGCATATTCAACAGTTCCTAAATTAACTTTTTACTTTTGTTTATACATTATGAAGAAATAAATAATTTTATTTTTTTAATCTTATTTTTTGCAATAAATTTGAAAACATTTAATATTGCCGAAATAGTTGAAGATAGGTATAGGACATTGAACATAAAATATGTTTAGAATCTCCTAAAGAATCCAAAAATTAAATAATATCCGGGGTATTGCATTTGAAATAAGAAAGTTGGCATTGACCACTGTTACAGGACACACCCTGTATAAAAAGTTTTTATTGGAGAAAATGAGCAACTAAAAATACCAATCGACGGGTCCAAGCGTTTTTCCGAACACGCCCCCATTTATTTATTATCGAATTTATTCCATTTGGCTGATACACACTGTATATATATATATATATATATATATATATATATATATATATATATATATATTTTTTTTTTTCATATCACGTAACTTATATTTTTAATAATATTTTATTTTGTAAGGAATAATCATTATTGTCATCTATAGTGAATATTCTGAAATTGTAGTTTGATTTTCAGAAACAGCAAAAAAATTGAAAAACGCAATAATACAATCAAAATAACATTAACATCGAAACAAAATTATAAATTCTTCACTATTAAGAAATAAATCAGTTGTGCATATACAAGTGATATCCAGGATGCTTTGAAATAAATTTTAAATTCCTCAAAAACCTATGACTTCGAGTTAACAACTTCTCCAAACATTTCGCCCTAATCCATACAATATACCCAAACAGTTCACAATCGGTTGAATGCAGAAAATACCCTAATCCTTTTATAGTGTTAACACGGCCAGCCTTTGAGCCGGACACGAGAAAGAGAACAGTAGTAAATATTTAGAAGGCCCGACTAATTGTTCATTCGGACATGTAAAGTGTTTTGATGGTAGTTCGTGCGGCGAGTCTCAGGTAGGCTAACGACTAAACACCCCTCTGCGATTACCGAAATTAGGTAAAAGGGCTTTTTCAATTGACAGCTGTAACAAATTTACTGAGTTCAGTGATTTATTTAAATTGTTATGGATTTATCGTATCCCTCAAATAAAATAGTCATTGTGAACATATATTAAATATATGTTGTATTTTGCAAAATACTTACTTTAAAACTAAAACCTAGAGTGTTTGGCCCGCTATTCACTATGCACCGATTTAATGTCTCGATTTGCAAATATCTATGGTAATTTCGATAGAAGTCAGTTTTTGGGGGAATCACTATGCATGTGCCATTTGTTAATCCGAGTCGACCATTCATATGTATCAAAGAACTGCCGCTTATATTACTCACATACTTTATCAATGTTGTTGTAACTGCATCTGCATGAGTGGACCAAACCATTGGTTCAAATCTCAAAAATAATTGCGAAGAAGGCGTCCATCCTATGCAAAGATTTGTAAATCCTCGCATAAACGCATATTTAAAAAAATATGCATGCTTCGGTTAACCTCGTGCATTCTCGAATCTGATAGGCTCGTCATAATTCGTTCTTCAAAAATTGTAAGCCCTTCCGGTAGGTTACCTGAACATATCAGTCAATAGTGATTATGTTTCTGATATTCTATCTGGAAGAAATAGTATTACATTCGGTCGTGTCATTTGCGGTTATATTAGATTTACTTGTAGTCTTTTTATTATTTTATCAACACTAAAATTTGTGGTACTAGCGGGGATCAATTCCGTACCTGTGGATCTTTACCCTATTATTATAACCAATTGCACTAGCGTACCACTGATTCGTTAGAACTTGTTCAACTTCAAACCCTATAAGTTTAGAATATTTGGCAGGATCAACAAAATTCTAACGAATTGTTTATATAGCGCAGTTGGTTAGAGCAATGGACTAGAGATCCAAAGGTGCGGGTTCGATCCCCCTGCGTACTACAATTTTTACTGTTGATCAAACATTTCTAAAAATGTTGCCATTGTTAAATGGACAAAAAAGACATTCTCAGCAAACGTTAGTAAAAGGTTGCAGAGATGGACTTGAGCATTTTATACGTTAATGCACATAAGATAAATAAAAGTAATGAAATCCTTTTGGAGATATTAATATTTTAGTAGGTGCATGTAAAAACAAAAACAAATGGATAGAAGGTGAGTATTAAAAGGCACAAGATAACACTAAATTGAAAATAAATATACGGTATGTCTCCGGACGGGGTTTACAAGAGGACAAATTGTCTGTCTGTCTGTGGTCTATCTATGCTCAACATAACTAAAAAACTAATAAACCAATTGATTGACAAATTTTGGTCAAAAATAAAGGACCATAAAAATCTGATATGACAAATCAAAACGGCGGCCTAGTGAAATGAAAATTTTGAAACATCAAGTATTAAGTTGGAATGAACTGGTAATATTTAGGTACGAATGCAAGATGGCGGGACAAAATGGCGGCTTAATAAATCATCTAAAAATCGGCCTAAAAAAACTGCTCAATGGATTGATTTCAAATTGTTTGCCATAATTAATTGTGGTATAGCAAACAACAAGTAAAATCGCGGTACTAAATTTAAGACGGCCCGGCCGAACAAAATGGCGGCCAAATAAAATGTTTATATAACCTCACGTTTTAGCGTCCCTAGGGTCATATTTTGGTAAAAATTCAGTATGACGAAGCAAAATGGTGGCCTAGTGAAATGTTAAAAAAAGTATTATTAAAAATATTATCCAATTTACCTAAAATGTTGCACAAAAATCAAATGCTAGGCACATAGGAATGAACTGGTAACATTTTGATATGAATCCAAGATAGCAAAACAAAATAGCGGCCTAATAAAATATTTAAAAATTCAAATTTTGTGCAAGAATTAAGTGTAACCTAGAGATAAACTGGTAAAGTTGTGGTACGAATGAACGATGGTGAAACAAAATGGAGGCCAAATTATATTTTTTTAAAAATCAATGTAAAAAATTTTGTTCAATTGACTTTAAATTTTACAGAAAAATGAAATATGAAAATGGGATATACTTGTACGAATTCAATATGACGTAGCAAAATGGGGGTATGTGTCAATGTAAAAACTACTTATTGTATTTTACATTATGCCCAAAAGTCAAGTGGTGGCATAGATAGCAAAAAAACTGGAAAAATAGTACTGACCCAAATTAAGTCACGCTATTCCTAACAAATAGAAACAAATCATAACGAGGGAAGCACCGGGTTAAGGAAATTTACCGATTTCTTTTCGCGGTCTTTATATAATTTTATGATCATATGTTTATGGAAAGCTACTCATTTTATTGTATAATCACTTTACATTTATTATTAAGAATGAAACTTCAACGTATAAGTGTCTCACATAAAAACACAAGCAAGTAGAATGAGAGAGCAAGGACTAAACTTTCACGTTAAATTCACATGAAATTTCGTGTTCCTTTATTACTATAGAATAATAAATTACATATCATTAAATAAACATTCTTAGAATGGGCAAGTAACAATGTATATAAACGCTGTACGTTCGTATGTGTATACCATCCTAAAAAGAATCATTTTTAATTGTCAAAAACTTGGATATAATTCTCACGATACGTAAACTTACTGTAAATCTACCCTATAATTTATATTGTACAAGAAAATTCTAAAGAGAGAATTTGATACAAACCAAACAGATGCCTTGTTCTCATCAATAAAATCGTCGAAGGCATATGGTGCGGAATCTAACTGTTAATTTTTTATCCTCTTAAAGAAGCAAAGAAGATCCTCCCGCTACCTGTAATGTGTGTGATCAGTGGTGTAGGAAATTCTACATCGATTGGGTGTTAATATTATAACTACGTATATTTTACAGGAAAGTAAAATTTACAGGGTGTTTAAAAAAAAAAGTAAATTAATATAAATATATGGCCGGAAAAGTTTAGTTTGGAGACAGAAGTTGTTAATAATATTTTTACAGCAATCTTTAGAATATATATTATATTTTTGCATTTTCTCGAAAACAATACTATTGATTGGTAATTAAGAAAATTGCTTTAGAATAAGCAGTATTCGTAGGAGCCATAATTACAGCAGTTATTTTTTGGACGGAGTAAAATGCAGACCTTTCAGTACTTATTGCATATGTCCTAATAAACAATTAACGGAAACATATTTATATGTTTAGAAGGTATTTGAAAATTAAATACTTATTTAGGAATATTTAACACATCGTCATTGTCATGAGCATCACTGGATTTTGTTCCAATTTTTAGTTATTAATTTTACTTCTTACATAATCTGCAAAAAAATAACTGTATAAGGTATAAGGTAAAAACTATCAGGAATATCTTGGCCTTTCTTGGTTTTAAGTTTTCATAATGCTATTTTAACTTAAATATCATTCTTGGGAGAAATGTTAGTCACTGCGAAAACTTAAAAAAATATGACAAAGATTCCTCTTCAAAATATAAAAATTAATTTAACAAAAAAAAAACAGACTAAACATTCGTCAATACGAAACTACGGAAGCGTTCAAATCAGAACAAGTGATATAGATATCCCGCCCTTATGAAAGTAATAGTCGGTAGAATCTGAATTATAACTAAATAAGTTGTTTCAAATATTTTAAAAATGTATATTAACAAATATTATCTAGTTCACAGAACCCGAAAACTATTTAAATTTTGGATTTTGAAATAGGTTTGATATCTGTCAAACGTTTTTTATCGAGAAAAACCTTCAGTCAATATTATAAACCTTTTAAAACTTATTCCTAACACTGGAACCTGTGGTGAAAGATAGATCAAAAGACAAGAGTTCTAACCACACTACACAACAACTTGTTACGTTCTGGACGCGCGTTTCGCTAACCAAGTTAGCATCATCAGCAGATGATATAAACTGAAGTGTGCTTAGAACTCTTGTATTTTGATCAACCTTTAAAACTTACGCTAGAACCATATTGACAGTTGTCAAATGTATTTTTTATCTCGTATCAATATCTCTTGAACATTTTAAAAATTACGCCAAAACCAATTTTGGCAATTTTAGACATTTTTTTAATCATCAAATATCCTATCTATTGTCAAGAACCGAAACCCTGAATCGATATTATCAACAGTTTAAAAGTTACAATAAAATCATCACAACTGTCAAATTATAATTTAAAAAAATTATTAAAGTTCCAAACTGCGTTAAAATTATACTGGAAAAATGTCTAATAGCTCTCGATCCTAAAACATTTATTTAAAATATAAAACCTTATTTACGTCCACCACAGGGATAGTATGCATATGACATAAGCTTTTGTAACCTTTGATTAAATTACTCTATTTCTTATATGTCTAGTATAAATAAAATCGGTACTAAATACGGTCTTGTTCCTCTCGGCAAAAGCTCGCCAGTTTCTAAAATTTCTAAATGACACCCATTTTGTTTTATATACTTAATAATTAATACAAAAATCGAATTAAAACTACCTTCCATTTACTGAAAAATGCAACTAAGTTGCTTTGCAACACTGTATATTACTATAGCAAAATAAACAAAAATCGTAGTAAAATTATGATCATTTACACTGTGGACATAAATTGATTTTTTACACTGATTTTTTAAGACCGTCATTTTATATCGTCATTTTCAATTCGTACCAATTAATCCCTGTATCATATTCAATTTTGATGCAAGATATTAAGTCAATTGAATAAGAATATTTTTACATTGATTTTTTTAGACATTTTATTTGGCCGCCTTGTTTCTCCGTCTTGAATTCATACCACAATTTTACCAGTTAATCTCTATATTACACTTAATGTATGTCCAAATTTTAAAATTTATAAAATAAGCAGTTTCTAAGCTGATTTTTTTTAGTAATTTATTAGGCCGCCATTTTGTTTTGCTGTCTTGAATTCATACCACAATATTACAGGTTAATTCCTTAATTCGTACCACAATATCACCACTATGAACTACATACTACAGCTAATTCTTGCACAAAATTTGAAATCGATCTTTTAAGTAGTTTTAGAAGTAATGTTTTAGCTGCGCCGCGAACAGACAGACCGACAGACAGACGGACCGACGGAATTGAGAAAATATAGTTTCCGGCATCTAGGGACCTCAAAACGTATAGATATGAAAAAATCTCGGACTTTTACGAGGGAAGTAAAAAGATTCTTTTTCTTAAAAACGAAAAAATTATGCATATTTTTCAAACTTAACTGTACCCAGTTGTTGAATCTCGCACAAAATAAATCTAATACCATGTCTTGTAGCAAAAATATGGGGCTTTTGATCTGCTTAGCAGTTTTTGTCCCAGAGGCTACCGATACACCGGTACTAGAGCTCAAAACCGAGCAATGAATGCTGGTGCACCCTCCAAAATTTTTCAAAACTTGGATTTTATACCAACTGGGCTGAATTTTATATCAGTATTTACTGCACTCACCTATGATCAACCGTTTGGATGCTACAGGGCCGAACGTAAAACACTGATGGAAAACATGAGCAAACAATATAAATTTCATTTCTATATAGCCACCCTGTATAAGTCGGAGCGTAGTTCTGGTGACGTGGTGTTTCAAACCCTCGGGGGTACTTTAGGAATATGTAAACTATTCTCTTTAGGAAGCCCTATTCTCGAAAAAAATCTGTGAAATGAATGAAAATTGTAAGGACATTTTTATAAAAAAACATTAAACCGACACCAAAACACCGAATTGATTGAATACATGATTATATTTTTGTGATTAAATAATTAAGAATAAGTTTGATTAAACCATCGCGGAGTAATCGATGTATAACCAAAAAAAACATCAAAATAGCCGCCATTCCGCCATTTTTAACATAACACTCCGGCAATATCCTGAATGCCCCCTGAAAATTTCATCCATATTGGTCACACCATCGCGGGGTAATCGATGTACAAACATAAAAAAATACATATGGTCAAACTGATAACCTCCTTCTTCTTTGATGTCGGTTAAAAATTACAATGAGGGTAGACGGTTAATAACGTTTTATTCATAGCGAATGTTCATTTTTTAAAAATGTCAAGTAAAAACTAAATTTTGAGGCTGCACATTTTCGTGGTACATAAAATGACAAAAGGGAACAGTGGCGGCTCGTGGTGAATTATATTGTGAGGTCAATAACAAATTTAAAAATAGGCATACTTAAAATATAAATAAATATCTTATCTTAAAACTGAGCTTTAAATTCTCTTGACGTTCAGGTCTACTCTCCGTTCTTTAGAATTGGAAAAATGCTGAATGACATGTTCGTTAAAATTGCACGCACATTCCTTTAATAAACGATTTCTCGATACTTAACATTGCTAAAGCGGATGGTCTATCTTGGCCCAGCTCCTCAACAAAATTTACAAGCCCTCGAAAGACCCCTTCAGACAAAGCTGTCTCATCATGGCCACGTAGTGCCAGCTCGAATGCCTCACAAAATTTTACACAATCTATAATTTTGTTTAAAATATAACAATTTTTGGATACATTTTCTTTAAATCCCTAAGGGATTTTCTATAAACTGAGTGAGCTATATAGCTGAGTGCGAATATCAACCTTCCGACCGTAGCATAGTTCACCGAACATTTCATGTGATCTGCAGAAAACGCATGTTTTTTTATTTTTTCTTTTAAGTGTTTTAAGTCTTTAACACCGGTTTTTCACCATAATTAGTCCGACGAGTCCTTAGAAAACAACAAACAAACATAACAGTAAAATGAGTTAGAGACTTCACAACCAGTTATCCAGTTAGCTAAATCGTATATACTTTTGCGAAAGTTTCGATGAACCTCTTTATTTTTGTTCGTTAGCACTATTTAGTTTAATTTTTGACATTTTATTTCATTTACATTCACAACCCAAACATAGACCACCTTGAAATTGGTTATTTTTGCAAAATTAAGTTCGTAAGCACTTTTTAGTTGTTTTTTTTTTTTTGCACTAGTCACTACCAACATTTTATTTCCAGTATATTTCCTACTCAGACATGTATCATAAAAGAAAATATAGATTACAAAAACAGTATATAAATCAATTTTCATCGATTAAAAACGTCCGAAACAATATCAAATTAGAATATCGACCGCGCGACCTCTGAACAATTGAACTTCCGCATGCCGACGTGATGCCGTGACCGATCGATCGAATTCTAAGACCGGCTGATGACCCAAATCGCGATTTCATATTCCATTGGCTATTACGTTCGGCTGCCGCCCGGTAGCTGTGAAATCTTTGGGTACTTTCGTCAAGCTTTGAGGTAATCAGAGCAATTCGGACTGCCCAGCCTAGCTTAGTATAGCGTATTTTATTATGCCTAAGGAACGCAACGAGACCATTCGAAAAGCCGCGCGGGGCTAATAGTGTAGCGTATTTAACTTTTCCCAAGGTTCGCGTTTTATAACAACTATTAGGAGGAACGGTCAAATGAATAATTTTTTTTCTGAAATATTTTTGGGAGGTTGTTGACGAAATGACCCTATGGAAGAGCCGCCACTGAACGGGATAGCAAAAGAGATACCTTTTGACAAATGGGTTGTATGTCTATTTCACATATACACCTTAATGCTTTGTGTAAATTTAATTATAAATCAAAATATGTGACTACCAGAGAGCCGTCCTGGACAATTTGGAATTAACTCCTCAAAATTGGTCAAGCCGTTTAGACAATATGCACATAACATAAAATAAATACATACAGGCCTCCTCCTTTTTTGAAGTCGGTTAAAAAACAGTTTTTAGTATATTTTTTGAAATTCTACCGCATCCGCGGCATTTGTGGTATAAACATCCTGTTTTGATTTTAAATCCCTTTTATGTTCCACATACGAACTCTCTCGTAGTTTGCCAACTAATAACCTCTCAACCACAATTGAGCCAACTGCTCAAGATTTTAAAATCCGTATTAGGCAATTCATAATTTTTATGCTTGAGGAAAATACATGCAACAAACTACAACATTTTTTTTTCATTATGTAACTAGATACGGATTTGAAGAAATTACATTTTCTTTAAATCCGCATCTTTTACAAACATTTTCCGTTCAGTATAAAATAGATAAATACCCTATGAGAACATAATTTTAATTTTATTGTGGTGTTATCTTCACCGAATCAAAACCCCATTCTAAAGGCATTTTGCGTAGCAAAACGCAATCTATCGAATTTAAAAAATGTTTAAATAACATGTGAGATATAGCAAACTCGGTACGAAACACGATTGCTTAACCGCATATTAAAAAGGAAAGATATATGATATGGTAAATAGCATTCGATTGCAAATCACATATCATTTTAGATAAACATCTTCAGCCGAGCCAAAAATCAAAGAAGCTGAAGACAAGAACAATCTATCAAAGAAGATACTATTCATTCGCGAAAGGCATATTTAATCTTCCATTGTCCATTGTTACAAAAATTGCGTAATGGCAAATAATATTGGAAGAACCCCTGAGATAATAGTAGTTTGTAGAAACATAGGCGCCGCGTCGCGGTTTAAAGGAACTAGATAATACTAAACTTCATCAGGTGTTAGTATTAAGTCAAACTAGAATAACAGGGATGCTGTGAATAAAAATATTCCTAATATTTTCTGAATAATTAAGGTGTTCCGACTTCTGTTGTTTTTGTGCATGAGTATTTCCTCCACCGTTCATTGACGTGTTCTACTTGTTTCAGTCAATGCACTGTAAACTACTTAACTGGAACGGCCTTGTCGATCAAGCTGAAGTGAGGAAAATACGTTGTCTTTTGAGCTTTCCGTCTCTATCTATCTTATAGGATTAAATGGCAATAAAGGTGCAGGATATTATAAAACTTGATTTTTCAAAATAAGTTACGATTAAATAATACTCAAAAGATCCATAATACTATCTACAGAATATATGTGGTCTTAATATTTGGTTTAAAAAACATATCTTTATGAAGTAAATTGAAACAGGATAATACAACACATTCTCTAATAAGAACAACTATAAATATAGATATGTATGATATTTTCGGGTATGTAAGCAGGGCCGCATTACCTATTGGGCCATTGAGACCTAATGTAGGGCCCGTGAAAAAGAGGGTCCGTTGCCCCGCTACATCAAAAATCGTTTATATATATTTTTTTTTTGGTCGTCACTTTCTTGCCATGAGCCTGGGGTCCATAAAGATGACTAGTCGGGCACTGGTTCCACGCACCCTGCAATACTTCTAGGGATATGGCCGATAGGGGCGCCATGACCTCAAGCGGGCTTGAGTCCCCAAAAATTGCAGTTGCGGCACTGTGTGTAGGAAAAAAGATACTGCAAAGAGTTTTATTTTAATTCACCATCATACGATTTAGCCACATTTTCAAACTTCAAATACGAATAATTTTACGGTCTGACGTTCTGGTCTGCCACGTTTTTTTTTTTCGGTAGTTCACCTATATGTACACCGTGTTCCATATAAAAGTACTCACTATACTATCTAGAAATCCATAATTATACAAAGTTTCTTTAAATTTTAAGTTCTTTTAAAATGCATATTTTTTGATTCCTTGTCAAAAAAAAAGTTACCAATTTAAACTATAGTCAAATTCTGAGTAGTTTCCGAGTTAATTATGGTTACGTGTGATTTTTTGAAAGTTTGAGCTATTTTTCAAATCCCTATAAAAAATAGCAAAAATCTAAAATTGCAATGCATATACGGAATATAAAATTTTTATCCACATCTATACAGGGTGGACATACTACGAAATCAATCTTTCATCTTTTTAAAGTGAAAAAAGTCGACTTTTTTAAATAGAACACCGACTATGTTTTTTATTTATGCAAATGATCATAAAAATACCTATGTTGTATACCTAAATTCAATGGTTACAGAGAAAATCGCAATTTAGCAGAAAATCTCAATTATTTCTTGAATATTGTGATGCTGCATACTTAAAAAAACTATAGGAGGCCATGGAATGGGTAATATAACTATTTGTTTTAAATTTGACAGTTTTTCAATTGATTTGTGTTTTAAGAGGTTGTTCTGTTATTGAAATAATTTAAATTTAAAATAACTAGACTTTAAAACCGTAAACAATGTTTACTTGTTCTATTTGAGAAAATGGCTCAATATTCGAGTCAAGAGCAACTAAATTTGTATAACTGTTACATTGAAAATAATCCATTACTTACAATAAGGGGATATCGCCGAATATCATGGCAAGGACACCAAACACGAAAATTTTTGACAAAATTTGCAGTGATTTAACCATTCATGGAGTTTTGAAATAAGGAAAAAGAGAAAAAGCCCGTTCAGTCGTCTCTGAAGGTTTTCAAGTGGAGGTTTTATTATATTTCATTGAATATCCTACCAACTTGAATGTTTTCATGACTAGCATACCTCGAGTATTAAAAGAAAACAAAATATCCCCATATAGGTTTCTTTCACTTCAATTTTTAAGTGAATCTAATTTATCATACCGGACTGGATTTTTGGATGGAAATAATGGACCTGCATTTTGAGAGAGGGATTTTAAACAAAATCCTTTGGACAGATGAGGAGATATTTTCCATTGTGGGAATGCTTAACAAAAAAATTAACATTTGGTAAAGCAAATTAAAAGGCAAAGATATCAAAGTTTTAAAGTGTAGTGTGGTATTATAATCGAACGCATAATAGGACTTCTGTTTTTGACCACTCTATTTGAATAGACAAACATTTTTAACCCTTTTAAGAAATCAAATTGTGGAAAAACCCAATGATCTTCCGGAACCTATTCGGATGGACCTGGTATGTCAACAAGATAATGCTCCATACTACCGTAGAGAAGATATAAGAGCATTTTTATTTGAGCAATTTAATTTAAATATATATATAGTAACTTTGAAATTATATAGCCGCCGCGAAGTCCCGATTTGACACCCTCAAATTATTTTTTATGGGGCACACTTAAAGATAAAGTATATAAAAATCGAAACAATTATTCTGTAAATAAATTTAAAAAAAAACGTGAAGAAATTATTAGTTTTAATAATAGTGACGCCGTCCGAAACGCTATGGCAAACATATGGGCGATATACACTGTGTATAACGGACAATTACGTAGTCATTTGTTTTAAATTTTTTCTGTTTTCGTGTTTCCATGTAATCTGGTGTTGTGTTATCTGTTGTTACATGTTACTCAAGTTTGTTTCTAATACTAATTTTCAATAATGGTTTTACATTAAAAATTTAGCAATAAATAAATTTAGAATAAAATTAGGACTACAGCTTCGCAAATAGAAATATTATCCATTCCATGGCCTCCTACAGTTTTTTTTTTCAGTATGCAGCATCACAATATTCAAGAAATAATTGAGATTTTCTGTTAAATTACGATTTTCTCTATAACCATTGAATTTAGGTATAGAACATATATATATATATATATATATATATATATATATATATATATATATATATATATATGTTGATTTTTACTCCTTCACGGATGGAAAAATACAATGTGTTTTCATTCCGGGTGTACATCCGTACATACTTTCGAAAAAGTATGACAATCTTCTAAGAAAGTCGAGTCAGCCACAAAGATCTTCAGTAGACGTCGATAAATTAGTACATAATATATCATCCTACAGTTTCTCAGAAAGTGAAAAATCCGTACTGAGTAAGGGTTTTAATTTTGCTATATCTCCTAAGGAAATCCCTAAAGGAGAAATAATAGCTGGAGTGGAGGCTGTCCTTGACTCCTCTGAAGAAACAAAAGCAGAGGAGATTCGACAAGAGGTGGCAAGAATTTTGAGATCAAGCAAAACACCAACACAAAACCTAAATGCCACTGAACAAAGGGTCCTAATAAACCTTCGAAAAAATAAAGACATCACAATCCTTCCAGCAGATAAAGGAAACGCAACTGTAGTTATGAATACTCAAGATTACGTACAAAAAATGCAGGATATCCTACAAGACAATTGTTATAGGCCTGTTCCAAGGAACCCGACAACGTACCTAGAAAAAACAACTAAAAATAAAATAAAAAGTTCACCAATAAACCCCGAAATTCAACAACAAATCATACCCCGGGAAAAGTCGAGCAGATGTCCTAAACTCAATGGTTTACCAAAAATACACAAACCAGGGGCGCCTATCAGACCTATTGTTAGTGCTGTTAATTCGCCGCTACAAAAACTGGAGAAATACCTTTCTGAAATTATGCAACCAACTGTAGAAAAAGCTGATTCATTTGCAAAAAACTCGGAGCATTTCACTTGAATTATACGAGATATCGTCCTTGAAAAAAACGATATCATAGCAAGCCTAGATGTCAAATCGTTATATCCCAGTATTCCTATCGACGAAGCATTGGACCAGATTGCTATGAACGAGGATTTCCAGGCACATATAATAGAACTCTCGAAGCATTGCCTCAAAAATACTTATTTTTCTTTCAACGGGCAAATGTATAAACAAATGGATGGTGCTCCAATGGGGTCCTCGCTATCACCAGTAGTCGCGAATTTATTTATGATATACTTCGAGAAAGAAGCTTTTGAGAAAGCAAGTTTAAAACCCAAATTATGGATTCGTTATGTGGATGACATATTTATTATATGGCAACATGGTCATGCAGAGCTCGAAAAATTTCTGACTCACGTAAATTCAATCAACCCCAGAATACAATTTACTCTAGAGTTAGAGGAAAACAACAAACTACCATTTTTAGATGTTTTGGTCACAAAACTGCATAACGGACATTTCGAATACACCGTGTATAGAAAACCAACACATACAGACAGATATTTAAATGCAAAATCACATCATCACCCAGCACAAATTCAAGCTGTGGCAAATACTCTAATATCTAGATCCGTGCGACTAACTGAAACACAGACGAGACAAAACGAACTTAAACTAATATATCGAGTGCTTTAAAGAAAAATGGCTACACAAATCGCACCATAGAGAAAGCTATTAATGCACAGGTTTCCCGAACAACGAACAACAAAAAATATGAACCGGGAAAGCAACGAGTAGTCTTACCATATGTAAAAGGCACATCAGACAGAATCGGAAGAATTCTGAGGAAACACAACATACAAACAATACACAAGCCACAAACAACTATAGGTAAACTACTCGGAAACCCAAAAGATAAAATCAAATTGGAAAACCACGGAGTGTACAGTATTCCGTGCCAGGACTGTGAAAAGTTGTACGTAGGGCAAACTAACAGGCGAATATCAACAAGAGTGGAAGAGCAGAAACTTAGCATCAGAAATAAACAAACAACCTCAGCTTTATTCCTACATCATCAGGAAACCGGCCATAAAATAAATTTCGATGGGTGTAGGGAGATTGCCAATATAGAACATTACAAGACCAGAACAATCCGAGAAGCCATAGAAATTGAAAAACAAGGTGATTTGAATAAAAGGGACAAATCATTAAAACTACCAACAGTATGGAAGACAATAATCAACAAATCTAAAATCGCAAAAACTCAAGCGCAATTAGCGCAACAACAACAGCACCATCCGGAAAACATAAATAACGA
Source organism: Kuschelorhynchus macadamiae (assembly GCA_030620095.1). Classification (NCBI taxonomy): domain Eukaryota; kingdom Metazoa; phylum Arthropoda; class Insecta; order Coleoptera; family Curculionidae; genus Kuschelorhynchus; species Kuschelorhynchus macadamiae. Next base: position 342,748 of record JAUTXW010004806.1, read on the forward strand.
CCAACGCCTCCGCAGATATAACCTTCGGCCCCGAGTGGGGGTATAAAAGGAAGCGTCGCAGTCATCAACACTTCAGTCTCTATTCGGACGCGAGAAAGAAAGCTTCGAAAATGCCAAATGTGATTTTGACGAAACGTCAACAAAACTGTTCTTTTCAGAACGACAGTAGTGAACGGATGTACACCCGGAATGAAAACACACATATATATATATATATATATATATATATATATATATATATATATATATATATATATATCTTGGAAACTACGCAGAAATTGACTCCAATTTAAATTGGTAACTTATGTTTATTTTTGACAAGGAATGAAATATTGGGTAAAAATACAGGGTGTCCTGAACAGTTCACGAGTTCCAGCGTTTTTGTATTTTGTAAAGAATGACTCATACAGAAGATATGAATTTTGTGTATTTCTTTTAAACAACCCTGTATATTTAAGCAAATTTATATGACTAGAACTAAACGATCTTTCAAATTTTGCTTGCATAAAAAAAATGTTGCTAATTTAAAATAGGACAAGCTCTGCGTTTTTTTGTTACTTATTTAAATATAACGTCCGGTGCCTTATGTTATATTTAAATAATTAGATAATTAAAAGCCCATTTTATCAATAACTTCATTTTATAAATGAGCATTTCGGACTTAAGGACAGTATAAAAATACACATACAAAAAAGAACAACACATTTTACTAATGTATAAAATCTTAATATGTTTTAAAATAGGTAAGAGTAATTAAAAAGTAACTGATTAAAGTAGCATTAAACTGCTTTTGTTGATAGATATTCACACATATAGACACCCTGTATATGTATATATAAAAATAAGATATAAAATAATATAATAAAATATATGTCCAAGATAATTTTGAAATTAGCTCTTTTATAGTTTCCGTGATAAACGAGCCAATCTGTACAAATACTTGCATTAAGTAAATTATATTTGTTAAAAAATTCTTAAAACAAATAAAACATTCCCCAGGATTCACTAGAAAGGTTTAAGAGTTAGACCAGGTCTCGTTGCCATAGCAATAAGAATATTTTACAATTCTGACATTTAGAAAAATTACTATTTTTATCAACTGCTGTGTATGTCATTCTAAACCTATAACTGTCAAGTTAGACCGGGTCTAAATTCAAACCTGTACAATGAATAATGCTATTAAAACACTAACTAAATGGTTCATTGCAATTTTAGTGTCAACTATCCAATAAATGCTCACAACTGCATCGATTTAAAAATAGAAGGATACATATTATGTAGGTATTTCTGCTGCAGTTATAACCGGATGCAAATTTCGGCAACCCAGGTTTTTGGACGACTTTAAATTCAGTGATATTTCACGTTTTTTTATGCACGGTTTGATCCCAAGATAAGCACCTTATATTTCGGGAAATATCGTGAGGCTTTTTTAATGTTCATTTCGTCATGCCAAAAATACTTAAGTGGTAGTTAAATGCTGCACAGCGGAAAAGGAATATTGTGAGTTATAATTTTCTCTTACTCAACGGGTTAATTTCGATGTCTCGCACAAAGAAGATAATTACAAATCAGTGATTGATTGTATGACAAAATACGACCACATTTGGAAACGAAAATACTATTTTAATTGCTTGTAAAAAAATGAATGCAACATCATTCTGAAAATTAAAAAGAAATATATACAGTTTTGTTTTTAATTAAAGTAATTTTTAAAACCACTTGAAAACACCTGCCTGCTACTTTCTTGGCTATTAAGTAAATTTTAAAAGATATGTCTTTTAATCAGTCTCGCGAATGCAGGAATATCCGGCATAAAGTAAACACCCTTCTTTTATAGCTTAAACAATATATATATATATATATATATATATATATATATATATATATATATACATATACATTTTTTGACGAACTCATCCTTGTCAAACATTTTTGTGCGTATTAAAGATGAATGTTAGACTTCCGCAGAATTCTTGCAATTGTATCTTTTGTATTCTGTATAAAAGAGACTACTTGATAGTTGACAATCCAATGCTGGATAGTTGACTGTTCAATGCTGGATGAGGTCTGGGCTTATTGTAATATCTAATCGTACCCTTAATATATTCATGTTCATATATACAGGGTGTCCCAATAGTGCGTTCTCGGTTGATATCTTGATAACGGATAGCGGATAACCTAAAATTATTTTCATTTATATAGGGTGTCTCAAAAATCTGTAGCGAAGCAAAGTTGTGTTTTTTCTTATGGGACGCCCTGTATATTTTTGTATATTTAGATTCTGTTATTCTACACGTTTTTTGTATAACATGTCCTATATCTAAATCTGATAGCTTTTCTAATATCCGCCATTTTGTAAAAAATTATGAATTGCAGTGCCTTTTTTCAAACGATTTAGGCCGTTGGCTTTTTGATATAGGATTATGATTTTTGGCAGGAACATTAACAAAAGCATGGGTTGACTTTCAACGTGAACAAAATTTGTGGGCGTTGTACAGGGGGTCCTAGATAAGTAGGAGAAATTAAAAAAATTAAAAACATCATATCTTCATTTTTTTAAATGGAATGTATAGTATTTTAATATTTTAGACTATTCGTGACCCAAAACCCTATCTTTCGTTATAAATTTGTCCGATACCTATTTGTCATAGTTTCCGAGATTTTGACATTTATGTATTTATTATTTGGTTTTCAATGGCAATTTGCTTTATTATCGAATTTTCTAATTATAATACGCTACAAGTGACGCAAAATTAAAAATTCAGCTCATAATATTGTGCTAAGAATCGCGACCTAAAGACTTAGAACAGATATTTTACGAACTGTTCTTAATTATTTACTATTTTGGCTATTATAAAAGCGTAGGTAGTGTCAACATTTAGTTAGAACTTAATGTACAAAGATGCCTTAGACAATCCTAAAGTAAAAACAAATGAAAATGGGGAAAATGTTGTCATGGCGAAATGTCAAACTCTTGTATTTGTGTAGTAACGGTGTTCAAATCGATTCAAAATGAATTTTTCTAGAGAAGAATTGATTAACATGATTTATGTTTTGGGCGCAAGTATCAAAATTGTTTTTTAGCAAGTAGAGTTTATGCGTAACGCTTTAGCAATGCCGAACGTCATCCTCATGAGGTATCATTTGTCAGACTCAAAGAACGATTTGAAAAAACTGGATGTGTCGATTACGATCCAAAATTGGAAAGGCAGAAAAGAGCCACAAATGAAGAAACTGAATATCTTGTTTTGCAAACTTTAATTGAAAATCCTCATATTTCATGTAGGCAGTTCGAAAAGGAGAGAGAGGTGTTGCTAAATCTATGGCAAATAGAATAATTAGAAAACATAAATTTTACCCATACCATATCCAACTGGTACAAGAGCTGGATCAAGACGATTTCAATCGAAGACTTGAATTTTGTACTTGGGCATTAGCAAAAAATAAGAAGAACATGATTTTTTCAATAACATTTTATTTACTGACGAAGCGACATTTCATAAAAATGGATACGTCAACCGACATAATTTCCACTATTATAGTTCTGAAAACCCCAGATTCATTATCCCCTTGGATCACCAGCATAGATGGTCTCTTAATGTATGGGCTGGTATAATCGGTAACCGTATCATTGGACCTAATTTTTTCGAAAATAGAGTTAATGGAGACACTTTCCTAAATTTACTGCAAAACAGTTTGCTGGAGTGAATTGACGAATTACCTTTGAATCTAGTGAGGCGGATGTGGTTCCAACTAGATGGCGCTCCGGCACATTTTAGCAGGCAGGTGAGGCAATTTTTAGACGTGAGTTATGAAAATAAATAGATTGGTAGGGGAGGTCCAGTATCATGGCCGGCAAGGTCTCCGGACCTCACAAAACTAAATTTTTTCTTGTGGGGTTTTGTTAAAGAGCAAGTTTACCAAACGCCACCCACTACCATAGAGAATATGCTGCGATGCTGAATAGAGTTAACAATTCCTTGGTGAATCGGCTACAAGTATGTGTTGAAAGAGATGGTGATCATATTGAACATTTAATCAAGTGATTGTAGGACTTCTTTTTCTGTTGTGTCTCTTTAATTAAAATATTTATTTGCCCTTTTCCATAAAGAAAAATAGACTGAATTTTTAATTTTGCATTTTTTACTGTGTATTAATATACAGGGTAATTCACCGAGATTTGTCATCCCCCTTAATTCCTTTATTTTTAATAACAGAAAAAGTTGAAATACAAAATTGTCCCTCGGATATCAACTTTGTTATTTTAAATGGAACACCCTGTATATTATTACATTTTTGGATTTCTCGGAAAATTCTATAAATTCGATAATAAAGCAAATTCTAAGGCGATTGCCATTGAAAACCAAATAATAAATACAAAAATGTCAAAATCTCGGAAACTATGACATATAGGTATAGGACATATTTATAACGAAAGATAGGGTTTTGGGTCACGAATAGTCTAAAATATTAAAATACTATACATTCCATTTAAAAAAATGAAGATATGATGTTTTTAATTTTTTTAATTTCTCCTTCTTATCTAGGACCCCCTGTACAACGCCGACAAATTTTGTTCACGTTGAAAGTCAACCCATACTTTTGTTAATGTTCCTACCAAAAATCATAATCCTATATCAAAAAGCCAACGGCCCACGTCGTTTGAAAAAAGACACTGCAATTCATAATTTTTTACAATGTTCACTATTACTCGTGTTTTCCTAGAAAACAAAATAACACTTAGAAATAACAAAAGATGGTATGGCATCTAATATGCCTTGGAAAAGTGACACAAAAGCGTGATAGAAATATCTTTATTTTTTTCAAAATTTTAGAATTGATTTTTAACTGGATTTTTTGAGAAAACTTTTTGAGATAGAGAAACGAAAATTTCACTTCCCAATCTTATTTTTTTACTTACTATTTATTTTTATACATTCTAACAGCATATCTGATTCTGTTTTCTAGATCTTCGAAATTTTCTGGAGCGCTCTGCTGATACACAACTTCCTTAATGAGGCCCCAATAAAAAAAAATCTAGATGCGTGAGGTCCAGAGACCGGGCCGGCCGTTTCACTGTCCCATTCATCCCTATCCAATGGTTTTCTCAAACGTGCTATTTAAATAGTCACTAACAATATGGGAATTATGGGCAGGAGCACCGTCTGGTTGGAACTAAACTTCCAGAAAAATATTTAATGGAAGGTCGTTCATAAAGTCTTCAACTGTGGTCTGTAATATTTGAAGATATTGTCCCTCCCAATGGTTTGTGAAAAAACACTGGTCAAAGAATTCTAGAGCCCAAAACACCCATCCAAACATTTAGTTCAAATCGTTCTTGAAACCCGTTTACCTTAAAGGCATGGCGATTTTCTGTTGCCCAATATCGCACATTATTTCGGTTAAACATACCTAGGTTAGGGAACCTAGATTTATCACTAAATAACACTAAATTTTTAAAATCAAAATTTTCGTTACTCATCCGAAGAAACTATGCACAATGTCGTATTCGCCTTTCAAAGTCATTGTGTCCTAGGTGCTGAAGAATTTGATATTTATAGAATTTAAACCCATATTTTTTCAAGATTTTTCTAACACTTTCTCGACTAATTACATATTCTTCAACAATCTGACGTAAATATGAAGTCGGCTCAAAATTAACGAAAGCCAATACATTCATTTCAGCTTCTTCATTTATAATGAAATATTCTCGCTAGTTGATATTGGGCCTTTCACCCTTTTTAAAGTATTGTACGAACCATGGAAAATATTTATCACTCGGTTAAACACGGTCAGGATATCTTTGTTGATTAAAGTCTTTTAGCTTCTCTTCTAATTTGGTTGCACTCACCAAAAATTAATAGAATATCAACGTGAAGATCACGATCAAATTTATTATTCTGCATTTTCTTATATTTTTTAATAAAAACAAAATTATGTATGCAATATAAAAAGGGAACAAACGTTTAAGTGACAGAATATTTTATTTAAACAAATGCCACAACACCATACAAAGACGGATACGTATCCATGGCCTACAGGATATTATTTCGTTAGAACCTGTCCATAAGCTACTTGATATTATCGTTGCTTTGGAGACATGTAATGTGTTGTTTTCGACAATATTTTGATCTGGTTTTTGTTAAAATAGGTATGTTGCAGGTTGTAGGTATTTAACGCTAGAAAACAGGAACAAAAAAAAGTTAAAATTTGAAAAATAAAATCTGCCTAATTTATTAGTATTAATAAAAAATACAGTTATTTAATTTATTTTTGTTTGTTTTATTCTATCACGCTCTTATGTCTCTTGTTTAATAGCCCAAGACATGTTAGATGCCATACCGTGTTTTATTTTTTCTAAGTGTCATTTGTTTTCTAAGAAAACACGATTAAGGGTGAACATTTCCAGATTTTCAAATGCAGTTTCCATGGAAACCGTTGACATTTGACATAGGGTGTGGCATATTAAATTGTAGGGAAAATTACGAAGATTTTGACTAGTTGAAAAAATATGGGTCACTTTATTTAAAATTTCAAGGTCATTAATTCTTCCGGCTAAACCGGAAGTACTACAAAAATATATTTTATGCTAAAATGAGCTTCTTACTTAACTATATTAATGTTCCAATTTTAAAAAAGATATCTCAACCCATATGAAAAAGGCTGGGAAACGATTTCATTGTCATATATATATATATATATATATATATATATATATATATATATATATATATATATATATATATATATATATATATTGATTCTACTAGAATAACTTACTGTATGAAAAATTAAGTAAACAAGTGCCTAATAGTTTGAAGACAAAGTTTTGATTCTAAAAATATTTGGTCGCCTTTCAATAGTGAACTATTGTCCAGTGACATAATCATCTGAATCAACAACACCTTTTATTATAAAATCCACTAAGAAAATTGATTCACATGAAACCATTCCCTTCTTTGTTGTGTTTGATAAGAAAGAGAACAGCACCCTAGGTCATATAGGCAGATTTCAGTTAATTAAAAACTGGTTGTCAGTGGCATCCATTAAAAATTCATCAACCTGGTCACCAGTCAGGATCTTGGCTTTTTTTACTTATGTCCTTCGTTTCTTCTCTTCCACAGGGCAATTAGGTCGTGAAATTTGCGAATGTCGATATTATTTTTAACGTTGAGCATAGTCTTCAGCTTAGAATAATGTCCCCAAAGGGTCAAAGGTGTCAAAGTCCTAGATTACTCCGTAAAAAATACAAATAAGGCATGTTCGTTGAAATTTTCCACGTTTCGCTCACAGCACCATCTTCCAAATGTCTGATATCGCGCTTCATATATTTTCCTTGATTTGGACGGTAAAATTTCTCCTAGCGTCTCTTCAGCTGCTTTTTTTAAATCAAAAGTTTCCATTTCGATTTATAATCACGAAATTAATGACACTGGCAACTTATTTATTTATGTTGTAACTACGTGACTTCATTATTTCAAAGCACACTAATCAAATAAGTATCTGTTACCCGTAATAATTTGTCACATTATGGGGTGTTTTAAATTTGCACCTATACATTACATTATTTAGTAATAGTGTTCCCAAAAGTGCAAAAAATAATATATATATATATATATATATATATATATATATATATATATATATATATATATCGCGGGACTAAAGTGCCTTAATCCCTTGAATGGTGGTTCGCAGGATTAAATGAGTCACTTTAGTTCCTATATATATATATATATATATATATATATATATATATATATATATATATATATATATATATATATATATATATATATATATATATTGTACTGTTATTTTGGTTAGAAAAATGTTTTTAGGATTATGGTATTTGGAACGTGGTTCGACCTATTCAGGTGTAAACAATCTTCTTTTTCCAGGCTTCTTGTATCTGTATACAATGAGGAGAATTTTATATCGACTCGGAATAAAAAATACTTAATAATACGGTCTGGCACCGCTCAAAAATACTTTTATATAGTTAGCAGGTTTACATATTTTTAACATTTTTTTAGATCGACATTCTCTAGTTGTAAATGTTAAAGTATTAATTTACCGTTATTCCCTTTCTCTTTGTATATCATCTTATTCACCCATTAAAAGAAATAACGCGGTAGTGATGAAAATTATGCCAATGCCCAATGATTGTAATGCTAAATAAAATATTAATTACAGTATTTATGACATCAAATAATACAAATTAATAAAGAATATGAACGGAATAAACAATAATTAGTTTTGTTTGCGGTGCATTTATTTTTCATAGCAGAGCATAATTTTATTACGCAATAAATATATGTGGCGATTAAATATACAGTTTTTACAAAAAATAATTAAGCAAAATTATATCTGCTAAGTTTAGATTTACTATTAATCGGCCATGCTCTCTATATCACAAGTATCAAGTTTGTAATACACAAAATAACATACTAAATTAAAAAATAATAAACGGGCCAATCAATAGAGCAAAAAAATAGTGATTTGTTTCCAAAAATAGTACATAGTTTATAGTAATAGGTATTTCATTATGTTTTATACTCGCAACTATCATTTGTTTAATTTTTAGAAACAATTTAACGCAAAAAATCCTGTTTTCTCTGGTTTTTTGGCTTATAAAATCGAAACTAATGAAGCAGTTTTAATGGTGTAAAGAGATGAATTGTAGAGAATAAAATTACAAACAATATTACATAATGATCGAATAATTGGACCGCGTTATGCATAACTTGACTAACCTCCATTTCAATGAATTGAGAAAAATGCCTTTTAGTTCTAAACCTTCCAAAAATGTAACCTTTCCTTAGTTTGAGTTCATTTTTTATATGGACGTCAAAAGTACTAAAAATAAATTGATTCCGCAGTTTTATGATGATACAATAACAAATGTCGGTTTTGTAAATAAAAATGACGTTTAGTGGCCTACTGCTTTTTATGCATCTCTGTATTTTCAAATTGCATAAATTGACTACACGCCATTTTTGGCGCTTGGTCAAGTTATGCTAATTTCCATATATTATTTGTTGGCAATTTAAATAAAGGCAGTTTATTACTAGATTATAGTTTTTATTGAATAAAAATGCAGTTAGGTTTACAGAAAAGTATTTTTAAAAACAAATTTGAATTAAATTAAGGATAAAAACTACAAATTATTTTTATATTTTTTCCTAACTTAGACATTAAAAAAATTCTTCTTTTTGTCATTAAAATTCTTCCTCTTCTTGGGCTTCAAAATCTAATTGTCCATTGAATCCATCCAAATTATCTTCTATATCAAGTTTTGTGCGTCATTTGGAATAAAATTCATTAAAGATTCTAAATGTGCAACCTTCTTCAGGTTTGCTATTAGGCCAGAGTGTCTGAGGGTAGGTGTTGAATTTTGGAGATTTTAAGGGCCTTCCCCGTTTTTTACCCAGCCTATTTCCTGTGCGTTACCTGCAAAGTCATTCTTTAGAAATATCATGAATGGATAATCTTTTTGAATTTCAATTTCCCTAATGTTTAACCAATTAACTTCTTGATTGTCAATATCTGTTTTTTTATTTACAATTATTTTTTCTAAGCCAGCAGTTCCAAAAAAGTTTTCTTTCATTTTGTAAATAATTAGAGGGTTTTTCTTTCTGTATTCTTTCGTAATATTGATGTAATCGTCTGGAGAGTAGAGGCTTTGTTTCAATTCTAGAGCACCTTCGATATTCCCGAAATCAGTACCGTTAGGCAGAAAACTGTGTCACGATACCAAGAAGCGCACGGTAACTTTCTTTTAAAATGGATGTGTTATTAAAACCGCTTTTAATATTAAAACTATCTTAATATTTCTGTTTTGGCCCCCCGCAACAGACCAAAGAATCATGTCATTGTATATCCCGATCCTCCATAATATGCTTGTATAAACATGAAGAAACTTCTTGAGCACCCCGACCAGCTTCACCCTCTAACCATAGGTTGGAATTACCTTTGTTTCCTTTTGCAGTGTGGATTTCCAAAGTATAAAACCATAGCTGCAGTTTATAAAATTGGTGGGTATGCGAGAAAATGGAAGTGTTTTCTCCATGTCAAAGCCAAGTACTTCGAGGTCTGCATTTTCGTACTGCTTGCTTTCTATTTGCGTTTAACAAACTTCGTGCTGTTTACGCTTGAAATAAATGACGTTCTTTCTCTAGTTTATATTTATTTTGTTCCTCGTTATTTCCAGTATTTTTTAACGTTATCACATCTATTGTAAGTGTCTTTTTTAAAGCTTTTCTTCTTTAAAACTAATTAAACCTAATCAATGACATCGATTAAGCATTATAACGGTTGAAATTGGCGCTTGGTCATGTTTTGCTAAACCCTTTGAATGTTTTCTTACAATGTGAGTAGTAGTAGTAATTAGGGGGAGGTCTAGAGACCTGACTGGTAGGCCTATAAGGCCCTTTCAGTCCACCCCAGCTCCTCCCTCAACCACCACCCGCCACCTCCTTGAATCTGCCTGTCCTTACTATGAGGGTCTGCATATCCTTCCATGCAAGATCCTTAACTTCGTCTCTATGCAAGACCGTAGGGCCGAAAATATCTCGTCGCAGTGTCGCTCGCGCTTCACATCTGCACAGGAAGTGAAGCGGAGTTTCCTACTCTTCCTGACACTCCGTGCAGATAGAATCTTCCTCAATGCCTAACATAAAGAGGTGTCTCCTCAATCGACAGTACCCCGTTACTATTCCTACGATGGAATTTAGAGCTTTCCTGTCTCGAGCTAGTAACCACCCTGTTCGGCCCTTATCGGGCTTCACAATGAAGTCTTTAGCTTGCCTCCCGACCCCAGACTGGCCCCATTCACGTTGAAGTTCATGTTGTGCCCATTCGTCGAATGCTGTTCTGTCCTAGTGATGCCTAAAGCTGGTTCTGGTCCTACATACGGGCTGGTGGCGCCGAGTCTAGCAAACTCATCTGCCCTCTCGTTGCTCTCAATCCCACAGTGTCCTGGCACCCAAACCAACTTCACTCTTTTACGTCGCGCCAACTGCTCTAGCCTGTCACCGCATTCCTGAACCAAAACTGATCCCGCCATGGGTGAGTCGAGCGTCTTAAGTGCTGCTTGACTGTCTGAGCATATGACAATCTCTCCCTCTGCCCCCTCTATGACTTCCTTCATCGTTATTGCCATTAGAATGGCATATACCTCAGCCTGAAACACCGTTGAACACTTCCCCAAAGGGAAGCTGGACCCGGTTTGTGTAGCCTCAATATAAACTTCAGCACCAGAGGATTGCAACTGTGTCATACGTGAACCATTCGTATAGCAAACAATTGCCTCTCTGGAGAACTCCAGCCTGTTTCTCTCCCAGTCCTCTCTTTCGGGGATTGAGATACTATAACCCTTATGCCATCTTAGTCTGTCTGAGGGTCGTGCTACTCTGTAGGTAGATAAAGGGATCTCTCTTTCTACAATGTGGGAGATCCTTGCGTGACCCACAACCTCACCTTTGGTATGCCAAGCCCCTGCGTCCCCCATTCACAAGTGCGCTGCCATAGCCTCTTTCTTAATGAAAGTCGACAATGATGGCAGCCCTAGCAAGACATCCAATGCTGCTGACGGCGTCGTCCTAATTGCTCCAGTTATCGCTAGGCTAGCCAGTCTCTGGACTTTTGCAAGACTAAAACGAATGGTTTTCCTCTTCACCGAGGGCCACCATACTATTGAGCCGTATGATATCCTGGGTTTTATGACTTCTTGGTACAGCCAGTGCATAACCCTAGGACTTAGCCCCCAGATTGTGCCTACCGCTCTATGGAGCTGCCAGAAGGTCGCTATTGACTTCCTTATCTGCCTATCGACATGAGTCTTCCAGCTCAGCTTTACATCTACTGTGACCCCCAGGTATTTAACCTCTTTTGCCAAGGTCAGTTGTTGACCATATAATCTTGGGGGTCGAAAATCTCCTAAATTTTTTCTCCTTCTAAAAAGGATCATCTCAGTCTTCCGCGGATTAACCGTGAGACCTACCTCATTACACCATGCCTCCAATATATTACAGGCCATCTGCATTCTGTCGCAGATCTTACAATGTGAACTTGATCATGTAATGCGTAATGACAATAGGAAACACAATAGGAAAAACAGAGAATTTGGCTTTTAGCTTATTCGATAATTTCTCTTAAAATAAAGGTCTCTATAAGCCCATTGTTTTTTATACGCAGATAACACCTATACCCACTAAATGGCGATATTATCTCGAAATTGGCGATTTGACGCTTGGTCAAGTTATGCATAACGCGGTCCAATTAGAACAGGAGGAAAAACAGCAAAAATTAGGCTTTCGAAAATTCATATTTCCGTTATTTCTCAAGTTCTAGCGAAGGCCCTTTGCGAAATAATAGTTATTGATATTTACTTTATACATATCAAAACTGGCCGCTGTGGGATTATTAGCTTTTGCACAATTGCGATTAAAATTTTTAATGTACTATTTTTCAGCGTGTCTGCATGCGTCGTGGATGTACTTTTCATATGAATTTGTAAAATTCAAATCGAAAGTAGAAATATTATATTACAAAACGTATATTCTCATTTCTCGTTAAAATTCTGTGAAATACGCAAAAAATGCTTTCAAACATGATCAGCAACAACCGGACGCGGGAAAGTAGCCAAGTAGCGGGGGAACGCACGACAGCCGATGGGAACCGCAGTAATAGAGACGTTCAGCGCGCAATGTCTTACTCTTCAAGTTTGATTATCAGAAGCTGTTAGAATTATATTTTTTTGATATTGGGGTAACTGAACCCGAGGAGACCGAGTTTTTATTTACATTGCCCAAAGAATTAACGAGAGTGCTGCTATCAAAAGTTTTGCTACATTGCTATTGAGCTTGATAAATAAATAGATAAGGCATACAGTTGTTATTTTTATCAATCATATCAGTTAAATTTATCATGAAATATACAATGGTGATGATTATATATATTTTTAATGGACAGTTAAATCAATGTCGGGAAACGTTAATTAGTCTCTAACTTCTATGAATATAGTTTGGCACACCAATCGGGGTCTATTAAAAGAATGTGAGTAACTATGGAAACGGTGCAATGATCATTCGCAGTTGGCTACAACTCTGTATATCCATGGAAACAGCCTGCTTTTGACATAACTCTCCCTTTCGTCGATATTTTAGATCTGTGGTGTACTTTACTTACATATTATGTTAGACTAGCTGACTTTAATCTATAATAGAAGTCCATTTTAAGTGCGGTATGTATTTGATTATTAACTTCTATTAAGTAGTCTTTCTCCAAAATAATGCAAATTTATTTTTAAAAAATGTATTATGAATTTCGGAAATATTTTTTTCCATCATCAGAGGCTAAAAAAAATGAAAAAAAAACATTATAGGCAAAAGCAGCATCCCCTTTGATTCTTCATGAAATCTGAGTAAATAATCGGTTTTCTCGGGTTCAGTTACTCTGATGTCAAAAAAAATCCAGATAGCTTCTTTTCACACGGCGTGTTTCTATTGTCCCTCGGGTGCCCCGGTTCCTACCGTATTACTCAGCTACTTTCACGAGTTCGGCCATTTTTTGTCATGTTTGAAAGCATTTTACGGGTATTTCACATAATTTTAGCGCGAAATAAGAATATATGTTTTGTAGTATGATACTTCTACTTTCTATATGACTTTGCAGAATTCAAATCGGATCATCCATGACAGGCACCTGAAAGACAATTGTGTGAAAACTAATAATTCAACAGCGCTTGGTTTAGGTATGCATGAAGTACACATCAAAAACTATTATTTCGCAAAGGGGCTTCCCTACAACTTGGGAAATAACGGAGATATGGATTTTCGACAAAAAGCATAATTTTTTCGGTTTTTCGGACTTTTTCTCCTGTTTCAAAGATCCGATGAAGTCGTGCAACCATATCATATTGTTTGAAATTTTATTATCTACAATTCTTTTACACTATCAAGATTGCTTGATTACTTTTGATTTTATAGGCAAAAAACGAAAGAACAAGCGGTTTTTTGGATTAAATTGTTCATAACAAATATAAACAAATGATAGTAGTGAGTGGAAAATATAATGGAATATTAATATGGACTGTTATGGACTATCTTGAGTGTGATGACGCACTCGGTTCCCGGTTAATATTTTTAACAACAAATCGCTGGTTTGTTAAATTTAAAACAAATGGCTATATAATTGATTTTTCACAGACTTAAATCATTTACAGAATAATTGTTTCGATTTTTATACACCCTATCTTTAAGTGTGCCCCATAAAAAATAATCTGAGAGTATCAAATCGGGACTTCGCGGCGGCCATAGAATCTCACCGATTCTATATATACTTAAATTAAATTGCTCTTTTAAAAATGCTCTTATATCTTCTCCACAGTGACATTATCGTGTTGATATACCAAATCCACATGATTATATTCCGGAAGAACATTTCCATAATTTGATTTCTTAAAAGGTTTTAAAATGTTTGTCTGTTCAGATAGTGGTTAAAAAATACAGATCCTATTATACGGTCGTTTATAATACCACACAACATTTTAACATTTTTATGTCCTTGCCCCTAAAATTTGCTTTACCAAAAGTTTATTTGTCTCAGAATAGTAGTGAGTATTTTTTTTTGCTATGCATTCCCGCAGTGGAAAATATCGCCTCATCTGTCCAAAGGATTTTATTTAAAATCCTTCTCTCAAAATGCAGGTTCATCAATTACATTCAATAGTTATACAAATTTAGTCGCTCTTGACTTGAATATTGAGCCATTTTTCAAAACAGAACAAGTAAACACCGATACAGGGAAACGTTTTTAAAGTCTCATTATTTTCAATTTAAATGATTCCAATAAAACAACAACCACTAAAAACACAAATAAATTGAAACACTGTCAATTTAAAAAAAATAGTTATATTATCCAATCCATGGCCTAAAATAATAAGATGTTCTGTTAAATACATTATTATGATAATTTGCATTGTTTAAAAAAATCGACTTTTTTCACTTTAAAAAGGTGCAAGGTTGATTTCGTAGTATGTCCACCCTGTACAGGTGTGGACAAAAATTTGGTATTTCGTATATGCATTTGTGGCGACTGAATGTCTCCCACATTTGTCTGCCAAAGTTAAAATTTGCGCATATCACATTGTATATATTTGTTTTTCTTTTCATTATTACTGAAACATTAAACATGAAACAGTAGGTATTATTATGATAATTTGCATAAATAAAATTAAAGTGGGTTTCTGTTTAAAAAAATCGACTTTTTTCACTTTAAAAAGGTGCAAGGTTGATTTCGTAGTATGTCCACCCTGTACAGGTGTGGACAAAAATTTGGTATTTCGTATATGCATTTGTGGCGACTGAATGTCTCCCACATTTGTCTGCCAAAGTTAAAATTTGCGCATATCACATTGTATATATTTGTTTTTCTTTTCATTATTACTGAAACAGTAGGTATTATTATGATAATTTGCATAAATAAAATTAAAGTGGGTTTCTGTTTAAAAAAATCGACTTTTTTCACTTTAAAAAGGTGCAAGGTTGATTTCGTAGTATGTCCACCCTGTACAGGTGTGGACAAAAATTTGGTATTTCGTATATGCATTTGTGGCGACTGAATGTCTCCCACATTTGTCTGCCAAAGTTAAAATTTGCGCATATCACACTGTATATATTTGTTTTTCTTTTCATTATTACTGAAACATTAAACATGAAACAGTAGGTATTATTATGATAATTTGCATAAATAAAATTAAAGTGGGTTTCTGTTTAAAAAAATCGACTTTTTTCACTTTAAAAAGGTGCAAGGTTGATTTCGTAGTATGTCCACCCTGTACAGGTGTGGACAAAAATTTGGTATTTTGTATATGCATTTGTGGCGACTGAATGTCTCCCACATTTGTCTGCCAAAATTAAAATTTGCGCATATCACACTGTATATATTTGTTTTTCTTTTCATTATTACTGCATAACATACTGTACATATTTATTTTATTTTACATTTACTTTTTTAATCTAGGCTAATTATCTATTGCTATTGAGAAATGTAACAATTTGTAGGTACTTAGTTTTCTGTACATAATTGTGGGAATTTCCATCGGCATTTAGAGTCTAATTTAGTTTTAAGGTTCTTGTATGCTATCCGTTTTAACTTTTTATTTTTACAACACTTCTTTGTACGATTTTATGTTGTTGCACGTTCGATAATAGGAACCATCACCGATAGTGAACTGTTTATTGCATTTAGGGTTTATGATAGGAAAATACCGAAACGACCCTTCTTAGTAAAGCTTTCTCCAAATTCCCATTTTACTATCTGTAATGAATGTTTTTATTTTGACCATGGGAAAGTTTACGAAGATAGAAAAAAAACCCTTTTGCCATCGAATAGGACCAATCAAAGCGAGGAATTTTGGCACAGGGGGTGGAACTTTATGTTTCTTGAAATTTGTATTAATATTAGAGGAGGACTCTGTTTTTGGACTTGCAAGAAGTCGGATGTGAATTTTGTTGTTCTAGTTCAATAGACTTATTTTATTTCGTTTTAACAGTGTTTCAATAAACTCTCACAGTTCATATAAAAAAGGAATGTATTGGATATATAGCTAATCAAGCACACACATACGTTCCTAAAGTGGTGACCCCGACGTGATTTGTTTTGTGAGAGCAAGTAGTGTAATTAGTGCTTCAGTGTTTAGTGATAAATTGAACAATCAACGTAAGTACTTAGTATTACAGTGAACTTTTTATCATTCCTTTTGTGGTAGGTTGTGTTTTAGTCAATACAACAGTCCCTAAGCTATCGTGAGTTTATTTGTAACAAATATTTCACGGTATACCATGCCTAACTCTGCGGCAGAAACCAACAGTGCCATCCCTATCGCGAACGCTGTCGCGATTAATCCCGCGCCGCGACTTCCAGACTTTGACCCGTCGGATCCAGAACTTTGGTTTGTAATCGTAGAAGTTTGCTTTAATAGATCAAAAATCACAAACACCGAGCAAAAATATTTGGACATTCTCGCGAAACTTCCGCCGCGATATATCAGCGAAGTGCGCGACATTGTGACGAAACCATTAGATTCTAATTCCTATTTCGAGCGAAAAGAACAACTCATAAAGCGGTTAAGTGCGAGCCAAGAACAGAAGACCAGGCAACTGCTAGAAAACGAAGCTATGGGTGACGAAAAACCTTCCCAATTCCTTCGAAGACTGCAGGCACTAGCAGGATCAGTACTCCCGGAGACATTAGTGAGGAGTATTTGGGTAAGACGCTTACCAGCCAATCTACAACCTATACTAGCTACGCAATCACGTCAAACAAGTGAAACTGCGGACTTGGCTGACAATATATTTACTGCTCTGCCTGTGAGCCTTTTCGTAGAGGCAATCACCCCTAAGCATTCGCAAGAATACCAGATTCTCCATTCCCTCATGCAACAACTAACACAGCAACTTTTAGAGGTCAAGGGAGAGCTAGCTAGTGTCAAGCAGGACGTGCATGCTTCAAGAGGAATGCGAAATTCCCGCACGCATTTTCGATCCCGATCCCAGTCGCGGCATCGCTCGCCATCTACACCTAGGGAAGCGCGCCCAGCCGGATTATGCTGGTACCACTGGCGCTACAAGCAGGAAGCCCAGAAATGCACTATGCCCTGTTCATGGAACCAGGGAAACCAACCGAGCAGTCACTGGGCGGCAAATGACACCTGCCTTAATAAATCACCCCGCCTATTTATCTACGATCGTGAAACCGGACTTCGATTTCTCATCGACACCGGTGCCGATCTAAGCGTAATCTCGAGACTCCGAGTGGATGGTGCTCATACCAAATCAGCCTACGCACTTTCAGCTGCCAATGGTTCGTCTATAACCACATACGGAATAGTAGCGCGTACCCTCAACCTAGGACTCCGCCGAGATTTTCCATGGAGATTCATCATAGCAGACGTATCTCAACCTATCCTAAGAGCAGACTTCCTCGCACACTATGGACTGCTCCCGGATCTGCAGCAAGGCAAACTCTTGGACTCCACAACACAACTGGCATCACGTGGTGAGGTTTTGGAATGGACCGCTCCGACCGTCAAAGTAATTAATGGTGCTTCCCCTTTCCATGTGCTTCTGGAAAGGTTCCCGGGAATCACCAAACCAAACGGTGCTCCCAAACACATTAAACACAAAACTCAGCATCATATTATTACCACGCCTGGTCCGCCTGTCGCCTAGCTCCGGACAAACTAAAAACAGCAAGGAAGGAATTCGACACCATGGTGAAACTCGGACTTGCCAGGCCATCTAAAAGTCCTTGGTCCTCGCCGTTGCACCTAGTGCCAAAAAACAACGGCGAATGGAGGCCCTGTGGAGATTATAGAGCTCTGAATAACAGAACCTGTCCTGACCAATATGGCGTCCGCCATATCCAGGATTTCGCACAAGAGCTCCAAGGAAAATCGATTTTTTCAACCATCGACTTAATCCGCGCGTTCAACCAAATCCCAGTAGCTGAGGAGAACATCGCGAAAACAGCCATCACCACACCATTCGGATTGTTCGAATTTCCATTTATGACGTTTGGACTTCGAAACGCAGCACAAACTTTTCAGCGTTTCATGGATGAAGTTACTCGAGGGTTGGACTATTGTTATGTGTACCTAGACGACATCCTTGTTGCCTCAATGACGCCCGAAGTCATTAACCCAAGTAAATGTGTTTTTGGCCAGTCCCAAGTCAAATTCCTAGGATATTGCGACTCAAACGCAGGAACCCAACCACTGCCAGAAAAGGTCGAAACTATTCTGGCCTACCCAAAACCTGAAACGGCCAAGCAACTTCGTCGCTTCCTGGGTATGGTGAATTTCTACCGGAGATTCAAGCATCACTGAACACACTCCTCAAGAAAAAAATCAAAGGAAGATCCCCGTTACATTGGACCACAGAGGGTCTAGCCTCGTTCGAAGCCAGCAAGAAAGCACTAGCCCAGGCTACCTTGTTGTCGCACCCAAATATCAACGCATCCCTTGTTATATTCTGTGACGCTTCAGACTCTGCCATTGGCGCTGCCTTGCAGCAGTGGGTAAATGATCAGTGGCAACCACTTAGCTTTTTCTCCAAGAAGCTCAGTCCTACAGAGTGCAAATATGGCGCTTATGACCGTGAGCTACTGGCCGCATACCTATCCGTCAAATATTTCAGACACATGGTGGAGGCAAGAAACTTTAGTATTTTCACGGACCATAAACCACTGATATATGCATTTCGTCATAAGAAAAGCCAAGTATCACCTCGACAGTTCCGGTACCCGGATTTTATCGGTCAATTCACGACAGACTTTCGGCATATAGCAGGGAGCGATAATGTGATTGCAGATGCCTTATCTAGGATTGATGAAGTTCATAAGTCAATCGACTACGACGCTCTAGCAATATCCCAGAACAGTGACGAGGAACTGACCAGATTTTGTCAAGACGATTCGGTCTTGAAAATGAGACAAATCCAAATTCCTTTCACTAACAACACAATCTGGTGCGATAAGTCAACTTCAATAGCTAGACCATTTATTACGAAGCCATTCAGGAAACCAGTTTTTGACAGCATACACCAACTAAGCCACCCCGGCGTCAGAGCCACAGTGAAACTAGCAACTCAGCGCTATGTTTGGCCATCTATGAAGAGTGACTGCAGGAAGTGGGCCCAATACTGTCCTGAATGCCAGCGTTCGAAGGTCTCGCGTCATGTCATTAGTCCAGTCGGAACGTTTGCACCGCCTTCTAGCCGTTTTGAGCATGTTCACCTTGACATAGTGATAATGCCGTTATCTGAGGGATACAGATATTGTCTAACCATGATAGACAGATTTTCCAGGTGGCCTGAAGTAATACCACTGAAAGATCAGGAAGCAACCACCATTGCACGAGCCTTTTATGACAACTGGGTGTGCAGGTTTGGCGTTCCACTACGAGTCACCACCGATAAGGGCGGGCAATTTGAGTCTTGCCTGTTCAAGCAAGTTAATTGTCTAATGGGCACCAATCATATTGGTACAACGGCATCCGAATGGCTTGGAAAGACGACCTCGACGCTACAGCTGCAGTGATGATATACGGCCAACCCATTCGCCTGCCTGGAGAGTTCTTAGCATCCCGCTCACTGAATATCCAATATGATGGCTCCAGCCACTGAACTAAGTACACACTTTCTTGAGCTACGCCCCACCAATGGATCTAACCACGATGCAAAGAGAAAAACGTTTATTTTTAAAGATCTTCAAACAGCCACTCATGTTTTTATTCGCCATGACGCTCAGAAGAAGCCTCTGCAACATCCTTACGATGGCCCGTACCGCGTTGTTAGCCGAAAGATTAAGGCGTTCGTCGTTGACATAAGGGGACGCCACGTCACCGTCAGTATCGATCGACTCAAGCCAGCGTATATCTTGAACAAGGACCCAGAGGACATGCCACTGTCACAAGATATGGAGACGGAATACGTCATTCACCCAGCAGGAATCCCTAGAAACGATCAAGTCACTCTGCAACCAGCAGAAATTACCAGAACCAGATGTGTCTCGCAACGAGAAGAAGAAGCACACCAGCCACCAGACGGAAACCATGATCCCGCATCAGACCCCATCAGCAGGTCACCAGAGCGACAGATCAGATCGGGCAGACATGTCCGGTTTCCCAACCGCTTCCAGGCTGGATTGTCGTGAATCTCAATCACTGGCAGGGGGGTGTTGTGGCGACTGAATGTCTCCCACATTTGTCTGCCAAAGTTAAAATTTGCGCATATCACACTGTATATATTTGTTTTTCTTTTCATTATTACTGCATAACATACTGTACATATTTATTTTATTTTACATTTACTTTTTTAATCTAGGCTAATTATTTATTGCTATTGAGAAATGCAACAATTTGTAGGTACTTAGTTTTCTGTACATAATTGTGGGAATTTCCATCGGCATCTAGAGTCTAATTTAGTTTTAAGATTCTTGTATGCTATCCGTTAATTTTTATTTTTACAACACTTCTTTGTACGATTTTATGTTGTTGCACGTTCGATAATAGGAACCATCACCGATAGTGAACTGTTTATTGCATTTAGGGTTTATGATAGGAAAATACCGAAACGACCCTTCTTAGTAAAGCTTTCTCCAAATTCACATTTTACTATTTGTAATGAATATTTTTATTTTGACCATGGGAAAGTTTACGAAGATAGAAAAAAAACCCTTTTGCCAACGAATAGGACCAATCAAAGCGAGGAATTTTGGCACAGGGGGTGGAACTTTATGTTTCTTGAAATTTGTATTAATATTAGAGGAGGACTCTGTTTTTGGACTTGCAAGAAGTCGGATGTCAATTTTGTTGTTCTAGTTCAATAGACTTATTTTATTTCGTTTTAACAGTGTTTCAATAAACTCTCACAGTTCGTATAAAAAAGGAATGTATTGGATATATATAGCTAATCAAGCACACACATACGTTCCTAAACATTAATGCTTTATAACTGGAAATTACTATCCAAACACCCAATTTTAGATTTTTGCTATTTTTTATAGTGATTTGAAATATTGCTCCAGCTGAATAGCTTTATAAGTTAAGGTATTCTATTACAGTCAGCCAGAGTTCCTTATAAATTTTTTTGGATTTCTCACTTTTGAAAACAATAAAGATTTCTTATGCTCTACTTGTAGTGTCTATTTCTTAGGTAATGTAGTCATTTCGACTTAACGCCTTTATCCCTCGAAACGGATGCCAATAAAATAATCTTCGAACAACCTTGAGCTTAGAATATCAGGGGGTCTTAGGACAAACAATGAATACAGGCATATAGCAAAAAATGTGAATGAGCAGTTATACTATTCGCTTCTTTTACTACGGCTATTACATGGCAAAGAAACAATAAATATTAGAGGAATTCCGCAATTATGCAAAACACCGAATTTCGCCCGCATGTCAGCGCTCGTGTATATAATTAACCCGAGGTGGATAACCTAGGTAAAAGGCGAGTGTGAGCAAATTATTTTGAACGATGACCTATATTTGTCAAGATACACGTCTAGTCGCATGTGTTTAATTAAACACGTCAAATCTTTTAAAAAGACGCTGGGATGAGATAATTTCTAGATCTTTCTTAGTTTCAAGATATAGTAAGTTTGTATTTTCTAGTAAGATGTAAGTAATTATCTAGGAGCTAGAAACTTTTATTATTAATAATTTTGTAAACTATTATCAAACATTCGAAATAATTTTCGAATTGAACTACATATAGGTAGAAATACTAATTAAAATTATTCTCATAGTTTGAATAACTGAGCTCAAGAGCTAGAGATACGATTGAACCAAAAGACACTGTAGCAAGCAATAGTTATTTACCTAACTAGGGTGGAAAGTGATATTTTTCCGGGCGGAGTTCGGTAAGCAGTCGAGTGCGGAAATCTCACTTTCCGTACAAGTTAGGTACATAATTTTTCGTATATGAGTGCATAAATTACATATCTATGTATTAGCAAATGCAGTTTAGTGAGGAGGGTGAAATGAAGTATGTTAAATTTTTATTTATTAGAATTGACTACTTCAGATTAGATTTGATCACAAATTAGAAGTTTAAAATATGTCGAATGTGATTTTCAGTATTCCAAAGCTGCATTTACCTTTACAGACTTTCAAAAATAGTTACAAAACGCCACATACATGTTACATTTATTCACAAATAAAAATATTATTTATTGTTGGTTATAGCATTTATATTGAATGTGCAGTTTGTAGGATTGTTTACATTTAGGGGAGATGTCAATTCTAAACACTGTTTATTATAAGATGTACTACTTCTTAATGGAAATGAAACAGCTTCTCCTTCAACTTTCTTTTCGGTCAAAATTTTATTTGGAATTTGTTTTTGTTCTCTATTGAGTCTTCCAAATAGCCTTCTTCTACGGTAGTGGATTTCCATCCACCATGCCTCTTGATATTAGTTATCTTCTCACCTGAATCAGCTAACATTGTAGCGGAGGATCGGCGAAAACTATGACCCGTTTAGATTTCCGGATCTGGAAATTCCAGGTATTCGGAAATATGGACGGCATCTTTCCAAATGTATTAATTCTCATACATTGTATTGTGCATTTTCCCTGTTTGTGGTTTACAAAAAAACGAAAATGAGGTTTGTTCAAAGGACGTAGAACCACATATTTCCTATAAAGCTGAAGGTGAACTGCATCTCCACCAATTAGAAATGTTCTGAAAATATGAGTTGAGGAATTTTGATGATTAGTAGGGTCTCTTTGTCTTCAATGTTATCAATGGTTAATTTAGTAAGATTTTCCTTGCGATATGCTCCTGTCAATTCAATAATGGTCGCAACTTTAATTAACAAATAGACAGCATCGGGTGCCTCGGAAAAAATTTTTGCAATTTCCACTTTTGAAAACACTTTGGATTTTTTTGGAGTGTCCTACGTTTTTCCGCCGTTTCAAAAATGCTGTTAATTTTGAACATTTACCTATTGATTATAGCGTAGAAGATTTGCAGCTTTAAGATTTTTCGTCAAAATTGGCTAGAAATACTTCTTCTTTAAGAGATTTTCAACTGTTTCTTCTAGCACCATTGTGTAGAAAATTTGCATTTTTTTTCATACCTACTGACTGTTGCAGTTTCTTTCAAAATACTTTCAGGAATCACATCTTCGTCTATGTCTTGCATGTCTTGCGAAACCGTTTTTTAAAAGCATAAGAATACAAATAATTACGCAAACTAAATCACGCACAGGCGCATAAACTGTCTCATCGCAACCGAGACTTGACTATTGACACTATTGTTGAGAAATTGCTTCTTTCTGTTAGGCGGGTTTTTTAATAATTTTTGAAGAAAACTAATAACTAATACTCTTACAGCTAAAAAAAAATAATTTTTCTTTTAAAAGCACTAGTGAGGAAAGTGAAGTACTATCCACACTAGTGCGGCAAAAACTAATTTTTCGCACTAACATGTGTGCGGAAAGTGCTTACAACTCATCAAGTGTAAGAAGAGTTGTGAATTTCTTGAAATCGACACTCCCACTGAATGCGTAGTGGCCGCAGTGATTATTCGTTAATTGCCTACTGTATCCTGTAGAGTAAACTACAGGTACAGTCTGCGAAATATATCCGTGTTATATTTTTAAAGTAGTAGCGGAATTCTAAAGTAAAACATAAGGTTTTGTCGGGACAAACGGGGGACATAATAGCCAATGTTATTTTGTTTATACTGAGAGAAGCAAATGATAATAGACCTGTTAAAGATTTAAAAAAAAAATACAGGAGAGTGCAGCATTGGGCTAAATGAATAAAGTTGTAGCAAGTGCTTTTACTTAAGTTTTTTGAGAAAGATTTATGTACAACAAAAAAATCAGAAAGAGTTAACATTATAGTAAAAGCATTTGCTACCTTTTATTCATCTGGGCCCTTGACAACTGTTGTAAGTTTGTCTAGTATACGAAGAATTTCTAGCGAAATAAAATGTATTGAGAAAGGTGCTTCTACATCTACATGCTAAATAAAAACAAAGATTTTGGTAAAAAATATTTTTAACTTATATTAAAAAAAAACTAAATTTTAGGTTAAAACTTCTGGAGCCAAATTCAATTAATAGGGCAAATTCGAAAATTCGTAGAATTTTGACACATTTATTAATACTATAATATTATGTTTAAAACTTAAAATACAGTACTTAATTTGATGCTGTCTCTAACATTTGCAAACATGTACATATATTAGTAGCATAATTAATGAATATCTCGAAGATCAAAAAAGCGATTGCGCATTGCTAATTATAAAATAAAGAAACGTCAAATTAACGACACAAAAAGCGAAAAATTGTAATATTTTTTCTACATTATTTTTAGAACTTATTTTTTAAAAAGATAATATTTAAGTAATTCTTACAATAAAGGTACTCACTTTCATTAAAATGCTCTAGTTCGAAGATACATTAAAATCTGTTTAATTTTGGGAAATTGCTCAGTTTAAATTTAAAGTTAAGTTATATATATATATATATATATATATATATATATATATATATATATATATATATATATATACAATCTTTGTTATACCTACTATAGTTGTTGAACGAAATAAAATATGTATAACAAAAGACATAATACCTATGTATATAAAATATAAATTGTTTGCAGGGATTCCATCTCAACAAATCGTACGTGATTTGCTGCTGAGTGTACCGTCCACCAAAGCGAGCCTCACCACGCCGGACGTAAATTTCCTCTCTTTTCCTCCTAGTGCGCACTCCATCTATTCTTTACGCAGACGGTGAATTCATCATATCTCTTCCTATATTTGACGAGTTGTACTATCCACGCCCTCATAGGAAAATTAAATAAATCTATGAACCCTACAGTGACATAAAATATTGGTTATGTCTAAATTGAAATAAGCGTTCTGTAGTAAATGATGAAAGTTAGACAGTGATAATAACGATGATTGATCTAATGATAAAGAAAAGAAACGCAAAATCGGGTGATGAACTGACCTATTAGTATCTGTAAAAACAGGAATTTTACGTTAATATATTATAGATACTTTTGACATTTAATTTAATTTGTTTATTTTGCATATAATTTATTAAGTAAAAAGCTGTGGCATGAAACTAATAACTGCGACTTTGCTATAGAGATCCTAATTAATATATCCTAGCAAGAAGACAGGGGGCGACAATAACATACTTTTTTGTTACCTGCATTTTGCAATAGAAATTCTGACCCATCAATCAAATAATCTATTTTAGAAAAACGTTGGCGAGCCGTCGCCAGCTTAAAGAAAGCTGCCCCTAGGCGATATCATCACTTATTTTATAAGAATACGTGTGTTAATGTAGCTTAGGTAACTTCTTTCTTCGTTCTTTCGGACTTGCATCGTCTTAATCGTAACTGTATCCAATCGTTTTCAATAAATAGCCATTCTTGTTCCGATGATTGAAGGTTTGTTTTTATTGGACATGCTGAACGCCATATCTTGAGAGCCTGTCACATTATTGACACTTTAATTGATGAATCCATAGGAATATCGTCGAAAATTATTTTAAATAAAGCATCCCGGGATAGAAATTTGTATTGCAGTTACCATGATGGGGGGATGTTAATTTTGTCAGAGGTACCCCGAGGCTTTTCGAGCATCATAATAAATCGTTTCTCTGGTCGAGTCTCTCACTTTTCCAGAACTTGAGTTGGTTCATCGCTAGAAAATCGTCGGCCGTCAATTTTGAAAACCCGTCTATAACCGCAAGATTTTACACAGAAATAGGCCACATTGCGCTAACTCCAGGGCTACTCGCACCTTCCACTATCGGGGGTGGGGGACAATGCCGAATTGCTCCCCACCCCCCACCCATTTATCAAGATATTATGCTTTTAATGTTATGATTATATCGTCTGGTAACAAATAAGGAGTAGGTTTTCTGGTCTTTATATCACAACAGAAACGAGAGGAGAGAGGACCTATCGAGCGAGAGATGTCCATTTTATTGGTTGTTTTAAAAAATATATTTGTCAAACCTGGTATATTTATAATCAGCAAGAAGAGACATTTGACGAAGCAATATTATACAGGGTGTTATATTTAATATTCTAAGATCGATACTCATTTTTTAACTTTTCAATTGTCATTTGTTTAATTTTCTAACAAATCCTCGCGGTTCAAATAAAACTTTAAAACTTTTGTAATAACATTTTTTTTCTAGTTTGTAACTTCTACTTCAAACAATATTGTTTTGACCGAAATTTAATTTCCTAACTACAAAAATTTGTTTTTTTTCTACTTAACGTGCCATAAAAATATCTTTTTCTTTTTCGTCACTGCTCGATCCCTTTCATTTCGTCCCTCATTACTCAAAAGCTCTCTGACGAAATGTTTATTAAATGGTGCGGGAAGAACGTGCTTATTAGATTTATGCGTTTATCTCGCGTGTGGGTCGCAGCAAATCCACGATTCTTTTTATGAAAGGCTTAAGTA
Source organism: Kuschelorhynchus macadamiae (assembly GCA_030620095.1). Lineage (NCBI taxonomy): Eukaryota > Metazoa > Arthropoda > Insecta > Coleoptera > Curculionidae > Kuschelorhynchus > Kuschelorhynchus macadamiae. Next base: position 369,766 of record JAUTXW010004806.1, read on the forward strand.
GAAAATAAAATAAGGAAAAAACGTATAATGACATATTTAAGCAAAAATTTCGAAGAAAATATTGTTATGAGGTTTTTAATATCGAGTTGAGACATCTGGCAATGTCATTGGTGTATGTATATGTGTATCTATATATAATAGAAAAAGGATTTTTTTTTGGGATGACCGCTAAATGAATTAAATTTGTTCAACTATAGACACGTGTTTCTGACTTAGGTTCTTCAATAGTAGAGTCAACTAGTTGAAAGACGAGTACAACCAACACCAAAATTAATACACAATATCAATCAGGGTCACCAACAGGAACAATACGGACATTTGTGGTTACCAAGAGAACATCCCAAAATCTTCGCCGAACCCAAAAGTAATTAAATCGAAAGTAGGAAAAAATGAACGCGCCAATATCTTTCTGACTGTTGGCTGTACTAATGAAGACCTTAAGTCAGAAACACGTGTCTATATTGTGCCAAAAATCATTGACTTAGCGGTCATCCTAAAAAAATTATTTTTCTACTATATACTAGTTCTTGCTTTCGATTTAGTTACTCTTGGGTTATCAGTTTCGCCACAGGTGGCTATATGCCATGTTTATAGAGTATCAAGTCCGGCGAAGATTTCGGATGTTCTCTTGGTAACTACAAATGCCGGTTTTGCTCTTGTTGGTGACGGTGGTGGCGCCAAGTGTTATGCTTGGCTCGTAGAACTTTTCTACTTTCATAAACGTTTTCGTTTTTGATTGTGTCACATCAGTGATCTCCTATTTGAGATCTCCTTGGATACAAGCGCGCATGATGAGGGTAAAGGCCCAGAAATCGATCGCAGAAGAGGTATCCTGTGACATAATCGAAAGCAATTTCTCCTCGTAGGCTGATTTCATGCAAAAATTAAATATTTTATTAAAATATAAATTACAAATATATATATGTATATATATATATATATATATATATATTATATATGTATATATATATATATATATATATATATATATATAAATATAGGCTCAAAAGTCCGGAATTAAATTAATATAGCCTCACCTAATAACTTTTTGAAAAAACGCTCAGACCCGTTAAATTAGTTTTTTAATTGCTCACATTTTGACGTAATTCATTTGTTTTCGTATTGACATTTGTCAAAGGTATGACGTCATCGACCTTTTTTTTAAACGCGCTTTATTTAATGCTAAATATTCGGAAAATCAAATCTCACAGGGTACTGTTACTAAGATATTCCACAAATTTGAAAAGATTATTTCACTAAGCGAAAATGATCCATCATCCATGTTTTTTTACCTTTTAAGGTGAAAACCTGCACTGCTTGACATTTTGATATTTTGTGACAAGTATTACTTAGTAAAAGTAATTTTGGTACTGTTAAAGTTTTCTCTTATAATTTTATTTAATAAAAATGGTATTGTCTGAAAGACAGCGTATCGAAGTCTTGATATGGTTAGGATGTGGAGATAAAATGAGAAGTCTAAAAGAAGTGCGCGCTTTGTTTAATACTAACTATCTGGAAAATCAAATCTCACAGGGTACTGTCATTCAGATATTCCACAAATTTGAGGAACATGATACAGTAAAGGACTTGCCCAGAAATGGACTGCCACGTGCTTTAGACGACAATGAAAAATTGAACATTACATTATCTCTGCAGGAAAATCCACACGTTTCAACAGTTTTATTGGCCCAAAATCATTTTACGCCTAGAAGTACAATTGGCAGGTTTTTGAAAGCAGAAAAATACCATCCTTATAAAATATATTTTGTCCAAGAGCTTTTAGAAGATGAGTATGATAGGCGTTTGCAATTTTGGGAGGAAATGATGAGACGGTGTGACGAGAATAATAGGTTTCTCCGTAACATATTATTTTCGGATGAATGTACCTTCTTTTTAAACGGAGTGGTTAAAAGACACGATTATCGTTTCTGGAGTCAGGATAATCCACACTGGATATGTGAAGCTCATACGCAGCGTCCCCAGAAAGTAAATGTATGGGCAGGTATAATTAATAACCGATAGGGCCATTCTTTTTTGAAGAAAACCTTACAGCTGAACGATACCTGGACTTCCTAACCTTTGACTTGATACCTTTAGCTGTTTTTTCCTAACGAAGTAGATCCAGATATACCTAATAAAACAATTTGGTTTCAACAAAACGGTGCTCCACAACATTTTGGTGTCAATGTGAGAGGATATTTAGATGAAGTATTTACAGGTCGCTGGATCGGACGACGTGGTACAATTGAATGGCCACCGAGGTCCCCAGATTTAATGTCTTTAGACTACTTTTTTGTGGACATCTAAAAGAGAAGGTTTACCAAAACAGGTCAAATAATATTGAAGATTTGAAAACCAGAATTCCAGTGCAGTCAAATAACATACCGGCTGAAGCCATTCGGAATTCCGTGGACGGATTTTATCATCACCTGGAAGCATGCCAAGTAGCGGGTTAATTTTGTTGTGTTTTGCCTTGCTGTTATATTAATTTTAATTCTTTTATTTTTGACAAAAGGTTATGAATGCACTAAACAGATATCTAATGTTAAATGAAAAAATAAATTCATTAGTGAAATATTTTTTTTTTATTTTGAACGGTAGCCATTTTGAAATAGCTTGACACAAATGTCAATACAAAAATGAAATATAATAAGTAAAATAAATATTAATTTAACGTGTCCTAGCGTTTTTTTCTGAAAGTTATTCTTATTAAATTTTGAACGGTCCCGGGTGAAATAACTTGACAGAATAGCACCAAAATATAGGAGCATACTGTATGAGATAAGAGACTTCTAATGATGCATCACAAGCTGAATGTTGCCATTTAAAAAAAAGGTCGATCACGTCATACCCTTGACAAATGTCAATACAAAAACAAATGAATTACGTCAAAATGTGAGCAATTAAAAAATTAATTTAACGGGTCTGAGCGTTATTTCAAAATGTTATGGGTTGAGGCTGTATTAATTTAATTCCGAACTTTTGGGCAGCCCTGTATATGAGAGAGAATAAGTAAGAAAAACCCAACTGAGAAATAAAAAAAAAAGGTCCACCCTTTTGTATTCGCCAACTTAACCAAAACTAATTCATATTTTACGTATCTCAACTTACAGAAGCAAATTTCCCAACCCGAAAAATTTTGGGGGGTGTCTTGGGGCAAGTATTAGGTCATTTACCCAATACTTGCCTCCCTGGGCAGAACATCAAACAATGTGGTGGCCACAAGACAATGCTCCGCGGTGTAATGCTATCATTGCCACAGGTATTCTAACATAATTATTATTATAAGATGGATAGACAATAGAGCTCCGGCCAGCCTACTCTCCAATCTTGAGCCCTTCTATGGGGATATTTAAAAAAAATATATTTAAACAATTTTAAAATTTAGATGATTCAAAGAACAAGATTAGAGTACCTGTAACAATATCACTTCAAACATGAATAGTCAGCTTGTTCCAGAGAAATTATTCTCCTTTCATCGTTTCCAACAAGCCTCAATTTGAGAAAAAGTTCTGTTTTCAATGTTTTTTGCAAAAATAAAATAATATATGTTTTAATAAACCATGCGTGATTTGATAACCGTCAAAGTTAAGTATAAGTTATTATATAGGGTGTGTCATTAAAAAACTTCTTATTGTCCTGAGTTTCTCATGCACCATGTAGGAAAAATGTTAAATGTGAATTATAGCTCTTTGAATTGTCTATAACTTTTATTTGGAAACAAATTTCGTATTTCCTATAATAACAGAGATTAAATTAAAAAATTAGTTTGGAGAGGTCTTTTCTTTACCTTTGGAATAAATCTTCATAATCACTGCTTCGCAAACTTGCATTGCCAAAAAAAAAATTGTAATACGAGAAAATTATTTTTATTATAAAATTATTTAAAATTGCCTCCCTTCTCAATACGTATGTTCTAAGTCTTTAAACCCGCTCGTTGGGTAATTCTAATACACACCCTCGTTTTATCAATATTTAATTATTTTATAACATCCCGCATTTTTCAACAGATCTCAAATTGGTACTTTGGGAGGTATAATGAGCTATTTCATGACATGTTGACCATGTTAATGTTAAATCGTTAGCAGCCTAATTTAGTCTTAAATATGCCAGTTCAATTAGAAAAACAGACGCGATCACCATATAAGTAATATCAAGTGTAATTTTTAAAATATCCCGCAACTATCAAACTGTTAATTACAAAGAAAAAATAGCAACTCGCCAATAAAATTAAACAAGTATTGTGTAATAGCAAGTACTATTTACAGCCGTTTTCGTTTTGCTAATTATTTATGTTTTATGTGTCTTTTGCAATAAGCGTTTGTGTTTGTTGAATGTTTATAAGGACTTAGTGTTGAAAAATATTCTGGGAATTTGATAAATTGCCGGAAACTACGTTTCGCGACATTATCTGAGTTTGTTTATTAAAATATTAAAATGAAAAACTTATTTCAAGAGTTCATTAGAGTTCGTTACCTGTTCAGTAGTAGTAAGTAGAGGGATGTTATTAAAGTTTTATGAAACTCTGAGCACATGTATGCTAACTTATTTCTTCAATCGAAAACTACTAATAATGCATATATTTTTGGACAACAATTTCCTTCTTTATCCTCATACAATTTTATAACTAGGAAATGTTTGTTAGAGATTTTCACTTTTAAGTATTAGTTTTTTAAAACATAATTTAAAATATTGTGATCATGTATGGTCCACAATTATATTATATAGTGATCATGTATACACATTATGTGCGATATATTAATTTTAAGCAAGTTCGTGAGATATTTGTACTGCACCAATTTACAACATCTTTCAACACCATTTTTTGTATTGTTTTATTGCGTATTTTTTCTATAAAGGCAATATGTTTTTCTTCATTGACATTTCTGGACGATTTGATGAATGTGTCTCATATTCTTATAATTCCACTGGAAATTCATCACGCCATCTAACATCACAAGGTCTACCAGGAGGGCTAGTTAAAGTTTAAGTTATATCATAGACAGATAATACTTTGAACAGACGATCAATCCAATGTTAAATCAATAACCGTTAAATGGATCCCAACTTTGTATGTATTCCCTATAGTAGGGATCCATCGAGATATTTCCGAGTTACACAACGCCCGGGGAAGACGCTGCTGGGTTTGCACAACGCCCAGAGTTGCCGGCTGTTACTCTTAAATTGGTGTATACATAATCATAATTTTTGTATTCTAAACACGTAGACACATCTGGCATTATCGAATCACATATTATTGAGCTCGTTCTAAATAAACTGCGACACGGATTGTGGATGTGATCAATTTATTTGTATCTGATGAACAGTCTTTTCAAAGTATTATCGGTTTTTATTATATTTGACAATATTTTTTGAGGCTTAACCTAAATAGCAAAAAGTTGCATAATTGCCTGAAGAATACAATGCTTATATTTTCGACAAACCGTAAATATGAAAATTCAAGAGAAAATCTGCATTAGCATTTTCGAGTTGCCCTTACGCCCCCTAGGGGCTATTTGTTAAACTTGAAAATAATTTCCAGCCATTTTTCTTGGCCGATTTACCTATAAATATTTTCCCCCATAATTGTATGATCAACGAATCAACAAATTTATTATTCAGTTTTTTTACTGTCCTAAAATTTATTAACTAAAAAATTGCAAGAGAAATCCCAATGTAATTTTAAAAAAATTTGATTTTTGTTAATGGATTTTTTACGCAATAAAAACCATTCAGTTTTTTTATTGTCCTAAAATCTATTAACTAAAAAATTGCAAGGGAAAGCCCAACGCAATTTTAAAAAATTGAGTTATGGCCGGAAACCATTCTTAATTGGACACCCGGTATAACATTTGCAGATTCAAATTATTACCCAGTAGTTTTAAATAAGCTTCACTTTTCGATATTCAGATATTTTCTTATCCCCAGTTATAATTATATGATTTAGAGGCGGGGGCAGGCTGTAATGTAAAATATAATAATAATTACATACTTATTTTCTTTTCGAATGACCTAATTTTTTAGGGTTCGAATTCACTAAATAACCCTATATAATATAATATTCTTAAGGCGTATAGTAAAACTAACACTGAGGTGAATTAATGACCATTTTAAATATTAAATTTTGTTATTTGCATAACTTTATCAGCACTACCTCACCCGGTCGAAGTAGAAGAGCACAAATTATTCAATTTAATAAAAAAAATTATCTGCGGTGTATCTGTGCAAATCAAAATATTTATTTTAATTTCATAACGATGACTAACCAACCCATACTCGGCCCGTAACGGATAATATGATGTTTTAGATGTAGAAAGTTTTAAAATACAAGATTTATAATGGTTGTATACTTACGTATGAACATACACACACATACACATTACATTTCCAAGACGATTATTGCCCGTGAGAGACTGCTTACCTGTAAAAGAAAGACAATCATTAATCTGTGTCTAACGCTTTTGTATTTGGGCATAAAATATTTTGGCAGCAATGTGTATTGTTCTCGTATGTTCACAGGATGACCCAACGTCGATTAAGTATTTTTTTTATTCAATAACTAATTTCTCTAGGTAGTTAATTAATTTAATTTATTACTATTTATGATTAAGTATCTAAAAAAAGTGGGAATTTGGCAGTACACTTTGCAGACTGATCTGGCGATAACGAAATGGATACTTAAATTGCCTTATTTAAAGAAACCACGTTATTTGTTGCATTTTTTTTTTTAATTTTTATCAACAGGGGCTTGGAAGATTTTTGTTTATAAACTATTTCCGATTTTGTCGAACACCCTGTATAAATTAAAAAAAAAATGTAATGTTCAAGCATTTTATCAAAAACTAACCGTTTTTTAAATAATAAATATTGTCATATTTAAGGGGCGGTTTCATACCTTTGAAAAATGATTTTTAAAAAATCTCTTCTCATCGAACCTCTACATCCTACAGTCAAACTCTGTGCCAAAATACAGCTTTGTACGTCAAGCGGTTTGAGCAGAATCGTGATTAATCAGTAGCCCGAATTTTTTAAAGCACCCAGTATACATTTTTAAGTTTAAAATATGTAAAATAATCAAATAAAATATGCGTTTTTTTGAAAAACCTGTATGCCAAAATGCAGGTTTTTACGTCAAGAGGTTTGAGCAGAATCGTGATTAATCAGCGACCCGATTTTTTTGGAACACCCTGTATAAATTTACACCTCAAAAATAGTGTTGAAAAGTCTGGGTCACCACTCTATCCATCCAGACATCATTTAATAAAAAAAGGGATATAAAGAGGTACTTAAATTGCCTTATTTAAATAAACCACTTTTTGTAATATTTAAGAGGCGGTTTCATCCCCTTGAAATACGATTTTTGAAAAATCCCTTCTTATTGAACCTCCACATCCTGCAATCAACCTTATGCCAAAATTCAGCTTTGTACCTCAAGCGGTTTGAGCAGAATCGTGATTAATTTTTGAAACACCCTGTAAAAATTTTTAAGAAATTTTAAAATATGTAAAATCAAATAAAATACACGAGTTTAAGCGTTTTTACGAAAAAACAACCGTTTTTTAAATAAAAAGTATCGTAATATTTAAGGGGCGGTTTCACCCCCTTGAAATGTGAGTCTTGGAAAATCCCTTATTATTGAACCTCTACATCCTACAATCTACATGTAGGTATACCAAAACTCAGTTTTTTACGTCAAGCGGTTTGAGCAGAATCCTGATTAATCAAAAGTGTTTTAAATAATACTATATAAACATAACGGGATACAGGATAGATCAAAAAGTTAATATTTTTTGAATGGAACTTCTATATAGGCATTATTTTTAGATTATTTGCTACCTTGTAAACATTAGTGCATAAAGGTAACTAAACACATGGAAAAAAGTTAGGGATAATGAAAAAAAGGTCGCTTTTGCAAACAAAATATATTATTTATAGTTGGAATAATTAAAAATTTGCCTTTATAGCCTAAAATTATATTATTTCAAAAATGATTGCATGATAATAACACAAAATAAAATTTACTACTGAATAAGATACAGGGTGAAGTCAAGGCATATGTTTTTTAGTGAATTTTTGAAACATCCTGTATCATAAACTCCATGCAATTTTTAAACCGTACCATAAACTGCATGCAATTTTTAAACCGTAAATATTTTGATTTCTGGATGATACACGTATCTTTCTTTTTAAAGAAAATACAGCAATATTAGTATGGTTATGTTTTACCCGTATTTCTCTTATCCACCCATAAAAATGTGAATATTAAAAATTTCATTAGAAATAGAGTTACTGACTTCTTTTTCAAAATGATAAAAACATCATTTAGCACATTATTGTTCATATGGAAAGAAGTTAATGATGTTGAAGTTAAGTTAGAAAAACATCTCTTTTACAAATTTTACAAATTTATTCATGGTAGGTAGTAATAAAGAAAATTTATGAATTTATTCAACAAAACTAAAAAAATGGGATCAACTTAATGGAAAAAAGATAAACATAAAAAACTAATATTCTATATGAAGACCGTTGTTTTATATCACTGCTTGAATACATCTAGGCAAACTCCTTATGCAATTATCCATAGAGTCTTGCGGTAGCTGATCCCATATAACAGATAAAATGTTTCGTAATTCCTGTAAAGTGTTCGGTGGGTGATGATGTGAACGAATGGCTCTTTTCAGAAAATTCCAAACATTTTCTATAGCATTAAGATCTGGTGATCTTGCTGGAAATCTTAAATAATCAATCTGGTTCTCCTAGATTTGATCAAGTACAATCCTAGCTCTATCCGGGCGAGCATTGTCATCCAGAAATATAAAATTAGGTTCAAAATTGTACCTTTGTTCTTCAACGATATCATTTATGATGTCGTTTCGATAAGTCTCATTATTCATGGTACCGTCGCATAAGTACAATTAAGTACGACCACCGTAAAAAATCCCAGCCCAAAACATTATTCCTCCACCTCCGTAAGGATGAACCACTTGTACTAGACCAGGTCAAACGCGCCCTCCAGTATCCCTCCAAATCCGCAATTGCCTTGTACCACTATGCAAGCACACTCTGGTTTCATCCGTGAACATGACATTGTTCCATTTTTCATTCCAACCGATATTCTAGGGTTATACTTCTTAACGAGACCTACGTGATTTACGTAGGCCCCGTTCTTAATAATCATTAATTATTGAGTCCCATATTTGCTCTTTCTTAGTTTAACTATGATCTAACCATCTTCTTTGCCTTCTCTTCACGTTGTTCGTTTCCGGAAGAGCAGCAGCAGCAATAATAAAGGAAACTGAAGCAACAATTACTTTTTTTGGTTGGATTTACTTATTTTACGGTCCATTTTAACTTATATTAATAATTTAACTCGCACCACCAGTTTAAGCGAACCGACAATTGTAAACAATTTTGAATCAAGTAGGCTAAAGTCCGAAAGTAAATTTAATTTTTAAAAGTTGGCTACATATTGCAATTGAAACACAATTGTCGCTTGTAAAACAACTTGCAAGAAAGATTGCGCGCAATGTCTTGCAAGTGCAACCTATTGCTGCAATAGACTTGGTAAGGTAAGTCTTGCAGCATGTAAAACGGTCTTAAGAGGGACAGAGTGCCAAGGTCTTCTTGCCGTTAAATTGACCGCATGTAAGCGGTTTATGATAGTTCTATAACTCACCTGAACTCCGCTGGCTCTTCTTACATCATGGGCTATTCCCGAGGCTGGTCTAGTTATATTTCTTCATTCTGTTAAAGTAACGAAACGGTCCTGCATTCTGGTGGTAGTCTTTTCAGACTCAGAACCTGTTTCCTGAAATCGTTTTTTTAATCTACTGATCACACTTTGTGAGACATGAACTGCATTTGCAACATCTGCTGACTCATGCCAGCTTGTAGCATACCAATTGCTCTATTGGCGTTGTCTATCATTAAGTGCCTTCGTACCATGTCTCGCAATATAAAAACACTTCTCTCACTATTAATACTAATGACATCTGTGATGATATTTTAAGCCGGGATACTTCAAATTTCAAAGCATTCTAGATTTCCCGTTTTTATGAGCATAATAAAAATACTAATATTGCTGTATTTTTTTTAAAAACAAAAATTCGTTGATCATCCAGAAAACAAACTGTTTTTAAAGAATCAGGCTTCAAAGTTACCGATATACAGTTTAAAAATTGCAGGCAGTTTATGCTACAGGGTGTTTCAAAAATGCACTAAACAACATATGGCTTGACTTCTCCCTGTATCTTATTCAGTAGTCAACTTTATTTTGTATTATTATTATGAAATCATTTTCGAAATAATATAAATTTAGGCTATCAAGGCAAATTTTTAATTATTCCAACTATAAATAATATATCTTGTTTGCAAAAACGACCTTTTTTTCATTATCTCTAACTTTTTCCATGTGTGCACTTGAGAGAGGATAAAGAATTATATATTTATGCATATTCGTATCGCATAGCCTTAAGCAAACAGCAACAATAAAGTGCTAGTGACAATAATATGATTTGCCGTTTCAAAAATCGTCGTACCTAGCAACAAATTTATATTTAAATTAATTATAAAGCCCGAACGACACAAGAAAATGCAAGAAAGCCCGCTCCCTGAAAAAAAATTAAAATTTTATTAAGATAGCTTATATTTACAAATAAATTAAATTAAATATTAAAATGATGCACAGGGCTTCCCTGTGTCTTGATGTATTTTAAAAGTAAATTTTGTGTTTGCGAAAGGATGCTTCTTACAAATTCGGTACGATTTTCGTTGAGGTCGTTAATTTCACACAGTATACATAAAGTTGAAACATTTTATTTCTTAATTATTTGACTACATTTGTAAACTGTAAAATAATATATAATATAAAATACATGAATTATAAAATGCAATATATATGAAAATAAAAACAGATTACATTTTGCAATCAAAGTAGGCAAAGTTACGTGGGAAAAATATTAAAATAGCTAAAGTACTCCTACAGTTTTTTAATTCCCGATAATTTCATTTTCGGAGAAAGAACAACAGAAGTTTGTTGAATTCATACGTGATTTTATGAATTTATTTGATACAATCAGATTTGAAGAAGATGTATTGTAAGAATGTATGACCGAATGAGTCTGGTGTGAATGTTTAATATTATATACTTCGAGAGCCTGATAAAAGATATATAAAGAAGGTACCACTAGTATTTTTAAACTTATGAACAATTGTTTACAATGATCCCTTGGATTGGTACTGCACAAAGCTCTGATAACCCTCTTCTGAGCTCTAAAGACCCTCATCCAGCCCACTGAATTATCCTACAAATGTATAGGCACTTTTCAGTGCAGAAGGACAGGAATTACTCTTGAGCTATCTTAGCATGAAAGTAATGCTTGATAACTTTTTGCAAAATATGGAGGTGTGAGCTTCCCATGTCCAAGACCCATCCAGCGTTACACCAAGCATTCCAACAGAATTTTGACTAGAAGTTGCACATGCGGAAAATAAAAGGGTTTTAGATTTGTCGGAAGAAGTTTGAAGTGAACCAAGTCTCTGCTATTTTCATTGCAATATTGATATTTCCGGAAATATCATCATCTTTCGGACACGAAACAAAAATGGTGGTGTCATCAGCAAATAATGTACCCTTAAATGGATCTATAAATTTGGAAAAATTGTTAAGATAAATAATAAAAAGTAACTGTCCCAATATTGAGCCTTGCGGAACTCTATGCTGAGCGGAGATAAAATCAGAATGAATATTTCCAACCTGAACGCACTGTCTTCGCCCCCTCAAGTACGACCGCAAAAGAGACAAGGGTTGACCACCGATGCCATATCGCTCCAATTTGCGTAACAAAAGTTCATGAATGACGCAGTCGAACGCCTTTGTGAGATCGCATAGCGTAGCTACGCACCGATCATCCCGCTCAAAGCACTCACCCACCCCACTCACCATTATAACCTTCCTTAAATGTTTTCAGCACTATATCACAAAAGTGTATTATACATTTCACAAAATCGAAGCTAATACGTCTATTATTATTTACAAGTTGCAAGACATCTTTTATCATTATATAACTTTGATGCTTGGTGAGATTTTTCGATTCTCTTTTTTTGCAAAATGCAAAAGTGCGTTTTTAAGTGCTGTTGGAACTATTGAATAAAGAAATCTTCAAGTCCACGCTTGTTTTTACTGGTAAAAAGACTGTTAAAAATTGAAAACTTAAAGGGCTGTGTACACGTGCGAAATTAATGAAACAAAATGTCTATCTGTATAACGTGTATTTTGTCCAAATCCAAAATTATAGCAGAGCGCTTTCGACTAACTAATCATCGTCAATATTTCCTACAAATAAGTATATCGAGTAATAGAACCCTTCAATTATAAAGACGATAGACAGAGTTAAAAAGCAGGTAAGACAAAGATTGATTCAAACGATATACTTATTTACTCATCGGTAAATAGGCAGAAATAAACCTGGTTTTAAAATCAATGCAATAAATTTCTTTTACATGCAACAAAGACAAAAGAAAAAAATGGCTCCTACAATTATTTGTTCATAATTTTCTTGTCTTAAGGCAGAATGTGGTAGTCCCTTTACAAATCAAATATCCATCTTGTATTAAGAAAGTCTTACCTTTAAATTTTACAAGAACTATATAATACTGACTTAAAAGGAACAGAAAGTGTATACCTTTTAGCTCTAAGTAAAGCTTCTGCAGAGTCTCAAAGTAACAAACATATCACTTTTTAACTGATAGTAACTCAAAAACAAATGAGTTTTGAAAAGTATATTAAAATATACAAGTATTGTAAATTATTAGTACAGTTTAAAAATTAAATAATGTATACTATTACTGTGTTTGATTTAAAATAAGAAAGTTGGTGCAGGCCTTGAAAAACGAATGACCGAGTAGCTATAAAAAATGAAAATACCTTCTCTACTAAAAAATTTTTGAAACTAACACTACTTAGACTGAGATAAAGTGTAGAAAATTAAACGGGCCCCCCTGTACATTGATTTGAGAGTAAAACGAATAAAATATTCTTTTAATATAAATAGCAACATAAAAAAACATGTGGACCCATCACATAGGATTATATTTTTCTTATAAAACTATACCTTTCATATTTGATGTTACCTTGGGCGAGAAATCAAAAATGGAACGCTTTTGAAATTTTAATGGTTAATATAGCGAACCCAGATATATTGTTGCAGAAACAATAAAGCAAAACCGCCATCCTTACTTGGATATTCATAATATGTATTTTGACATTAACTTCCGGTTAAAAGGAAGGTTTAAACTGTTTTACCCTAATTCAAACTGTATGAGTTCTACAGTTTCCCAAAATGATAAGCATGCTTATCGCATTTTAAATACTTTTTGCAAATTAGCATTTTATTTAATTACATGTCGAAGTGCATACTCAGCAAGATGTTTGATCGAACGTCTGCACTCAGCACCGTTTTAACGTTGTCATCAAAAATTACGGTTAATTGATAAAACTGAGATTTTATGTAATAAAAAATTATGTATTGTAAATTGTCAAACAAATGGTTAGAACTTATAATCAACAGATTAATTTACTTCGATTCGAGATGAAATTTCTTTTTTAATACTTAGGTTAGAATAGATTAAGTTTCAGTGATTTTAAAACTTAATAATAATAATTTAGTTTAGATTATCATAAGTATTATTTTTGTAACAATCATTGTTTGAAGCAAAATAAATAATTTTGAATTTGAGTTTAAAAAATAACATGTCTGTTCAGTGGCGTATCAACAAATTTTGCACTTCATCGGTGTGTTCGAAAAAGGGCCCCCTTTAAGGACGTACCGAAATAGCTGATAACTAAAAAATGGTCATCTATAGTTTTCTTTCGGCTCCATTACAATATCGCCGGACCCGTAGCATCAGTGCTCCCCCCTCTAGCTGAGGGGGGGCACTGATACTAACTATATACTAACTTGTAATTATTATTAACAGATACATAATGCCACTGTGTGCTATATGTTGGATAAAATATGTTTAGAATTTAAACAATTATTAATTTTACATAGTTCTTCAATTCCTATACAAAAATTACACAAACAATCCTAGGAGCTTCTTTTATAACTTTTAATAGTGATAAAAATACATAAGTTAAGGTGGTAGACATTATGCTTGTTCCCCCCAACATCGAGCCATGTCTAATATTTTATTTAAGAGTCTATATTTATAGGTGTGTAGCCGATGTTGCTTTAGCGACAACAATAATAATTATCTTTTTATTTGGTATTGACACCTACGAATTTGGAGTCATTTAAATCTTAAAACGTGTTCACTAGTCACAATCTGGAAAGACATACATATCCAGGGCGAAGCAATATTTATGTTAGTTTAATTTTAAAATTAAAACCATTATACGTGTTAAATAGGTACGTAATCTTAACCAGTAAGGTTTATCTGATTATCTTATTAATTAATAAATTAACTTAATATGTAATATGATTTTTTTGCCAAACTTAAGAACAGTTACAAAATTTTAATATATTATTTTATATTGACTCTTAAAAATAAAAAAGGTCGACTTAGCCAGAGTTGGGATGAAATTAACAACCCAAGATTATCATATGTTTCACACAGCACTATTTGAGAAAACATTTATTATCTTAATATCAATGGGAACTCCTCAGCCCCCCTCATCCATAAATACATACACACCGAAACCTTTTCACCAACGCCATCTTGCCTTTACCTTAAGAAAACAAAAATTGTTCCGGGATATCAGTTTGGGTTATCGGGTCAAAAGATTTTTTAGGTGTTTTCATCTCTACTTAACCCCCAAGCGAGGCTACCTTTTCCATTTAAAATTTTAAATGGTGAGGAGGATCGTACGGTAATTCGCTTTGAAGGACGTTAATTACCTTTACGACGTCTCACTATTTGAATTCGGATGAGTAGTTTATTAGAAACAGTTGTATAACAATGGTAGAACAACTACAACATTTCATACGATGCTTCAGTTCAGTCAAATCAGTCCGTCACCAACTTTCATAAAATATTAGAATGACTGTTTTTGTGTGGATATGAATTTTAGCGGACACTGTAGAGCATTTCTGGTGCAATTTCCTAAAACGACTCCGGGGCGCAATTACTCCAAATAATTTGGCTGCGTTATCTGCCTATATTTTTATTTACAAAAAGCTCCGCAAAGAAAAGTCCAAAAGAAACAGATCAGGTGACCGTGGTGGCCATTTAATAT